>CM067167.1:281799940-281820418 GCA_034093135.1 Erigeron breviscapus
TCATTTCTTCAACGAATTGAGGAAACAAACAACTGCCAGAAGGGCATAGGTTTATGGTTTATCCTAGATTCGTTATGATGATCATTAATCATTATATTCCTAATCTGCCTGCTACTAAGTCAGTCCTGAAAGTGACATCTATTGTAAAAAGGGCATATGATGAGCTTACCAGTCGCTGACCCGTTCACCAGTCCAGTCGCTTGCCCGTTCTCCGATCACCAGCATTCTCGCGGCGCGACCAAGAATTCTCGCGGCGCGAGTTTTTGGTCTGAAATCTTCTGTTCGATGTTTTGCTAACCCGTGTCTGACAATCAGCTTTTTCCTTCTCCTGGGTATAAATACCAACATCCATTTTAACCCTAAACTAATTTTTGATACGACAGCCTACACACTTTTCTTCCAGACGAATTTTAGGTTTTTTTCAAGGGTTTTCACTACTCCAACATCAATTGAAGACTTGAAGATAAATTTTGGTTCTTGATTAGTGATTGTAGCTCGGTTGTAACCTCGATTTGGATTACTACTTCATATTTGGTACATTATGTTCTCCTTTTTATTTAAATCTCTAGCTATTTTCATTATGAGTAGCTAAATCTCTACACATCTATGAAGATGAAGTGAAACAATTAGTTATGGTTGCATAATATTTTGAATTCAAGTTGGTTTTACTTAACATTTTGTCAAGATCTTAATGAAGTGATTTCTTCTACTTAATCTTGTGTCCTTGGTGATATTTGTGTTTTTCGATAGTGGTACTAGTTGAATACAAGTATTGTTTTAGTTGTTTTTCTATGAACAACTCTTGCTAGGTCATGGTATGATAGTAAATGATACAAGTTGAATAGAAATTACTTTGTTAAGTGGATTTAACGGTTGGTGGTACCACGTTTCTTTCACAAAGATAAAATTGTTATTTAAATAATCAAATAAACTAGTTAGTTCAAGGAATTGTAGCAGGGGTGGTGGTACCACTTGTTGCAAGAAATTGTATTGATTAGGTGATTGAGTAGATTTTACAAACGGAGTGCACGCCGGTTGTGTTTTGTCTTGTCACGATTATTATCACCAACATTAAAGAATTTTGAGCTTAACCCATATGCAACCTAGACTTTTTGTGTAGTGGATTCGACATAGATGGCTTTTTAATTATTTGTTACAACTCCAACTATTTTCGTGTGCTCTCGATTGACGCCGGTTGAGTACTTTAATTTACTTGTTAATTACATAGCTTTCAGAAACGCAAAGTGACAATTCGGTCACAAACCAAACTTTCTCTTGATTTACATTTTAACAGCCTTTAGTACAACAATCAGTCCTTGTATTCGATCCTGGTCTTGCCAGTTAGCTATATTACATACGAACGGGTACACTGCCCGTAAGTGTGTTGTAGTCAGTTAGCGGTAGATCTTGTTATAAATTTTAAAACTAGATTTCACACATCACCAACCCAAAAGAAATCACCTGGGAAATTGGAGTGGATTCTTCAGCCATATGAAACTAAAGAACAAACAAGAAAAAAGATGATGATTTTTGCTTTGAAAAAACAAAAAAACGTCCAGTAATCAGTAAAATTACGGATGGCGCCAATGTTTGAGCATGGAATGTTAAGCTCAATCACAAAAAGGATTTAACCATGAAAACCATTATAATCTCCTACTATGTAGTGCAAACCTACTAAATTCTTCGCGAATCTAAGGTGAATAATGGTTTTCTCAGAGAGATGTATCGATCTCTGAAGGATATTGAATGTTTGATGATTTTGATGATGATTGATTGATTGAGAGAGAATTGAATGAATATGTATGTGTTATAAATGTGAGAAGGAATATTGAATGAATTTGACATCCAATGATTGGATATTTATAGGCTGTACAAATTAGGGTTACATCGTATATTGGGCCGTCAGATATGGGCCTGGCCTCTAAATCCAAAATGTCAGTACGAGGAATATAACCTTCGAGAGTGATAAGGATATTTTGTAACCATTCCATGATTAGATATTGCATATTCAATCATACATACATTATTTGTATAGATTTTGTATGATAAGTGTATCATGTGGAATGGGTATTGCCCTGAGAGGGGATGGAAACATATACGTAGATATGTGTTGTGGTATAGGAGGAAGAGACAACATGTGCCCATCCAACTCTCGATCCCCCTCAAGCTAACTCTTGATGAGCATTCCCTTAGACATATTATGCATGTGTATTCTCAAAAGCTCCTGTCAAAGAGTACTCTTAACAACTCTCGTCATGGAAATGCCTTGAGAAACTCTAGACTAAACTCGTCATATGTCATATGTATATATACATATATTAAATTCAACACATGTATATAAAACATATGTGTTATTCGCAATATACTAGAAAGAAACCATTCGAGGCTCAGTTTCGTCTAAGCTAAGGTAGATGACCTTAAGCTTACTATTGATCACATCCCGACCAACTCAAGAGCTACACTTTCTCGTGTTGTTATTATGAACAATAATAAAATCCACAATAAGAATAATGCTAAAAAGGTTTGGAAATTGGAAATGATCTGCTCTCGTCATAGTCTCGATGGACTCTCGTCATGGTGGGCTTCCTAGGCCTCAAGCCCAAATGCTCCTCCAGGACCATTCCATCTTAGAACTCTTCTAAGTCACAACACACGTGACATATATATGTAATGTTCTTTACTTACTCTCGGCATATTCTCACTCTCTCTTACCTTAAGCTCTCGACAAGTAATACTCTCGATCTTGGGTCTTCTCTCCAAGACTTTCTCTCGACAGCCTTCCGCCAAGATTTGCTCTCGACACATTCCTGGAAGTGAGTCGAGAAAAACACTCTCGTTTCTATCTCCTCCCGGAGTAGTTCTACTTTCTCTCTCCTCCCGGAGTAGCTCTTGTTTCTCTCTCCTCCCGGAGTAGTTCTCGTTTCTCTCTCCTCCTGGAGTAGTTCTTCGTTTCTCTCTCCTCCTGGAGTAGTTCTTTCCTGAAGCTAGGTCAAGGAATTAGTCTCGATTGCCTTTTGGAGCTTCCTCTCGGTTACCGTTTACTTTCGTCAAGAAACTCTCCTGGAGCTCACTCTCGGTAAGCTTCTGCCAGGTCTCGATTCTCTTTCTCTTCAAGGTTGGCTCCCGACCTCCTCTAGGTCTTACTCTCGATCCATTCCTTGTGGCACTCCCGCCTTGCTCTTGGCATGAGGCTTCTTGAGGAGCTCTCGATCTCCTCTCGTCCAGGATCTACTCCCGATACACTCCAGGAGTCATTCTCGCTAGGTCAATACGAGAGATATATATTATTTTTAATGAAACTTGTTTCTTCTCTTGTCCACATGTATATGTATATAGGTTTGGTTTAGACCACACCTCATCACATAATATGATCACGAATAAAATGATACCTGAGATCAATGTGCTTCGTCTTTGAGTGCATGACTGGATTGTTCGAGATAGCAATGGCACTGGTATTATCACAAAAGATTGGGGTCTTTTAATACTTAATACCATAATCAAGCAACTGGTTCTTCATCCAGAGTATCTGAGCACAACAACTGGCTGCAGACACGTATTCAGCTTCAGTAGTGGACAATGAAACTGAAGTTTGCTTCTTACTGGTCCAGCTGACCAGTTTGCCACCAAGGAAATGACATCCACCAGTAGTGGATTTCCTGTCTATCTTACAACCTGCATGATCTGAATCTGAATAACCCATTAGATCCATGCCTGAGCCTTTGGGATACCAAAGACCCAAACTGGGGACACCCTTAAGGTATTTCAGTATGTGCTTTACAGAAAGCATATGAGATTCTTTTGGATTAGACTGATATCTGGCACATAAACATGTTGAAAACATAATATCTGGTCTACTGGCAGTTAAATACATCAGTGAACCAACCATGCCTCTATAGACAGTGGTGTTCACTGGTTTACCATCTGGATCTGAGTCTAGTGTTAGTGGTGCAGAAATTGGAGTGGGTTTAGATGGTGAAGAGTTCATATCATATTTCTTTAAAAGATCTTTAACATATTTCTCTTGATTAATAAAAATACCATCTCTGGTCTGTTTAATCTGGAGTCCTAGAAAATATGTTAATTCACCCATTAAACTCATCTCATATTCAGTCGACATTATTTTCGAAAATTTCTTGCACATTTTGTCATCAGTAGACCCAAAAATAATATCATCAACATAAATTTGTACCATTAGAAGATTACCTTTTTCATGAAGAATAAATAAGGTATTGTCAATTGCACCTCTTTTAAAACCATTTTTCAATAAATGTTTAGTCAGAGTATCATACCAGGCACGTGGAGCATGTCTGAGACCATAAAGTGCTTTGTCCAGACGATATACCCAGAAGGGAAGGTTTTTCATCAATGAAACCTGGTGGTTGTCTGACATAAACTTCTTCTTCAAGTTTTCTATTCAAAAATGCACTTTTAACGTCCATCTGGTAGACCTTGAATTGATGATGAGCAGCAAATGCTAAGAATATTCTGATCGCTTCAAGTCTAGCCACTAGAGCAAATGATTCATCAAAATCGATATCTGACTGGCAGTACCCTTGTGCTACCAGTCTGGCCTTGTTTTTGATGACATGGCCATCTTCATCTACCTTATTCCTGAAGACCCATCTGGTTCCAATTGGTTCTTTCTTTCCAACTGGGAAAGGAACCAGGTGTGAGTCCCTCGATAGCTGCAGATCGCTCTCGAGATCGTCTATTGTTATGTCGTGAGTGCGGAATCCTCACGAGATAACTAGTTTGATTAGTTATCGAATATATTGCTAATTATATGTATATAATCAGCCGTATGTGGTCTATCTTCGTTTTCTATATGCTAGAAACGAACTTAGTCGCCGTAGGTGTGTGAGAGTTGAACGGATTACCTCAATTTAGGGTTTCCATTCATTTATATATGTTTCTGATCGATATTGGGCCTGCTGGGCTTTGTTCTTACGAACTTAGCAGCCCAGCCCATATAACGAAGATTATCTTCGTTAGTACCCAACGAAGATTATCTTCATTAGTACTAATTACCATCAACATCTATGCCTAGTTATTTTCCAAGTACTCCATGTACAAAGAACCTAACATATATTATGTTTGTACTTGTATAACACACATAACAAACATCATACATAAACATATATATAACACCAAAACATGTAATCGATCATTACCAAAACATGAAGTCCATAATCTATCAATTACACATATATAAATAAGACATAAAATAACATAATGTCTTAATCTAAAAGACTTAATCAAATCTAAGTTGTTGTTGTCACATCAACATGCATCAACAAACTCCCCCTTGACAGCAGCATCTTTGATTTCTTCAGTCTTCAAAGGAATCTTCATCATCCATCAAATAACAATCGCTTGCTATTTGCATGAATATTTTCGTGTAAGCAGACTTGAAGAATCTTACGATATCGATCTTCTTCATTCTTCCAGAATGGTAAAAATGAACATTCAGTATCGTATAATTTTCTCTGATCATTTCTCGAGAAGTTAACCAACTGCATTGGATCATACATCCTTCTCAACAATATAGTCTTCTTCGAGTCTGCATACATCTTGGCTTCACCAGAAATCCGATCAATCTCCCAATTATCCATTTTATCAAAGACATCTTGTGCCCACTTCTTGGCAGGGACTTTGATCATACACTTGATATCATGTTGAATATACTCAACACTTTTGTCTGGCTTAACCACCTTCTTCTTTCGTCTTGGTTCAATATGAAACTTTGGTTTCTCTGAGTCTTTCATATTCGATCTCAACTTGAAATCTTCATGAAGATTCTTACCAACAACATCAGCAAGACCATAACCACTTGGATTGATAATCCTATTATTTCCAAGTTCATGTAGATCTTCTTCACACAAACTTCTGAAGTGTCTCTCACGCCATGCTAAATACTGACAACCTTCTGGTCTTTTAAGAACGAATAACTTCAATTCTTCGTCATAGAACCAACTCCAGATTATTGTCTTATATTTTGCAGCATCTTTATCTGAGATATGAGTCCAATACATAATGGGTTTCATAGTATCCCATGTGCATATATATTCATTAATTCTTTGCCCAGGCACAAGTCGATCAATCTCTTGTAGTGGATCATCTTCTCTGAGAGGAACTGGATAATCATTTGGATAAAAAGGTCTTGTCAAGTTAATTTCCCAGTGGAAAGGAATCAATGTATCATCAACCTTAGCATATACCACAAAATTTAAAACTTTAGCGGTGCTACTAATTGAATCTTGAAGCATTCTTTCCTTAACTTCTTTTCTCTTGAACTCTAACACTTTTCTTTCTTCTATAGATGGATCTTCAGGAATTGAGTCCCAAACATCATCAAACCCATAAGGTTCTTGAATATGTTTAGATCCGGTTCAGGAACAAACTCACCTTCCTCAAGTTCATCACCATCAAAGAATAATTCTGCATCATCTGTATCATCTGAGTCAAGTGCTTCAATAACTTCAACATCACGAGGAGCACTTGATCCACCCGCACCAGAAGTACCAATCTGAGTAGTATCTCTTCCTGTCTCCCCCTGAGTCTCAACACCTTTTCCTTTGTCAGAAACTGGGCGAGAATCATTTCTATTACCAGCATTATCAGCATCATCATCATCATTCTGACGTCTTGGCTGAACTACTGACAATCTGCAAATTTCTTCAGGAACATCTCCCCCTTGATTCTTGACCCAGTTTATTAAAAAGGTCAAAGTATCTCGAACATTCGTAAGATCAGACTCTAATGTATCAACATGTAACACCCGTCGTTTAAAAATATGGGTTTTCAAAAACTTTTCACCTAACGGTGTTAAATTGCGGAAGTAAAGACTGTAAAAGTCAAAACCGATAGAAACATTTCGGTTTCTGCATTTATTTGGTGTTACATGCCATATCAAACAATAGTTCAAATGAAAACCCAACGGTTGCCCAACATAAAACAACCGTTCACACATCCCTACATAAATTCGACATTAAATACGAAATGTAACGAATGTCTAAAGTAAGCATCGTCTAAGGGTAGCTAAGGCTCCTGCATTGCATCTACCCAAGCTCACACGTCCTGCACCTAGATTCCATCAAGCTAAACCTGAGGGAACAACCACATTAAGAAACAAGTGTTAGCTATAAGAATAGCTAAGTAAGATAACACTTAATTTAAAAGCATTTGTCCAATTAAAACAATCTTCATTATTAGACAAGTTTTATTAGGCACAACACACATCACACGTTTACACATATACTGCATTTCAGCTTCATATCAATTAGGATAATCATCCTAAATGTGCCTATCCTGCATTAGTTCCCACATTATCACACATATCTTCGTTATCTGCATTATTAGTTCACACATTGTCACACGTATCTTCGTTAACTGCATATAAGTGTGCCCTGCATCACACCCGACTGGATGATTAGTCAAAAGACTACTCATCTTACGTCGTTAAGGAATGGCAAGCCAATCCTTGAGTAATCCGAATGTGGAGGTTGGTCAAACCTCTCGTATTACTCGCCCTGCGTTATAAAGACCACGTTGCGAGGAGCCACCCAAGCAACAACTGCATCTACGCACTCGCCCGGCTAAGGCTAGTACGGGTTAAGCTTAACACTTTTCACTGCATCTGTTTTATGAGCTCAATTTCACACATATAGATTGGGTCCCTGCATTCCCAAACATTCACACACATATAGTCTAGGTAACACGCATTCCTAGACATTCACACACTTTAACTTCATTACGTTTGGATCCTTAAACGTGCAAGTGACATAGCAACCTAGCAAGTCTAGTGAACTAGGCGTACAAGTCAAGCATGCATATCACACATCAACTTCATTTCTATATATCATGCATATCAAGATACTTCATTAAACTACATCAACTGCATAGCTACATACTACATTAAGCAATACTACATTACACTACAATAGGGACTGCATCTCAGGTCTCATGGTCAACTGCATAACCCATAATACCTCCCAAGTAACCCATATGCCCATATGCAATAATAAGGTACCGAATGGAAGTGTTTACGATTTGAAACCAGCTTTTAGTTGATCCCTCAGCGTGTTAAAGTAGTGTATCTTACCTGGTAGTAGCGTACGCGCGCAAACAAATAGCTAATAGTGCTTATCAGTAACCTCCGACACCTATCGTACATTAACATATAAAGTATAAGTCATTTAGGACCTTAAATGGACCCTCGTACGAACTTAAGACTGACTACGTAAAATTCCAGAATTACACCTACGAAGATAGACCTTATCTTCGTTTGGTTCTTACGAACTTAAGCAGAAAACGAACTTAGCTAACGAAGTTAATCTTCGTACGAACTTAAACTTCGTTCGTTTTACTTTACGAAAATGGATTCTTACGAATTTAATTTGGTCTTACGAAGATAACTCAAAAATCAATCTTACGAACTTAATCTTCGTTCCGACGAACTTAGGCACAGTTACGAATTAATTCATATTTTCGTCCAGAAATCCCAAAAACGACTGACTTCATCAATTTTCCAGATTTTGATCGATCAAGGCTTCTTTCCAAACATGTTTTTGACACAAATAAACATCTCTTGATTAACTGGATCGATCATAGACTCGTTTAACACCATTTTGCACGTTAATTGACCAAAACACCATCTAAGCCCTAATTACGTGCATAATCCAATTTTAATCAGATCTAATTCATAATTAACCAACCCCTAGACCTGAAAATACAACCAACGATTCAATGATTACCTGCTTGCTAGATGGTTGATCGATTCCAACACCAAAATACCCAATTGTTAGACCCAAAAACTAGATTAATTGCTTTAGAAATCAAGAAAGATTAAAGAGACTTTGTGTATGAGTTATTAGTTGCTAAATGGCTGCTCAATCCACCCTAATTACACCCATCAAAACCTTAATCCCGTTTTTTGATTTCAACCTATGTCAAAATCAGTCCCTGGACTTCTAAACCCTTCATTATTGGTCACAAACTGCATTATTGACCATATACAACATTAGTCCTTCATTAAAAGGCACTACATAGCCTTTAAGCGACATTAATCACACTTTTATTCGTCATTAAAATTTAGGCTTTTAAACCTAACTACTTTATCTACGTTAACCACACATAACTACATTCAAATATTAAGTAAAGACTTAACGACACCCCAAATTGACTTAACGGCATTAGTCAAACATTAAATAAAAGTTCGGGATGTTACAAATACCTCCCCCTTAAGAGGATTCCGTCCCCGGAATCTCATCAGATAGGAACAACTCGGGATATTTCTCCTTCATTACTGCTTCAGTTTCCCAAGTCAAGCTTTCTCCATGATTATGCTTCCACTTTATCAAGACAAGTTCAATCACTTTTCGGCGTAACTTCTTTTGCTTTCTTCCAAGTATCGCTACCGGTTCGTCTACTATTCTCTTCATTGGGTCAATACTCACGTCTTTAATAGGAATCACACTCGACTCCTCAACTAAACATTTCCTCAAGTAGGATACATGGAAGGTGTTGTGAATTCCATCCAATTCTGGAGGTAATTCCAACTGATATGCCACATCTTTAATGCGCTTCACCACTTTAAAAGGTCCAATGAAACGTGGACTCAACTTTCCCTTCTTTCCAAATCGGATAACTCCTTTCCAAGGTGATACTTTCAGCATCACTAAATCACCAACATTAAACTCAATCGGTCTCCTTTTCTTATCTGCATATGTTTTCTGCCTTTCTCTTGCCACACGTAAGGCTTCTTTAGCTACATTAACCTTTTCAGAGGTAATTTCAATAATTTCGGGACTGGTCAACTGCTTTTCACCGGGCTCCATCCAACAACTTGGAGTCCTACATCTCCTTCCATATAACATTTCAAATGGTGGCATCCAATACTTGCATGGTGACTATTATTATAAGCAAATTCAATCAACTTCAAGTGTTCATCCCATGCTCCACCGTATTCAAGTACACACGTTCTCAACATATCCTCCAAGGTTTGAATGGTTCTCTCACTTTGCCCATCGGTTTGGGGATGATAGGCGGTACTCAAATTTATTCTACTACCCAATTCCCGTTGAAGACCCTCCCCCCCCCCCCCCCCCCCCCCCCCCCCCCCCCCCCCCCCCCCCCCCCCCCCCCCCCCCCCCCCCCCCCCCCCCCCCCCCCCCCCCCCCCCCCCCCCCCCCCCCCCCCCCCCCCCCCCCCCCCCCCCCCCCCCCCCCCCCCCCCCCCCCCCCCCCCCCCCCCCCCCCCCCCCCCCCCCCCCCCCCCCCCCCCCCCCCCCCCCCCCCCCCCCCCCCCCCCCCCCCCCCCCCCCCCCCCCCCCCCCCCCCCCCCCCCCCCCCCCCCCCCCCCCCCCCCCCCCCCCCCCCCCCCCCCCCCCCCCCCCCCCCCCCCCCCCCCCCCCCCCCCCCCCCCCCCCCCCCCCCCCCCCCCCCCCCCCCCCCCCCCCCCCCCCCCCCCCCCCCCCCCCCCCCCCCCCCCCCCCCCCCCCCCCCCCCCCCCCCCCCCCCCCCCCCCCCCCCCCCCCCCCCCCCCCCCCCCCCCCCCCCCCCCCCCCCCCCCCCCCCCCCCCCCCCCCCCCCCCCCCCCCCCCCCCCCCCCCCCCCCCCCCCCCCCCCCCCCCCCCCCCCCCCCCCCCCCCCCCCCCCCCCCCCCCCCCCCCCCCCCCCCCCCCCCCCCCCCCCCCCCCCCCCCCCCCCCCCCCCCCCCCCCCCCCCCCCCCCCCCCCCCCCCCCCCCCCCCCCCCCCCCCCCCCCCCCCCCCCCCCCCCCCCCCCCCCCCCCCCCCCCCCCCCCCCCCCCCCCCCCCCCCCCCCCCCCCCCCCCCCCCCCCCCCCCCCCCCCCCCCCCCCCCCCCCCCCCCCCCCCCCCCCCCCCCCCCCCCCCCCCCCCCCCCCCCCCCCCCCCCCCCCCCCCCCCCCCCCCCCCCCCCCCCCCCCCCCCCCCCCCCCCCCCCCCCCCCCCCCCCCCCCCCCCCCCCCCCCCCCCCCCCCCCCCCCCCCCCCCCCCCCCCCCCCCCCCCCCCCCCCCCCCCCCCCCCCCCCCCCCCCCCCCCCCCCCCCCCCCCCCCCCCCCCCCCCCCCCCCCCCCCCCCCCCCCCCCCCCCCCCCCCCCCCCCCCCCCCCCCCCCCCCCCCCCCCCCCCCCCCCCCCCCCCCCCCCCCCCCCCCCCCCCCCCCCCCCCCCCCCCCCCCCCCCCCCCCCCCCCCCCCCCCCCCCCCCCCCCCCCCCCCCCCCCCCCCCCCCCCCCCCCCCCCCCCCCCCCCCCCCCCCCCCCCCCCCCCCCCCCCCCCCCCCCCCCCCCCCCCCCCCCCCCCCCCCCCCCCCCCCCCCCCCCCCCCCCCCCCCCCCCCCCCCCCCCCCCCCCCCCCCCCCCCCCCCCCCCCCCCCCCCCCCCCCCCCCCCCCCCCCCCCCCCCCCCCCCCCCCCCCCCCCCCCCCCCCCCCCCCCCCCCCCCCCCCCCCCCCCCCCCCCCCCCCCCCCCCCCCCCCCCCCCCCCCCCCCCCCCCCCCCCCCCCCCCCCCCCCCCCCCCCCCCCCCCCCCCCCCCCCCCCCCCCCCCCCCCCCCCCCCCCCCCCCCCCCCCCCCCCCCCCCCCCCCCCCCCCCCCCCCCCCCCCCCCCCCCCCCCCCCCCCCCCCCCCCCCCCCCCCCCCCCCCCCCCCCCCCCCCCCCCCCCCCCCCCCCCCCCCCCCCCCCCCCCCCCCCCCCCCCCCCCCCCCCCCCCCCCCCCCCCCCCCCCCCCCCCCCCCCCCCCCCCCCCCCCCCCCCCCCCCCCCCCCCCCCCCCCCCCCCCCCCCCCCCCCCCCCCCCCCCCCCCCCCCCCCCCCCCCCCCCCCCCCCCCCCCCCCCCCCCCCCCCCCCCCCCCCCCCCCCCCCCCCCCCCCCCCCCCCCCCCCCCCCCCCCCCCCCCCCCCCCCCCCCCCCCCCCCCCCCCCCCCCCCCCCCCCCCCCCCCCCCCCCCCCCCCCCCCCCCCCCCCCCCCCCCCCCCCCCCCCCCCCCCCCCCCCCCCCCCCCCCCCCCCCCCCCCCCCCCCCCCCCCCCCCCCCCCCCCCCCCCCCCCCCCCCCCCCCCCCCCCCCCCCCCCCCCCCCCCCCCCCCCCCCCCCCCCCCCCCCCCCCCCCCCCCCCCCCCCCCCCCCCCCCCCCCCCCCCCCCCCCCCCCCCCCCCCCCCCCCCCCCCCCCCCCCCCCCCCCCCCCCCCCCCCCCCCCCCCCCCCCCCCCCCCCCCCCCCCCCCCCCCCCCCCCCCCCCCCCCCCCCCCCCCCCCCCCCCCCCCCCCCCCCCCCCCCCCCCCCCCCCCCCCCCCCCCCCCCCCCCCCCCCCCCCCCCCCCCCCCCCCCCCCCCCCCCCCCCCCCCCCCCCCCCCCCCCCCCCCCCCCCCCCCCCCCCCCCCCCCCCCCCCCCCCCCCCCCCCCCCCCCCCCCCCCCCCCCCCCCCCCCCCCCCCCCCCCCCCCCCCACCCCCCATGCTCCTCCGTATTCAAGTACACACGTTCTCAACATATCCTCCAAGGTTTGAATGGTTCTCTCACTTTGCCCATCGGTTTGGGGATGATAGGCGGTACTCAAATTTATTCTACTACCCAACTCCCGTTGAAGACCCTTCCAAAAGTTTGACACAAACCTCGAGTCTCGATCCGAAACAATAGATAACGGGACTCCATGTTTCGCAACTACTTCATCAATGTACAACTTCGCCATCTTCGTTAAAGGCACATCTTGTCGGGTAGCTAGAAAATGAGCACTCTTCGTCAATCTATCTACAATCACCCAAATCATATCATTCCCTTTCGGCGTTTTCGGTAGCTTCGTTACAAAGTCCATCGTGATATGATCCCATTTCCACTCGGGAACGTCTAATTGATGCAACAAACCATACGGCTTTTTATGGTCCGTTTTCACACGTGCACACGTCAAACACTTTGCTACAAAATGAGCTACTTCACCTTTAATATCCGGCCACCAATAAATCGGCTTCAAATCTGCATACATTTTGGTGACACCGGGATGCATCGAATACCTACTTCTATGGACCTCTTCAAGGATCAACTCTCGGTTACCACCAAGCAGTGGCACCCAAATGCGACCCTTGTATGTTTTAAACCCACGGCTATTAGTCTCCATCACAAGTCGTTTCTTCTTCCCAATACTCTCGTTATCAATATTATCCTTCATTAATGCCATCTCTTGTGCTTCTTTAATTCGATCTAATAGACCCGACTTGGCCTGAACTTGCATGCTCATCAACTTACAAGAAGAGCTTTGCACTTTCCTACTTAGTGCATCCGCCACTACATTGGCTTTACCCGGATGGTATTTGATTTCACAATCATAGTCTTTAAGTAATTCCATCCACCTTCTTTGTCTCACATTCATCTCCTTTTGAGTAAACATATATTGTAAACTCTTATGGTCGGTGTAAAGTGTGCATTTAGTACCATATAAGTAATGTCTCCATAATTTCAATGCAAACACAACCGCCGCTAGCTCAAGATCATGGGTAGGGTAATTCTTCTCATGAGGCTTCAACTGACGTGAAGCATAGGCAATCACTTTGTCTCTCTGCATTAAGACACAACCCAAACCCGTAATAGAAGCATCGCTATATACCACTAAATCATCAGTACCTTCAGGCAAGGCAAGGATAGGAGCTTCACACAACTTCTTTTTCAACGTTTGGAATGCATTTTCCTGCTTTTCAGTCCACTCGTACTTCACACCCTTCTTTGTTAATTCCGTCATAGGCTTGGCTATTCGGGAAAAATCCTGAATAAACCTTCTATAATACCCAGCCAAACCAAGAAAACTCTTAATCTCGGTAGGTGTCTTTGGCTGCTCCCACTTTGAAACAGCTTCAATCTTTGAAGGATCTACTTTAATACCTTCCGATGTAATAACATGACCAAGAAACTGCACTTCTCGGAGCCAAAACTCACATTTAGAAAACTTTGCGTACAACTTCTTCTCCCTCAACACCTCCAAAACTGCTTTCAAATGCTCACGGTGTTCATCCTCTGACTTAGAATAGATCAAAATATCGTCAATAAACACAATAACAAAATGATCTAGAAAGGGGCGGCATACCCGATTCATTAAGTCCATAAACGCGGCTGGAGCATTGGTCAACCCAAATGGCATGACCAAGAACTCATAATGACCATATCTAGTCCGGAAAGCTGTCTTTGCTACATCTTCCTTCTTTACCTTTAACTGATGATAACCGGACCGCAAATCAATCTTTGAAAAATACGAAGCACCATGTAGTTGATCAAAAAGATCATCAATTCTCGGGAGAGGATACTTATTCTTGACCGTTCGTTTGTTCAACTCACGGTAGTCAATACACATGCGCATTGATCCATCCTTCTTCTTAACAAAGAGAACCGGAGCTCCCCAAGGCGAGGAACTAGGTTGTATGAACCCCTTGTCAAGTAACTCCTGTAGTTGCGTCATTAATTCCTTCATTTCTGTAGGAGCTAATCGGTAAGGTGCTTTAGCAACGGGTGTAGCACCGGGAATAAGATCTATCTGAAAAGTAACTTCACGATCGGGAGGAATACCGGGTAGATCATCGGGAAACACATCGGGGAAATTGGATACTACCTCAACACTAGCGATTGGAGACTTCTCTTTTCTTGCATCTATGACATAAGCCAAGAAATGGCTCTTGTTTTTCCTTATACATTTAATAGCTTTCATCATACTAATAATCTTTATTCCTCCTCTCTTCTTGTCTCCATACACCGTTATCACTTTACCCTCGGATATAGGCAATCGAATTATCTTTTGGGAACATAAAATACTAGCTTCATTTCTAGCCAACCAATCCATACCAATCACTACATCAAAACCACCTAAGGTAGTAGGTAATAGTTGGACTGGAAAAGAACGACCTTCAATCTCAATGTCACAATCGTCATATCCCACACGTATATTATTAACCGTACCATTAGCAATTTCTACCTCTAATGAACAATCTAAGGGAGTAGTGACTCTTTCTAGCTTAGGAGCAAATAATGTGGACACAAACGACCTATTTGCACCTGAATCAAATAAAACAGAGGCAGGCTTTGCATTAACAAGGAAAGTACCACTTACCACTTCATCGTTGTTCCTTGCGTCATCAACCGTCATTTGAAGAGCTCTCACTTTTGTTGCTGTCGTGGCGGTCTTCTTTCCAGCATTCTTCATCTGTGGACAATCGGCAATGAGATGACCCGTTTCTTGGCACTTGTAGCAACGAGTCTTGTCCCTACATTCAGTGGCAAGATGTCCCGACTTCCCACACTTATGGCACCTTCTTGTCTTGTCGGTACAATGCCCTTCATGAATTGTCTTGCAAAATGTACACCATGAACCATTCTTCTTTTTATCCTTGTCACCACTCGAACTACCACTTCCACGGAACTTCTTATTATTATTGTTATTGGAAGACCAATTTGACCTTCTTTTAAATCCCACTTTCTTGTCGTCGACTTTCTCAACTACTTTCTTGTCCGAAGCAAAATCATCATCAAGCTTTTTAGACTCCTTGATTGCTTCAGTCAGAGTCTTGTGCTGCCTGCAGATACCTCGATAACTCGGAGGCAACCCATCAACATAGCAAGCAACCTGATCCGCATCAGTACGGAACAGATGGCCTACGAACTTCATCTTCTCCATAAAGGAACGAGCATAATCATTAATTTGCCAACTTCAGCTGTCAAAGCACGGAACTCTTTTTCCATTTTACGCTGCTCATGTACCCCAATATATTCCTCAATGAATTTCTGCTTAAAGTCAGCCCACGTAATAGCAGTTCAAAAAAAAAAAAAAAAAAAAAAAAAAAAAAAAAAAAAAAAAAAAAAAAAAAAAAAAAAAAAAAAAAAAAAAAAAAAAAAAAAAAAAAAAAAAAAAAAAAAAAAAAAAAAAAAAAAAAAAAAAAAAAAAAAAAAAAAAAAAAAAAAAAAAAAAAAAAAAAAAAAAAAAAAAAAAAAAAAAAAAAAAAAAAAAAAAAAAAAAAAAAAAAAAAAAAAAAAAAAAAAAAAAAAAAAAAAAAAAAAAAAAAAAAAAAAAAAAAAAAAAAAAAAAAAAAAAAAAAAAAAAAAAAAAAAAAAAAAAAAAAAAAAAAAAAAAAAAAAAAAAAAAAAAAAAAAAAAAAAAAAAAAAAAAAAAAAAAAAAAAAAAAAAAAAAAAAAAAAAAAAAAAAAAAAAAAAAAAAAAAAAAAAAAAAAAAAAAAAAAAAAAAAAAAAAAAAAAAAAAAAAAAAAAAAAAAAAAAAAAAAAAAAAAAAAAAAAAAAAAAAAAAAAAAAAAAAAAAAAAAAAAAAAAAAAAAAAAAAAAAAAAAAAAAAAAAAAAAAAAAAAAAAAAAAAAAAAAAAAAAAAAAAAAAAAAAAAAAAAAAAAAAAAAAAAAAAAAAAAAAAAAAAAAAAAAAAAAAAAAAAAAAAAAAAAAAAAAAAAAAAAAAAAAAAAAAAAAAAAAAAAAAAAAAAAAAAAAAAAAAAAAAAAAAAAAAAAAAAAAAAAAAAAAAAAAAAAAAAAAAAAAAAAAAAAAAAAAAAAAAAAAAAAAAAAAAAAAAAAAAAAAAAAAAAAAAAAAAAAAAAAAAAAAAAAAAAAAAAAAAAAAAAAAAAAAAAAAAAAAAAAAAAAAAAAAAAAAAAAAAAAAAAAAAAAAAAAAAAAAAAAAAAAAAAAAAAAAAAAAAAAAAAAAAAAAAAAAAAAAAAAAAAAAAAAAAAAAAAAAAAAAAAAAAAAAAAAAAAAAAAAAAAAAAAAAAAAAAAAAAAAAAAAAAAAAAAAAAAAAAAAAAAAAAAAAAAAAAAAAAAAAAAAAAAAAAAAAAAAAAAAAAAAAAAAAAAAAAAAAAAAAAAAAAAAAAAAAAAAAAAAAAAAAAAAAAAAAAAAAAAAAAAAAAAAAAAAAAAAAAAAAAAAAAAAAAAAAAAAAAAAAAAAAAAAAAAAAAAAAAAAAAAAAAAAAAAAAAAAAAAAAAAAAAAAAAAAAAAAAAAAAAAAAAAAAAAAAAAAAAAAAAAAAAAAAAAAAAAAAAAAAAAAAAAAAAAAAAAAAAAAAAAAAAAAAAAAAAAAAAAAAAAAAAAAAAAAAAAAAAAAAAAAAAAAAAAAAAAAAAAAAAAAAAAAAAAAAAAAAAAAAAAAAAAAAAAAAAAAAAAAAAAAAAAAAAAAAAAAAAAAAAAAAAAAAAAAAAAAAAAAAAAAAAAAAAAAAAAAAAAAAAAAAAAAAAAAAAAAAAAAAAAAAAAAAAAAAAAAAAAAAAAAAAAAAAAAAAAAAAAAAAAAAAAAAAAAAAAAAAAAAAAAAAAAAAAAAAAAAAAAAAAAAAAAAAAAAAAAAAAAAAAAAAAAAAAAAAAAAAAAAAAAAAAAAAAAAAAAAAAAAAAAAAAAAAAAAAAAAAAAAAAAAAAAAAAAAAAAAAAAAAAAAAAAAAAAAAAAAAAAAAAAAAAAAAAAAAAAAAAAAAAAAAAAAAAAAAAAAAAAAAAAAAAGACTACTCATCTTACGTCGTTAAGGAATGGCAAGCCAATCCTTGAGTAATCCGAATGTGGAGGTTGGTCAAACCTCTCGTATTACTCGCCCTGCGTTATAAAGACCACGTTGCGAGGAGCCACCCAAGCAACAACTGCATCTACGCACTCGCCCGGCTAAGTAGTCCAAATCCCATGGTCAATAGGCCTTGGTTCACTTAAACTACTTCTCTGATACCAACTTGTAACACCCGTCGTTTAAAAATATGGGTTTTCAAAAACTTTTCACCTAACGGTGTTAAATTGCGGAAGTAAAGACTGTAAAAGTCAAAACCGATAGAAACATTTCGGTTTCTGCATTTATTTGGTGTTACATGCCATATCAAACAATAGTTCAAATGAAAACCCAACGGTTGCCCAACATAAAACAACCGTTCACACATCACTACATAAATTCGACATTAAATACGAAATGTAACGAATGTCTAAAGTAAGCATCGTCTAAGGGTAGCTAAGGCTCCTGCATTGCATCTACCCAAGCTCACACGTCCTGCATCTAGATTCCATCAAGCTAAACCTGAGGGAACAACCACATTAAGAAACAAGTGTTAGCTATAAGAATAGCTAAGTAAGATAACACTTAATTTAAAAGCATTTGTCCAATTAAAACAATCTTCATTATTAGACAAGTTTTATTAGGCACAACACACATCACACGTTCACACATATACTGCATTTCAACTTCGTTTCAATTAGGATAATCATCCTAAATGTGCCTATCCTGCATTAGTTCACACATTGTCACACGTATCTTCGTTATCTGCATTATTAGTTCACACATTGTCACACGTATCTTCGTTAACTGCATATAAGTGTGCCCTGCATCACACCCGACTGGATGATTAGTCAAAAGACTACTCATCTTACGTCGTTAAGGAATGGCAAGCCAATCCTTGAGTAATCCGAATGTGGAGGTTGGTCAAACCTCTCGTATTACTCGCCCTGCGTTATAAAGACCACGTTGCGAGGAGCCACCCAAGCAACAACTGCATCTACGCACTCGCCCGGCTAAGGTTAGTACGGGTTAAGCTTAACACTTTTCACTGCATCTGTTTTATGAGCTCAATTTCACACATATAGATTGGGTCCCTGCATTCCCAAACATTCACACACATATAGTCTAGGTAACACACATTCCTAGACATTCACACACTTTAACTTCATTACGTTTGGATCCTTAAATGTGCAAGTGACATAGCAACCTAGCAAGTCTAGTGAACTAGGCGTACAAGTCAAGCATGCATATCACACATCAACTTCATTTCTATATATCATGCATATCAAGATACTTCATTAAACTACATCAACTGCATAGCTACATACTACACTAAGCAATACTACATTACACTACAATAGGGACTGCATCTCAGGTCTCATGGTCAACTGCATAACCCATAATACCTCCCAAGTAACCCATATGCCCACATGCAATAATAAGGTACCGAATGGAAGTGTTTACGATTTGAAACCAGCTTTAGTTGATCCCTCAGCGTGTCAAAGTAGTGTATCTTACCTGGTAGTAGTGTACGCGCGCAAACAAATAGCTAATAGTGCTTATCAGTAACCTCCGACACCTATCGTACATTAACATATAAAGTATAAGTCATTTAGGACCTTAAATAGACCCTCGTACGAACTTAAGACTGACTACGTAAAATTCCAGAATTACACCTTACGAAGATAGACCTTATCTTCGTTTGGTTCTTACGAACTTAAGCAGAAAACGAACTTAGCTAACGAAGTTAATCTTCGTACGAACTTAAACTTCGTTCGTTTTACTTTACGAAAATGGATTCTTACGAATTTAATTTGGTCTTACGAAGATAACTCAAAAATCAATCTTACGAACTTAATCTTCGTTCCGACGAACTTAGGCACAGTTACGAATTAATTCATATTTTCGTCCAGAAATCCCAAAAACGACTGACTTCATCAATTTTCCAGATTTTGATCGATCAAGGCTTCTTTCCAAACATGTTTTTGACACAAATAAACATCTCTTGATTAACTGGATCGATCATAGACTCGTTTAACACCATTTTGCACGTTAATTGACCAAAACACCATCTAAGCCCTAATTACGTGCATAATCCAATTTTAATCAGATCTAATTCATAATTAACCAACCCCTAGACCTGAAAATACAACCAACGATTCAATGATTACCTGCTTGCTAGATGGTTGATCGATTCCAACACAAAAATACCCAATCGTTAGACCCAAAAACTAGATTAATTGCTTTAGGATTCAAGAAAGATTAAAGAGACTTTGTGTATGAGTTATTAGTTGCTAAATGGCTGCTCAATCCACCCTAATTACACCCATCAAAACCTTAATCCCGTTTTTTGATTTCAACCTATGTCAAAATCAGTCCCTGGACTTCTAAACCCTTCATTATTGGTCACAAACTGCATTATTGACCATATACAACATTAGTCCTTCATTAAAAGGCACTACATAGCCTTTAAGCGACATTAATCACACTTTTATTCGTCATTAAAATTTAGGCTTTTAAACCTAACTACTTTATCTCCGTTAACCACACATAACTACATTCAAATATTAAGTAAAGACTTAACGACACCCCAAATTGACTTAACGGCATTAGTCAAACATTAAATAAAAGTTCGGGATGTTACACAACACGAGCCTGAAGAACATCAATACGCCTAACTAGGGAGTAATCTGAAGGAAGAGGAGGAAAAGTAGGCAATCTGGGCAAAATTGGTAAGCAGGAGGCAACAGTGGACGCAACGTTACACTACCGGCAACA
Source organism: Erigeron breviscapus (assembly GCA_034093135.1). Taxonomy (NCBI): domain Eukaryota; kingdom Viridiplantae; phylum Streptophyta; class Magnoliopsida; order Asterales; family Asteraceae; genus Erigeron; species Erigeron breviscapus. The sequence goes on from CM067167.1 coordinate 281,820,230, forward strand.
GAAGCAACCGGTGCTGTAGAGACAGCAGGAATAGCAGCAGCAGCTGTAGATACTGAAGTAGCCTCAGAAATTCGTGCACGCTTAGCTCTGTGATAAGTAAGAGGAGCATCCAGTGTTCTCTTAGGTCCAACAGTACTTGTACCTTCATGAATTGGACTTGGTGCCATATCTCTATGTTCCACGTCTTCT
>CM067167.1:281821418-281884477 GCA_034093135.1 Erigeron breviscapus
CACAAATATCTATAAATATATGTTGTTTTATTGCGTGACTACACAAATATGTCCAAATCGCTATTAGTGAAGTGAGAGGCTTAACTTAGCTCTTGGCTCTTGCTTTCATCCTTTGTGTTTAACACTTTAACTTAGCTCTTGGCTATTTTGCACATGGATCTATACACTTGTTTTATATGTATTTAATTTATAATATACATATTATAGATGGATGTAAATGTATATACACTATATATCTATCAAGCACCTTTGACTAAAGCGTGTGTTAAGATGGAAACACTAGGAAAGTACTTTATAGAAAATCGAGGCGCGTAACACCACCGGGGCAAAAAGGGTAGCCCCACCAGGGGCTATTAGCGGCGACGTCGCCGCTAATAGTGCGGGCCCCAACTGACACACTGCAGAGTTCAACGACTGTTTTTTGCGCCTGGACCCCACACTATTAGCGGCGACGTCGCCGCTAATACTAAACCCTATTTTCTTTTTAAACGCGGCTGCAAGCCAGACGACCCATCCTCTACAAACAAACAAAAAAAAACGCAGCTCCTCTTAAAAAAAAAAAATTCCGGCCATCTACCATTTTGTGTCCATATTCCGGCCATCAATCCCCTCACCCTCTATATCAACAATCCGGCCACCCACCCTTTTGTTGGTGACGAAAATCCGGCCCGGTTCATTTTCCGGCGACTTTTCAGGCGAAAATCCGGCCACCCCACTTTTCAGCGGAGGTAATTTTTCATCCACCTTGTGGAAAGTATGGGTGGGAGTTCTGGTGGTCTTGACCAGATTAACTCCGCACAGGCAGAGATGGCATACTGCTTGTGAATGGATTGAGAGTGGATTTTGCCGATATCCTGTATAGAAGCCTGGTACAAAAACTGAAGGGCACCAGGGGACTTTGTATCCCCTTCTCCAGGTTTCTCTCTCTTTGTTTTCTACAAATTCTGGGCAGTGAAGCATACTTAAGCACAGATTCACCGTATACTGTCCCAGATTTGTTGAGGAATCTAGACTCTCTAGTATCTGAAGCTGGAGAGGTCGAATTCCAGAGCGAATGCTACTGGCATTTGCTAAAACTGATGCACCTTTGGAAAGTGAATCAGAAAGACAATTGGGCGGGCCTCAAAATAATGAGGGACCCTCCAGTTCGTCTAATGTTGTGGTTGAGGATAGAGCAACCATAACTGAAGCAACCCCAATATCTATCCCTGGTGAAGATACCTCGGTATCTGATCCTCCAACAGATGCACCCAACCAAGAAACTGGGGAAGGTCATCTGGAGACTGACCCATCTGGTCAGCCCTCAGTTACATTCATGGATCTGGACATGAATGTTAATGACGAGGAAATCCTTATAGAGTCTTCGGATTCTGAAGGTACTGCTTCAGACTTGGAGATTTTTGATTCTACTGTACAAGATCAAAACCCTTCATCTCCAGTCTCGCTTCCAGATGCTTCAATTTCACTTTCACCATCCCAAGAAAATGAGCCTACAAATATTCCATTCCCCACTTATAACTATATGTCTGGAAACAGACGTATGACTCCTTCACCAACTGGGCAATTCTCACTTGCTCGAGAAATGCCACCCCCACCGCCGCCGTTGTTCACCCCTGAGCATTCTTAGCATGAACAACACATTGAATTTTCTATCCTTTCTTCTTCTACCACTCCTCCCATATATTCAACTGCTGGCCTGACAACTGGGGAGACTTCCATCTAGTTTGCCTCCTCCAGTTGCTCCAGTAGAAACTGCTGCTGGTCCAGTGACACCTTCTCCTCCGTCACTGGACAGTCAAGTTGTCTCTGTACAAGCCGATCTCCAAAACCTTCTCACCAGGGTGGAGGAGATTCAAAAGACACTTGACAAAACACCAAGTCTTTCTCCAGATACCACAAGGATCACTTGACCAATATTAAAGTGGTTGATCTGGGGATTAACAAGTTTTCATCAAATGAAGACTTGGTGTTGAAGAAGCTGAATGAGTTGGTCACTGGCTGCAACAATCTGGCATCATCTTTAAAAGAAGCCTTTGACCTCACTCAGTCCAAGGTCACAACCTCAATCTCCAACTTGCTGGGCAACACTGTTAGAACATCTGAAGTGGATTTAAGGGAGATTGAAAAACAGGTAAATGAATTGGTTGACAAGCCTGGGTTGAATGTGACTGAACTTGGCCAGCAGTTAATGACTTCAGTTGGTCAGAAAATAGATGATACGCTGGGTGCTAGAGAACAACAATTGATAGAAAAGGTGATATCTGAGATCACCAAGCTGGCCACTCCTCAGGTTGATCTGGCCCCACTCACTACTGAGATCAACCAGTTGAGGGGCAGCATTGATAACTTGAACACCCAGGTATCACTTCATGCTCAGTCTCTGGATAAACTGACAACTGAAGTAGAAAGTTTGAAGAAGAAGGATGAAGAAGTCAAGGATAAGGTGGTTTCTGGTTTGGATGAAGATTCCAAGATTTAAATGAATTGAAAACTGGTCAGGAACAAGTTGCAGCTAATGTTCTGACCCAATCTAAAGAAACCAACCACCTTGGAGATCTTTCAGGATGATGTGCACCATATTCAAAGAATGCAAGAACATGCAATCGTGGCAGCCTCTTGACCGGTTGCCAGCTCACCATTCTGAATGGGAAGTGATTAGGGCAGGTCTAGATGCTGCCAAGGGGAGAAGTGCAGTTCTTGCACAAACTCAAACTGAAAGTAATCCATCTGGAAGTCAAACGGTAGGGAAATGATTGTGGCTGCCAGTACTGAAGCTGGTGAGCAAAGAATTGGTGAAACTGGTGATATAAGTGTTAGGGGGAATGTTGTGGATAAAGGAAAAGGTTTGGCATCTGATGTATCTGCCTAGCTGGCCACTGATGTACCAATGTGAGCAAACAACTGGCTAGACTTGGCAATGAAATTAAAGAAAGAAAGAAAATGAAACAAAGAAACCAAGCTGAAGCCAGAGCACATCTTGCACAGATTAAATTGCTTGATATTAGTGATGCTCTCTTTGGAATCACTAAGGAGGAATATGAAAGAGTGAAAGATGATGCCAGGATAGTGGGCATGTTGAAAGAAATGCTTGATGTGAACTGGACAGACACTATCCTGATGATGAAGCTGAATTTGATGCCAGAAGTTGAATATATCAGTGGAGAAGGCTAAAGAGAATAGGGCCAGTGGGATTCTAAAAAGAATTAAACATGTTAAGAAGGTTGTGAAAAGGGTATTGAATCCACCAAGGAGGATCCCTCAACCAAGAAGACCACTGACCAGAGATGCTGACCTTAGCACATTTGTAGAACCAACTGGCGAGGTATCGAATGATGACATCAAGTCTGCTGTACTGGCTGCTGGAGCTGGGAGTATAAAAATATCAAATGAATCTGAAGCAAGAAGCTATTACTCCCAGATCATGGCAACCAGAAGACATAGTGGGACTATCAATGGTGTTAATGTAAATTAAGCCAGGCACCAAGTTTTTCAAGTTGAAGTTAGTTACACCAGAGGGCCACTGGTTAAAACTGACAATCCCGGTGCTATGCAATATGGGTTCAGCGAATGGGTGGAAATGGTGAATGTGTTGGATGCGAAGGCACAAAAGAATAGGTTTGAGAAAGCATGGGTGACTTCTTAAAGGGCAAGATTCAACACAAAGAAAATCTGGAGCTAAAGTTGAATATTGATCCTGAAGACTCTCAGCCTATCTCTTCAGTGACCAAGAGAAGAAGAACTGGCGAAGGGCCATCTCATTAAGTTCTCTTTTCATTTATCTACTTGTATTTTATTTTACATTCTGTAACTTGTATAAATTTCATTTCCTTGTATAAATGAAGTTACCAGTTTGTAACCACAAGGTAGATAATAGATTAGATCTAACAAACTTTAAAAGAAAAAAACCCAAGGCATTTATTGATCTATAAAAATGCCTTGGAAAACTTAGATAGATTTAATCGAACAAGTCTCTCCAGTTCACACTTGTACAGATACAAGAGCTGAAAAAGACTTGCTAATATTTCAGGACAAATAGGGGGAATTTGTTAGGACCAGTTTCAGTTAAACTGGCCAGTCTCCAGTTGCACCTGGAGACCAAGAAGATTTGTCCAGAAATATATTGAAGTCCAGTTGCATTGTACAGTTAACGCAACTGAAGACTTCCTCCAGTTGAGAACTGACCAGTTGAAGAATCATTCCAGTTGAAGTCGAAGACAACAAATGGAAGATAGAGAATGACAATGGCAGCGAAGCCCAGTTGACATTCTAGTCAGTTACAAACTGGAGACCGTAAGTGGAAAGCTCTTACAAAGCTTTACACTGATTACGAGGAATTGACTTTATGATTTATGTGCTATTACACGGATAAAAGGATTTATCTATGTATAAAGTACAAAAAGGTACATAAAGCTGGTTGAGTAAAGTTGCTTTATACTGCAACTTTACACTGCATTTTAAGGAATTAAATGCTATTTCTTAAATGCTCTCAACCACATTTGTACGGCCAAAGTTAACATCCCAATGTTAACTTTGCCTATAAATACAAGTCATTGCACAACCAAGAATATTCTTCTTCGAAATTTCACACTTTGCATACCTGCAATATTCTTGGTGAACTTGTGCAATCTTCTCTCAATCGTAAAAAGGAACATTTCACAACTTTAAGTGTTTCGATTGTTTAGAGAAATTCCGAGTGTAATCAATTGTAGTTCATAGGTTGTTAGGATATTTACATTCTTGTATTATCTTGGTTCCGCAACAACCTTGTAATTTGTTTAACATCAATAAATAAATTACACATTGAAAATTACATATTGTCTCACCAAGTTACTTTACAAGTTATTTGTATTATTGCATTGTTCTTTACTTATTGTCACTTAATAGTAATCTATCTAGAACTTGGTATATACCTCTGCAACTGGTCGTCTCCACTTCAGCAAGTATATTGCAAAGTAACTCCACCATCGACATAGAGGTGTCTTCAGTAGTACCATCTAACAAGTTGGGACTTACAAATATAAGAGAGATATTTTTGTGTGTGTAAAAACTGCTCGATTCCAAACCCTAAGCAGGGTTATATACTTCATAAGTTTCAATAACACCCCTCGACTTCTAATCTTCTGCTATCTTCATTCCTAACTTGAGAAGTTACATAACCAGCCTTGAACTCTTCTAAACTTGACAAATACAGCCCAAACTTGAAATCCTGCACATTCTAGTAAGTGTGTAAGTAAACTAAAATTTAACCAAGTTAAGATTGATATTTTACCTTATAAATTTAACATTCCCCCTCAATCTTAACTTGGAAAGGATCAAATAAACCAAACTTAGAACAAAGAATATTTGTGTTGCTCAAAACTTATACTTTTAGTAAGAATGTCAGCAACATTATCCTTGGAATCCAATTTGAAAACTTTTATTAATCCTGCACAAATCTTTTCTCTTACTAAATGTAAGTCAATTTCCAAATGTTTAGTTCTTTCATGAAAAACAGGATTGCCAACAATTTGAATGGTGGCTTTGTTATCACAATAAAGCTTTGCAGGAAAGATATCTTTTACATTTAAATCAGTTAACAAATTAATGATCCAAAGAAGTTCACAAGTAATAGAAGCCATGGCCCTATATTCAGCTTCAGCTGAGGACCTAGCAACTGTATGTTGCTTTTTACTTTTCCAGGAAACTAAATTACCTCCAAAGAAAACACTAAAACCAGTAACAGATCTTCTAGAGTTTAAACACCTTCCCCAATCAGAATCCACATAACCAACCAGATCTAAACTGACATTTTTATTCAATTGTATACCTTTTCTTGGAGAAAGTTTAAGGTATCTTAAAACTCTAAATGCAAGCTTAAGATGAGTGTCAGTTGGAGCATGCATAAACTGACTAAGAGCATGAACAGAATAGCTAATGTCAGGCCTGGTTAAAGTGAGATAAATAAGCTTACCAACCAATTTCTGATAGACAGAAATGTTCTTCAGAACCTTATCATCATTAGAACTTTTGGGAATAGTGTAATTATTCTCCATAAGAGTTCTCATTGGCTTACTACCAAGAAGACCAAACTCATGAAGTAATTCCATGCAATACTTCCTTTGAGACAAGCAAAGTCCATTCTTATTATAAATAACTTCAATACCAAGAAAATATTTTAATTTTCCTAAATCTTTAATCATGAACTTAGTTTGCATAAACTGTTTAACTTTTTCCAATTCATGCACATCATTTCCAGTCATTACAATATCATCAACATATACTAAAAGTGCAAGAAACACAAAATTCTTTTGCAGAGTAAACAAAGAATAATCACTTTTGCTTTGTTTAAATCCATATTCACACAAAGCATTGGTTAATTTTTCATTCCATTGCCTAGGAGCTTGTTTAAGTCCATATAAAGACTTAACAAGTTTACACACTTTATTAGAATTAGAATCATAATAACCTTCAGGCAGATTCATATAAACATCCTCATGTAAATCTCCATATAAAAATGCATTATTAACATCAAGTTGAAACAAAGGCCAGCAATTATTCACAGCAAGAGACATTAAGCATCTAACAGTAACCATCTTAACAACAGGAGAAAAAGTTTCATCAAAATCTAAACCTATTCTTTGACTGTAACCTTTAGCAACTAATCTTGCTTTATATCTTTCAATTTGACCATTAGCTTTATACTTGATCTTAAAAATCCATTTGCAGCCTATAGGAGTTCTACCTTTAGGTAAATCAACAAGTTCCCAAGTATTGTTTCTATGTAAGGATTCCATCTCATTGTTCATAGCTTGAACCCAATTTAAATCTTTAGAAGCCTCATTAAAATCTTTTGGTTCAATACTTTTATTCAAACTAGTAATAAAACACAAGTTTTCAGAATCCAAGTTTGAATAATTAACAACCTTTTCTACACCATATCTAACTTTACCATCTAAAACATAATCCTTAAGATGGTTAGGAAGAACAGAAGTCCTTTCAGATCTTCTAAGATTAGCAGTTTGATTTATTTCATCAAGATTAATATTTTCAGGTTGAGGCACAACATTTAGATCATTTTGTTCATTCTGCTCATTCTGAAAACCATTTTGTTCATCATTTTGAACCTCATTTTGTTCCTGAACAATTCCCTCAGAATTCTCATTATCATCAAAATGTGTTGCATTATGATGAGATGTGGTAATCTTAGAACTGCCAGGCAAGGATCCCTGTCCCCCAGGGCCTGCAGTAGTCCTATGACTGCCATACATCTCACCATGGTTGCCATCACATCTGCTATTGTCTCTCACTTCATCATAGGGATGAGGCAACAAATCATTTTGATTGTCAAAAATTTTATTATCAAAGAAATTTAAATGATTAAGTTCTTCTGAAACAGAAGAACTTAACTCAACATTAGTCTTTTTAAGTTTAAAAGGATAAACAGTCTCATAAAACTTTACATCTCTTGAGAAAAAAATATTTTTATTATCCAAACTGTATAATTTGTAACCCTTTTTTTCATTTGAATACCCAATAAAGACACATTTTTCTGCTCTACTACTAAACTTATCACCATTATTCAGAATAGTAGCAAAACAAAGACACCCAAAAGACCTTAAGTGTGAGAGAGAAGGTTCAGAACCATAAATTTTAAAATAAGGAGAATAACCATCAAGAACAGAAGAAGGAGTCCTGTTAATCAAGTAAGTAGCAGTCAAAACACATTCAGTCCACATAGAAAGAGGTAGTTCCCCTTGAAACATGAGAGACCTTGCAACATTAAGAAGATGTCTGTGTTTTCTTTCAGCTATTCCATTTTGTTGAGGAGTATAAGCATTTGAAGTTTGATGAATAATACCCTTATTGATAAAAAAACTGTTTTAAATCATGATTTACAAACTCAGTTCCATTGTCAGATCTGAAAATCTTAATTTTCTTGTTAAATTGTGTTTCAATAAGTGAAACAAACTCTTTAATATTAAATCCAACTTCAACCTTTTTTAATTAAAAAAGTCCAAACACCCCTTGAAAAATCATCTACAATAGTTAAAAAATACTTAAAACCTTCTTTACTTTGTATTTTATAAGGCCCCCACAAATCTAAATGCACAAGTTCACCAATTTCCTTTGAAACATGACTGCTCAAGGGAAAAGGTTCCCTTGTTTGTTTAGCTTTGTGACATATTTCACAAGGAGAACTTGAAGTCTAAGGTCAACATTAAGAGTATCTTTCAAAACTTTCAGAACTTGATCACCAGGGTGACCAAGTCTGTTGTGCCAAAGAAATTGAGAAACATAACAAGTATACACAGAATTATTAATCACACCTTGACAATTAGCACTTTCATCAATCACATATAGTCCACCAGATTCACTACCAGTCCATAGAGTCTTCTTTGTTTTTAAATCCTGAATATAACATCTATATTCATCAAACCCTATGAACCTTTTACTATCTTTAGCAAGTTTATGAACAGAGAGTAAACTCACACAATATTCAGGAACAATCAACACATCAAATAAAGTAACCATATTATTTAGTTTAAGATTACCAATCATTTTAACTTTTGCTAAAGTGCCATTGGGATGACCCACAGTTAAATTGAGATCAGAAACATCAACACCATTAATAAGATTTTCAAAAGAATAAGTCATATGTTGATTTGCACCTGAATCAGAAATCCAACCTAAATGTTTGGATTTAGGAGTTTTACTAGAAGAAGAGCAGAAATTTTTTTCAAAGTTTTGATTGAAAAAACTGTTTGAATTGTAAAATGTACCTGCCATGTTAGCAAGATTGGCAGACACTCCAGGTTTTTCATTAAGAAGATTCATTAGTTTAGACATCTGCTCATTAGTAAGAGAAAAAGGAGCAGAAGAAGAAGTAGATGCAGTAGTAGCAGAAAAAGAACCAATATCATTAGCACACTTATCAGACATCACATGATTGTTAAAAATCTTTCTTTGATTAGACTGTGACCCTTGATAATTAGTTCTCTTTTTATAACCAGGTGGATATCCAACCAATTCAAAACATCTATCAATAGTATGACCTACACCTTTGCAATGAGTACAATTAAGATTAGTGTTAGGACCTCTATTGACAAAGTTGTTATTTCCATTAAACCTTTTCTTATTATCCACAAACTTAGAAGCAAAAGCACTAGATGCATTTACTAGATACAACATTAATAGAAGCATTCCTATGTGACTCTTCCCTAGATAACAAAGCATAAGCACTTTTCACAGAAGGTAAAGGATCATTTGTAAGAATTTGACTTCTAACAGAATTATAAGAATCATCTAGACCCATAAGAAATTGCATCAACTTAATTAACTGATTATGTTCTTGAAAATCCTTAGCAGCATTTTTAGAAAAAATTTGTCCAAGAAACAATTCTTCAGTTACACAATTAAGAATCCAAGATAAGACAACAGCATTACATCTATCCCATTGTTGAGCTAACACTTCATTATCAAAAGGTCTTACACAATTACCATCAATAAATCCTTTTTTATTCTTAGTTTCTAAAGCAAGTAGCATAGCACAACTCCAAACATTATAATTCTCGGTACCTTTTAATTTCAGACTAATAAGAGGAGTATTAGTGATGTCACTAGCATGCAGATACAAAGGATTACCAAAATCTAATTTACTTATTTTAGTTTCATGTAATTCAAAATCACTTTCAGATTCAGATTCTTCATTATGCACAGAAACAGGAGGAGTATTTCCAGTATGAACATGAGGAGTATTATGAACAGAACCAAGAGGAGTATTCACCATTTTAAATCAATTATAATCACAGAAGCAGACAGATAAAAAACAGGAGACAATCAATCAAATAAGCAAGTTATCACACAAACAGAAAAACAAGTAATCTAAGATAAGCAGATAGAGATAAACTATTATCAAGCAACACACAATTAAACAAACAAGTAATCTACAAATATTAACTTCTCAAAAAAAAAAAAATTGCTGAAAATAACTCTTAATCTCACAAGAGTGCCAGGATTCCTGGCCTCTCATGAGGGAGGTAGGTCAAGTATTAACAATTGTTTTTATGAGAATAAGAGAAAAAATTTGATATATATATATATATATAAAAAATTTAATTTGAGAAGAAAATATAAGCAGATTAAAAAACAGATAATAAGAGATAAAGAGAAAGAGATACAATACAGTGCTATAAGCCGATGGTAGATGAACCCTAATTATCTCTTGATTCACTTAGTCAAGAGATAAATCAGGATCTGGAAATATAAACCCTAATTTTAGGGAAAACGATCAATAATAGCAGCGGAAGAACTTAGAACAGGATTGTTGAGTCAAGGATTCGCTGACCAGACTTGGTCGCTGACGTGTGTCATCAGCAAGTTATCAGCGAGTCAGTGACTCTCGTCAGCGGGTGGTTTACTTCCCAATTGTGTGTCAAGGCGGGAAGTTTTCAAATCACAAGAAGACAAGAAGTCACATGGTGGTTCTTCCAACTGAATATTACCTTATATGGCAAAGGTACAGTTGGGACCAAAACAAGGGTTTTTTCTTTCATACCCGTTTTGGTAAAGAAGACAAAGGCTCCTGGATCCAAGTACTTAGCAATGGAATGTCGACAACCACCATCTATCACTATCAATGTAAGGCTGTGTTGCCCTAATCCCTCCCCTATATAAAGCAACACAGCCGCATCAATAACACTTCGTTTTTGTCACCACAAGTGTGTGTCATTTATATTTTCTCTCTTGTAATTGTTTAAGTTTTTAGTTTGTCTAAAACTAAACAATTATATTGTTCTTGTATTTTTCTTGTAAGACAAGTTGTAATATCGACCATGTATTCACTGTTTAATCAATGATACATATGATTAGACTTGCATAGTTTCTTATACTACTTGGACTATTTTTCTTCGTTCTAAGAGTGATGCTGCTGAAGAGATTATCAATTTCATCAAGAAAATGGAAAACCTCAACAGCATAATGGTTAAAGAACTCAGAAGCGATCATGGTACTGAGTTCAGAAACCACACTCTTGAATCCTTTTGTGCTGATCAAGGGATCTCACAAAACTTTTCTTCCACCAAAACTCCTGAGCAAAATGGTGTTGCTGAAAGGAGAAACAGAACTCTAATTGAGGCAGCACGTACTATGCTCAGCGAGTCTTCCTTGCCGAGTAAATTCTGGGCAGAAGCTGTCAGCACTGCCTGTCATACTCAAAACAGATGTCTTATTGTCAAAAGACATGACAAGACAGCTTATGAGGTTTTGAAAGGTAAGAAACCTCAAATTAAATACTTCCATGTCTTTGGATGTCCTGTCTTTATCTTAAATAACAAGGATCACCTAGGAAAATTTGATCCTAAAGCTGATGATGGCTACTTCCTTGGTTATTCCTCCATCAGCAAGGCATTTAGAGTATTCAATACTCGCCTTCAAAAGGTTGATGAATCAATCCATGTAACCTTTGATGAAAGCTCATCAGCTCTTAAGGACATTCAAACTACTTCATCTGAAGTCATTTTCAATGAGCTCGCTGATCCTCACTTTCAGGAAGCTGACTCATTTGTTGATGCATCTTGCTCGCTGCCTGATAATAATCAGCATGACAAACAGGATAGTTCAGCAGATATTGAACCAGAGCAAGTTGCTGCTCATATCTACTCGATTGAGCCAGTTGAGCCTATCTTAAGATCAATCCATGCAACATCAGCCAAACCTAGATCACTGGCTGATGACGTGCATGCTGATGACTCTACTGAGGAAGTTTCATGATGCTTCAGCAAATGCTGAAGAAATGGAGTCTGCTGAAGACTCCGCCATCAATGATAACTCAAATCAGTCGAATGGCTCTACTGATCTTACTCCTGAACCCATTCTTTACCATTGACTTCTCCTCTTACAATAATCTCTCTGCTGGACCCATCTCTCAGTCTTCCGCTGACACTCAACTAGGTTCATCAAGTGTTCCTGCACTTAAATGGACTTCTAGTCATCCAGCTCACCAAGTGATTGGTGATCCTTCTCAAGGGATTGTTACTCGATCAGCGACTAGAAACACATGTCTCTATGTAAATTTCTTGTCAATGATCACCCCTAAGAATATAGGAGAAGCAATGGCTGGTCCTTCTTGGGTAGAGGCTATGCAAGAAGAACTTACCCAGTTCAAACGACAGCATGTCTGGTTTCTTGTCCCTCTACCTGCTGACAAAGAACCGATTGGCACAAAATGGGTTTATAGGAAATAAAATGGACGAAGATGGTGTTGTTACTCGTAACAAGGCTAGGCTGGTTGCACAAGGATACCTTCAGGAAGAAGGTGTTGATTATGATGAAACCTTTGCACCAGTGGCCCGATTGGAAGCAATTCGCTTATTCTTGGCACATGCTGCTTACAGAAACTTCACAGTATATCAGATGGATGTCAAGAGTGCCTTCCTAAATGGAAAACTCGATGAGGAAGTTTATGTTAAGCAGCCACCTGGTTTTGAAGATCCAGCCAAGCCACACCATGTCTATCGTCTTTATAAGGCTCTATATGGCCTTAAACAGGCTCCTAGAGCCTGGTATGACACTCTTTCTGAATTTCTTCTCTCTAACAAGTTTCAGCGAGGGTCCATTGACAGCACCCTCTTTTATCTATAGAAAGGGTGCTGATGTTCTTTATGTCCAGATATATGTGGATGACATCATCTTTGGGTCCTCCAGCAAGAAACTTTGTACTAAGTTTAGCTCACTGATGTCTTCTCATTTTGAGATGAGCATGATGGGTGAGCTGACCTTCTTTCTTGGTCTACAAATTCGCCAACTCCCAAATGGGATTTTCGTTAATCAGGAGAAGTACATTCGAGACATGCTGGCCAAATTTGACATGTCCAATGTGACCACTAAAGCCACTCCTATGTCTCCTCCTAATAATCTCCATGTTGATCCTGAAGGTAAGCATGTGAATCCCACTCACTATAGGGGAATGATTGGCTCGCTGATGTATCTCACAGCGAGTCGTCCTGACATCATGTTTGCTACTTGCTTATGTGCAAGATATCAAGCCTCTCCTAGGGAGTCTCATCTTCTCGCTGTCAAGCGAATCTTCAAGTATCTAAAAGGTACCTCCACACTTGGTCTCTGGTATCCCAAAGACTCCAGTTTTGACTTAGTTGCATATTCTGACTCTGACTATGCTGGTTGCATGTTAGATAGGAAAAGCACCAGTGGTGGATGTCAACTGTTGGGGGGGAAGCTGACTAGTTGGTCTAGTAAGAAACAACATACAGTGTCCATCTCCACTGCTAAAGCAGAATATGTATCAGCAGCAAGTTGTTGTGCACAAGTCCTCTGGATGAAAAATCAACTTGCTGACTATGACTTAGAATTCTCTAAGATTCCCATAATGTGTGACAATACAAGTGCAATTGCCATCACACACAATCCTGTTCAGCATTCAAAGACCAAACACATAGACATTAGGTACCATTTTTTTCGTGACCATGTCATGAAAGGGGATGTTGAAATCTACTTCATTCCCACTGATGACCAACTTGCTGATATTTTCACTAAACCATTAGATGAAACCAGATTCAAATATCTGGTCAGTAAGTTGGGAATGCTGAATGGTGAATCAGCGACATGACTTGTCATGTCTGCTGATGCTTCAACTTACATCTCTCTTATAAGTTGAAAAGTGACCTTATGGTCAAAATTTCTTTCGCCAAGTTCAAGTGTGTCTTACTTGCTAACATAAAAAGCAATAGAGAGCTAAAAGTTTCTATCTAGTCCAGCAGCAAACGGCTGCTGGTAAAGACATTTCAAATCCGTTGATCCCTGTTGCTTTAGGAAAAAGCAAAACAAAAGTAATAGAGAGCTAAAAGTCTCTATCTAGTCCAGCAGCAAACGGCTGCTGGTAAAGACATTTCAAATCCGTTGATCCCTGTTGCTTTGGGAAAAAGCAAAACAAAAGCAATAGAGAGCTAAAAGTCTCTATCTAGTCCAGCAGCAAACGGCTGCTGGTAAAGACTTACAAATCCGTTGATCCCTGTTGCTTTGGGAAAAAGCAAACAAAAGCAATAGAGAGCTAAAAGTCTCTATCTAGTCCAGCAGCAAACGGCTACTGGTAAAGACAAATAAAATCCGTTAATAGCTGACAATTTGCTAAAAATTGTATCTTATTCGTCAGCGACCATTCGAAAAGTCGCTGATTGAAGTCCTCATTTAAATGAGCATGATGGGTGAGTTGACTTTCTTTCTTGGTCTACAAATTCGACAACTCCCAAGGGATTTTTGGAATCAGGAGAAGTACATTCGAGACATGCTGGCTAAATTTGACATGTCCAATGTGACCACTAAAGCCACTCCTATGTCTCTCCTAATAATCTCCATGTTGATCCTGATGGTAAGCATGTGAATCCCACTCACTATAGGGGAATGATTGGCTCGCTGATGTATCTCACAGCGAGTCGTCCTGACATCATGTTTGCTACTTGCTTATGTGCAAGATATCAAGCCTCTCCTAGGGAGTCTCATCTTCTCGCTGTCAAGCGAATCTTCAAGTATCTAAAAGGTACCCCCACACTGGGTCTCTGGTATCCCAAAGACTCCAGTTTTGACTTATGCATATTCTGACTCTGACTATGCTGGTTGCATGTTAGATAGGAAAAGCACCAGTGGTGGATGTCAACTGTTGGGGGGGAAGCTGACTAGTTGGTCTAGTAAGAAACATATACAGTGTCCATCTCCACTGCTGAAGCAGAATATGTATCAGCAGCGAGTTGTTGTGCACAAGTCCTCTGGATGAAAAACCAACTTGCTGACTATGACTTAGAATTTTCTAAGATTCCCATAATGTGTGACAATATAAGTGCAATTGCTATCACACACAATCCTGTTCAGCATTCAAAGACCAAACACATAGACATTAGGTACCATTTTATTCGTGACCATGTCATGAAAGGGGATGTTGAAATCTACTTCATTCCCACTGATGACCAACTTGCTGATATTTTCACTAAACCATTAGATGAAACCAGATTCAAATATCTGGTCAGCAAGTTGGGAATGCTGAATGGTGAATCAGCGACATGATGTGTCATGTTTGCTAAAATTCAACTTACTTTTCTCTTCTTATCCACACTTGTACATAAGAGCACCCTCTGGTGTGGATGCTGGCACAGTAATTATTCAAGAAATCACCAAGGCTGCAAAGAAAGTCAAAAAGGCCCGATCCAAGTCTTCCAAGACTACTGTTCCTTCCTCATCTATTGTTGATGTTCCCAAAGGAAAAAAGAAAGCAGCAAAAGGTGTGACGATTAAGGGGTTGGAATCCTCTCAGCTGTCTCTCATTGATGAGGAAGAAACCTCTACTGCTGAAGAGAACATAGAGCAGCACCATGTTGAATCAGAGGCCCTTCATTCTCCTTCCCCTCTCAACTTCTCTATAGCTGAAAGAGAAGCAGCCACTACTGATCAACCCGAAGTGCAAGCTGCTGAAGATGATGTTGGAACTGGGAAGGATGTGGTAAGTATTGATGGTGCTAGTGTTAATGTTGAAACAGTTGCAACTGCTGGTAGAAATGTAGAAAGTGTTGAAGGAGATGGTGGAAATACTGAAGCAAATGAAGGTGTTGGTGTTAGTGAAACAATGGTGGAAGATGTTGAAAGAAGCAATGTTGATCTTGGTGATGTGTCTGCTGTTGAAAATGTTAGTGGTAGGCATGAAGAAATTGTTGAAGATGATGGTGTTGATGATGAAAGTGATTTAGAGTTGGGCGATTTTGTTGCTGATGAATTTCAGCTGGATTCCTATAACTATGCTGATGAAAAGGAGGCCAATGATATGGAAGTGGAAGAAGATGAAGAGACTGTTGAACCTACTAATGTAAATATCTCTCAAGAAGTTCAAGTCACTGAAATCACATCTGCAGAAGCACATACTGAGCCAACAGTTCTCACTGCAAGGCCCAAAACTCTACCAGTGCAACCAGTGAATACCATGCTATCTCTGGGCATGCCTTCTTCCTTTCAAGCTATTCCTGGTTGTAAATCTGTTATGCCCAAAGAAGTGGAGTCTCTTCCAAAAGAGTTGGGTATTTCTTACTCTACCAACTCTTCTAGCAGACTAGAAAGGGTAGAGCATCAATTAAATGATCTCACCAAAGCTGCCAATCTTGCTATTGAATTGAAGGATAAGGAGTCTGGCAGGCTGGTTTCCACATTGACCAGCTGGTACAACAAGCAAAATGAGAATAGTAAAGCTATAGACACGCTAAAAGATAACACAACCTCCATAGCTGATGCTCAAGACAAAATAAATGCCACAACAAATGTTATCAAGCGTGATCAGCAGATCATTAAATCTGGTGCCTTGTCACTGATCAAATGTGCTAATTCTACCAGCTACTCAGCAAAGAAGGCAGCCTCTACCAGCAAATCTGCTGCTGCTAGTGTAAAGAAGCTGAGTGATCTCATCCTCCCTCTGACTACTCAAGTCGAAAATAACACTAAGGCAATTCATGCCTTAGAAAAACAAGTGGTTGATCTTCCTGTTCCTCAAGCTTCTTTCACTGAGGAGGATCGCCTGAGGCAAGTTAAGATAGAGAAGGAGGTTGATGAAATTAAGAACCTGCTGACACAGCTAGTACATCAACAATCACAACAGCCAGCAACTGTGGAAGTTGTTATTAACAATGCAACTTCCAAGGGGGAGAAAGTTGATGCTGCTGTTGTAGAAATGGTTAGTGAAGCAGTTAACAAAGCTGTTAGCCGAATCTATGAGGAATCTGCTGAAGAAGTTTTGGGAACTGATGATGCTGCCACTGACACCGCCAAAGCTGATGAAATGGCGATTGTGGCAGTTAGTGATGAAAAGGAAAGTGAAGTTCCCCCTGCTGGTGTTGAGGGGGAGTCTACTGGAAAAGAAATTGTAAGTGTTGAAGTTCCCCCAGCTGGTGTTGAGGGGGAGCAACAAATAGTTAGGTTCAATGTACCTGCTGCTGTTGATGAGGGGCACATTGAAGTCTTTGATGATATAGGGGAGCAGTTTGACCCCAAAGAACTCAAAGAAGCTTGGGAGGCCAGATTTGCTGATGAGATGGCCACTGACAGATCCAAGGAAGTCCTTCCAATTTTTCATAAACGATATCTGGCAAATGCTGAAATTACTCCTCTCTCTGATACTCGTCGAAAATAGCTCAATGATTCTGGATTCTTCAAGAAACCTCCCACAGCTCTTCCAGCAGAACAAGTGATCGCTACTTCATCTTCTCTCTCAGCTGCTCAGCTACCCATCCAATCTTCAGCAGGTCATCAACACCAAATGATTGATATTTTGGCACTGACTGCTGATGGAAAAACTCAAGAAGAAGCTATCAAGGAGCTGGATAGGATCAAGGAAAATCAAGAAAATGAAAGAAAGAATCTTGAGTATATCAAGCAGCTACCTCTCCTTGAAAAAGATCAGTTGGATGGTGAGCAAAGAATGCTGCTGAAAACGGGTGGTGCTGAAGCTTTATACAGGCAAAAGCATACAGAAGTTGAGAAGTAGCTCAGCGAGAAAAGAGCCAAGTTTGAGGAAGAAAACGCTAAATGGCTGAAGCTTATGCAGGATAGAAAGAGGCCTCAAAAGATCATTGCTGCTGAAGCCTTTCGTCTGAAATGGGTCTTAAGACCAACTTGAAAATCTTAAGAGAAGGTGCTGACAAGCCAATTAAACTTGAAGGGGTCAAACCAACCACCTTGGGTGCCTCTGAGTGGTTTGAAGTTTACATGCTGGTGAAAGACAAGAAGGCTGTCAGCTATGAACAACTCCAAAATATGCTCAAGGAATATTTTGAGAAGGCCAGAGAGTACGAAACCAAGTTCAAAACTGATCTGCCAATGCTGAGGCAAGTTTTTGGTACTCCAGCAGCTATCTCCACCTCAGCAGGAAGAAGGATTCAAAGAAAGAGGAAAGTAGAGCATCGAACCATAGCTGTTGACCTACCTCCTATCACTGGTGATGCTTTGCTGAACACCAGACTTCCTGCCAGAAGCCTTTTTGAGGAAGGGAGAGTGATAGAGAATCCTGCTGGCATCTTCTTCACAAACTTTCAGAACAATCAACTGTTCTTTCGCCTGGCTGAAATTGAAAAAGCATCCACTAGGTTCATCTTAAGCATAAGAAGAAGGTGTGCTGAAACATCCAACAACAGATGGTTTATTAGCAAGTTGGATGAAGAATTGATAAAGCCTCACAGAAGGGATGACTCAGCAATCAGGATCGCTAAGCAAGAGGAAGCTTGGGAAGTTGAAGCTGCCAATTTGTAGATGTCTTACAATGTAAATGCTATATGTATCAGCTTGTAATGTTTAAAGATGATATATAAGACATCTTTTCATCATTCCTTTTCTTATCAAGTCTAGTCTACTCAGCAAGTCTTCTCAGCGAATAGGGGGAGATTGTTGAGTCAAGGATTCGCTGACCAGACTTGGTCGCTGACGTGTGTCGTCAGCAAGTTATCAGCGAGTCAGTGACTCTCGTCAGCGGGTGGTTACTTCCAATTGTGTGTCAAGGCGGGAAGTTTTCAAATCACAAGAAGACAAGAAGTCACATGGTGGTTCTTCCAACTGAATATTACCTTATATGGCAAAGGTACAGTTGGGACCAAAACAAGGGTTTTCTCTCTCATACCCGTTTTGGTAAAGAAGACAAAAGGCTTCTGGATCCAAGTACTTCGAGCAAATGAGAAGTCGACAACCACCATTCTATCACTATCATTGTAAGGCTGTTGCCCTAATTCCTCCCCTATATAAAGCAACACAGCCGCATCATTTATATTTTGTGTTTATCACCACAAGTGTGTGTCACTTATTATTTCTTGCAATTGTTTTAGTTTTCTAGTTTGTCTAAAACTAAACAATTATATTATTCTTGTAAGACAAGTTGTAATATCGACCATGTATTCACTGTTTAATCAATGATACATATGATTAGACTTGCATAGTTTCTTGTACTTGAATTTTATTCTTGTTCTTGTTCTTTACTTTCTGCAATTACTTTCTTGTCTTAATTAATCTCTTATAAGTGTGCAAATTGTGGACTGTCAAGGATTTCCAGAGAAAACCCTAACTTAATCGAACAATAACCCCAAAATTAAGAATCTAGGTCCGGGCACTGTAAGAACCGATTCAATCCAATATCCCAAAGGCCGATGAGCCAAATAGCTAGACTGACTTTTTTCCAGTATTGGAATGCTTCCTTCCGAACTACGGATAGGCACTACAGAACCATGCCTGTCTGTTGGAGCGAATTGGATGATCGGGCCGAGTCGAACCAAGCCTCCGCAATTTCAGAATCCCCCTGTTGAATGGCCTGTTCTCCCCGGTCGGAATAGGTGGGTTAATTCCTTCCCTTAGAACCGTATGGGTTTTCCAAAACTTTTCACCTAACGGTGTTAAATTGCGGAAGTAAAGACTGTAAAAGTCAAAACCGATAAAAACATTTCGGTTTCTGCATTTATTTGGTGTTACATGCCATATCAAACAATAGTTCAAATGAAAACCCAACGGTTGCCCAACATAAAACAACCGTTCATACATCACTACATAAATTCGACATTAAATACGAAATGTAATGAATGTCTAAAGAAAGCATCGTCTAAGGGTAGCTAAGGCTCCTGCATTGCATCTACCCAAGCTCACACGTCCTGCATCTAGATTCCATCAAGCTAAACCTGAAGGGAACAACCACATTAAGAAACAAGTGTTAGCTATAAGAATAGCTAAGTAAGATAACACTTAATTTAAAAGCATTTGTCCAATTAAAACAATCTTCATTATTAGACAAGTTTTATTAGGCACAACACACATCACACGTTCACACATATACTGCATTTCAACTTCATATCAATTAGGATAATCGTCCTAAATGTGCCTATCCTGCATTAGTTCACACATTGTCACACTATCTTCGTTAACTGCATATAAGTGTGCCCTGCATCACACCCGACTGGATGATTAGTCAAAAGACTACTCATCTTACGTCGTTAAGGAATGGCAAGCCAATCCTTGAGTAATCCGTATGTGAAGGTTGGTCAAACCCCTCGTATTACTCGCCCTGCGTTATAAAGACCATGTTGCGAGGAGCCACCCAAGCAACAACTGCATCTACGCACTCGCCCGGCTAAGGCTAGTACGGGTTAAGCTTAACACTTTTCACTGCATCTGTTTTATGAGCTCAATTTCACACATATAGATTTGGGTCCCTGCATTCCCAAACATTCACACACATATAGTCTAGATAACACACATTCCTAGACATTCACACACTTTAACTTCATTACGTTTGGATCCTTAAACGTGCAAGTGACATAGCAACCTAGCAAGTCTAGTGAACTAGGGGTACAAGTCAAGCATGCATATCACACATCAACTTCATTTCTATATATCATGCATATCAAGATACTACATTAAACTACATCAACTGCATAGCTACATACTACATTAAGCAATACTGCATTACACTACAATAGGGACTGCATCTCAGGTCTCATGGTCAACTGCATAACCCATAATACCTCCCAAGTAACCCATATGCCCACGTGCAATAATAAGGTACCGAATGGAAGTGTTTATGATTTGAAACCAGCTTTTAGTTGATCCCCCAGCATGTCAAAGTAGTGTATCTTACCTGATAGTAGTGTACGCGCGCAAACAAATAGCTAATAATGCTTATCAGTACTCCGACACCTATCGTACATTAACATTTAAAGTATAAGTCATTTAGGACCTAAATCTGCATATGTTTTCTGCCTTTCTCTTGCCACACGTAAGGCTTCTTTAGCTACATTAACCTTTTCAGAGGTAATTTCAATAATTTCGGGACCGGTCAACTGCTTTTCACCGGGCTCCATCCAACAACTTGGAGTCCTACATCTCCTTCCATATAACATTTCAAATGGTGGCATCCAATACTTGCATGGTGACTATTATTATAAACAAATTCAATCAACTTCAAGTGTTCATCCCATGCTCCACCGTATTCAAGTACACACGTTCTCAACATATCCTCCAAGGTTTGAATGGTTCTCTCACTTTGCCCCTCGGTTTGGGGATGATAGGCGGTACTCAAATTTATTCTACTACCCAACTCCGTTGAAGACCCTTCCAAAAGTTTGACACAAACCTCGAATCTCGATCCGAAACAATAGATAAAGGAACTCCATGTTTCGCTACTACTTCATCAATGTACATCTTAGCCATCTTCGTTAAAGGCACATCTTGTCGGGTAGCTAGAAAATGGCACTCTTCGTCAATCTATCTACAATCACCCATATCATATCATTCCCTTTCGGCGTTTTAGGTAGCTTCGTTACAAAGTCCATGGTAATATGATCCCATTTCCACTCGGGAATTTCTAATTGATGCAACAAACCATACGGCTTTTGATGATCCGTCTTCACTCTTGCACACGTCAAACACTTTGCTACAAAATGAGCTACTTCACCTTTAATATCCGGCCACCAATAAATCGGCTTCAAATCTGCATACATTTTGGTGACACCGGGATGCATCGAATCCCTACTTCTATGGACCTCTTCAAGGATCAACTCTCGGTTACCACCAAGCAGTGGCACCCAAATGCGACCCTTGTATGTTTTAAACCCACGGCTATTAGTCTCCATCACAAGTCGTTTCTTCTTCCCAATACTCTCGTATCAATATTATCCTTCATTAATGCCATCTCTTGTGCTTCTTTAATTCGATCTAATAGACCCGACTTGGCCTGAACCTGCATGCTCATCAACTTACAAGAAGAGCTTTGCACTTTCCTACTTAGTGCATCCGCCACTACATTGGCTTTACCCGGATGGTATTTGATTTCACAATCATAGTCTTTAAGTAATTCCATCCACCTTCTTTGTCTCACATTCATCTCCTTTTGAGTAAACATATATTGTAAACTCTTATGGTCGGTGTAAAGTGTGCATTTTGTGCCATATAAGTAATGTCTCCATAATTTCAATGCAAACACAACCGCCGCTAACTCAAGATCATGGGTAGGGTAATTCTTCTCATGAGGCTTCAACTGACGTGAAGCATAGGCAATCACTTTGTCTCTCTGCATTAAGACACAACCCAAACCCGTAATAGAAGCATCGCTAAATACCACTAAATCATCAGTACCTTCAGGCAAGGCAAGGATAGGAGCTTCACACAACTTCTTTTTCAACGTTTGAATGCATTTTCCTGCTTTTCAGTCCACTCGTACTTCACACCCTTCTTTGTTAATTCCGTCATAGGCTTGGTTATTCGGGAAAAATCCTGAATAAACCTTCTATAATACCCAGCCAAACCAAGAAAACTCTTAATCTCGGTAGGAGTCTTTGGCTGCTCCCACTTTGAAACAGCTTCAATCTTTGAAGGATCTACCTTAATACCTTCCGATGAAATAACATGACCAAGAAACTGCACTTCTCGGAGCCAAAACTCACATTTAGAAAACTTTGCGTACAACTTCTTCTCCCTCAACACCTCCAAACTGCTTTCAAATGCTCACGGTGTTCATCCTCTGACTTAGAGTAGATCAAAATATCGTCAATAAACACAATAACAAAATGATCTAGAAAGGGGCGGCATACCGATTCATTAAGTCCATAAACGCGGCTGGAGCATTGGTCAACCCAAATGGCATGACCAAGAACTCATAATGACCATATCTAGTCCGGAAAGCTGTCTTTGCTACATCTTCCTTCTTTACCTTTAACTGATGATAACCGGACCGCAAATCAATCTTTGAAAAATACGAAGCACCATGTAATTGATCAAAAAGATCATCAATTCTCGGGAGAGGATACTTATTCTTGACCGTTCGTTTGTTCAACTCACGGTAGTCAATACACATGCGCATTGATCCGTCCTTTCTTCTTAACAAAGAGAACCGGAGCTCCCCAAGGCGAGGAACTAGGTTGTATGAACCCTTTGTCAAGTAACTCCTGTAGTTGCGTCATTAATTCCTTCATTTCTGTAGGAGCTAATCGGTAAGGTGCTTTGGCAACGGGTGTAGCACCGGGAATAAGATCTATCTGAAAAGTAACTTCACGATCGGGAGGAATACCGGGTAGATCATCGGGAAACACATCGGGGAAGTTTGATACTACCTCAACACTAGCGATTGGAGACTTCTCTTTTCTTGCATCTATGACATAAGCCAAGAAATGGCTCTTGTTTTTCCTTATACATTAATAGCTTTCATCATACTAATAATCTTTATTCCTCCTCTCCTCTTGTCTCCATACACCGTTATCACATTACCCTCGGATATAGGCAATCGAATTATCTTTTGGGAACATAAAATACTAGCTTCATTTCTAGCCAACCAATCCATACCAAACACTACATCAAAACCACCTAAGGTAGTAGGCAATAGTTGGACCGGAAAAGAACGACCTTCAATCTCAATGTCACAATCGTCATATCCCACACGTATATTATTAACCGTACCATTAGCAATTTCTACCTCTAATGAACAATCTAAGGGAGTAGTGACTCTTTCTAGCTTAGGAGCAAATAATGTAGACACAAACGACCTATTTGCACCTGAATCAAATAAAACAGAGGCAGGCTTTGAGTTAACAAGGAAAGTACCACATACCACTTCATCGTTGTTCCTTGCGTCATCAACCGTCATTTGAAGGGCTCTCACTTTTGTTGCTGTCGTGGCGGTCTTCTTTCCAGCATTCTTCATCTGTGGACAATCGGCAATGAGATGACCCGTTTCTTGGCACTTGTAGCAACAAGTCTTGTCCCTACATTCAGTGGCAAGATGTCCCGACTTCCCACACTTATGGCACCTTCTTGTCTTGTCGGTACAATGCCCTCCATGAATTGTCTTGCAAAATGTACACCATGAACCATTCTTCTTTTTATCCTTGTCACCGCTTGAGCTAGAATTTCCACGGAACTTCTTATTATTATTATTGTTATTAGAAGACCAATTTGATCTTCTTTTAAATCCCACTTTCTTGTCGTCGACTTTCTCAACTACTTTCTTGTCGGTGTAAAGTGTGCATTTAGTGCCATATAAGTAATGTCTCCATAATTTCAATGCAAACACAACCGCCGCTAACTCAAGATCATGGGTAGGGTAATTCTTCTCATGAGGCTTCAACTGACGTGAAGCATAGGCAATCACTTTGTCTATCTGCATTAAGACACAACCCAAACCCGTAATAGAAGCATCGCTATATACCACTAAATCATCAGTACCTTCAGGCAAGGCAAGGATAGGAGCTTCACACAACTTCTTTTTCAACGTTGGAATGCATTTTCCTGCTTTTCAGTCCACTCGTACTTCACACCCCTTCTTTGTTAATTCCGTCATAGGCTTGGCTATTCGGGAAAAATCCTGAATAAACCTTCTATAATCCCCAGCCAAACCAAGAAAACTCTTAATCTCGGTAGGAGTCTTTGGCTGCTCCCACTTTGAAACAGCTTCAATCTTTGAAGGATCTACTTTAATACCTTCCGATGTAATAACATGACCAAGAAACTGCACTTCTCGGAGCCAAAACTCACATTTAGAAACCTTTGCGTACAACTTCTTCTCCCTCAACACCTCCAAAACTGTTTTCAAATGCTCACGGTGTTCATCCTCTGACTTAGAGTAGATCAAAATATCGTCAATAAACACAATAACAAAATGATCTAGAAAGGGGCGGCATACCCGATTCATTAAGTCCATAAACGCGGCTGGAGCATTGGTCAACCCAAATGGCATGACCAAGAACTCATAATGACCATATCTAGTCCGGAAAGCCGTCTTTGCTACATCTTCCTTCTTTACCTTTAACTGATGATAACCGGACCGCAAATCAATCTTTGAAAAATACGAAGCACCATGTAGTTGATCAAAAAGATCATCAATTCTCGGGAGAGGATACTTATTCTTGACCGTCGTTTGTTCAACTCACGGTAGTCAATACACATGCGCATTGACCCATCCTTCTTCTTAACAAAGAGAACCGGAGCTCCCCAAGGCGAGGAACTAGGTTGTATGAACCCCTTGTCAAGTAACTCCTGTAGTTGCGTCATTAATTCCTTCATTTCTGTAGGAGGTAATCGGTAAGGTGCTTTAGCAACGGGTGTAGCACCGGGAATAAGATCTATCTGAAAAGTAACTTCACGATCGGGAGGAATACCGGGTAGATCATCGGGAAACACATCGGGGAAGTTTGATACTACCTCAACACTAGCGATTGGAGACTTCTCTTTTCTTGCATCTATGACATAAGCCAAGAAATGGCTCTTGTTTTTTCTTATACATTTAATAGCTTTCATCATACTAATAATCTTTATTCCTCCTCTCTTCTTGTCTCCATACACCGTTATCACTTTACCCTCGGATATAGGCAATCGAATTATCTTTTATGACATAAGCCAAGAAATGGCTCTTGTTTTTCCTTATACCTTTAATAGCTTTCATCATACTAATAATCTTTATTCCTCCTCTCTTCTTGTCTCCATACCCCGTTATCACTTTACCCTCGGATATAGGCAATCGAATTATCTTTTGGGAACATAAAATACTAGCTTCATTTCTAGCCAACCAATCCATACCAATCACTACATCAAAACCACCTAAGGTAGTAGGCAAGAGTTGGACCGGAAAAGAACGACCTTCAATCTCAATGTCACAATCGTCATATCCCACACGTATATTATTAACCGTACCATTAGCAATTTCTACCTCTAATGAACAATCTAAGGGAGTAGTGACTCTTTCTAGCTTAGGAGCAAATAATGTGGACACAAACGACCTATTTTCACCTGAATCAAATAAAACAGAGGCAGGCTTTGAGTTAACAAGGAAAGTACCACATACCACTTCATCGTTGTTCCTTGCGTCTTCAACCGTCATTTGAAGGGCTCTCACTTTTGTTGCTGTCGTGGCGGTCTTCTTTCCAGCATTCTTCATCTGTGGACAATCGGCAATGAGATGACCTATTTCTTGGCACTTGTAGCAACGAGTCTTGTCCCTACATTCAGTGGCAAGATGTCCCGACTTCCCACACTTATGGCACCTTCTTTTGTCGGTACAATGCCCTTCATGAATTGTCTTGCAAAATGTACACCATGAACCATTCTTCTTTTTATCCTTGTCACCGCTTGAGCTAGAATTTCCACGGAACTTCTTATTATTATTATTGTTATTAGAGGACCAGTTTGATCTTCTTTTAAATCCCACTTTCTTGTCGTCGACTTTCTCAACTACTTTCTTGTCCGAAGCAAAATCATCGTCAAGCTTTTTAGACTCCTTGATTGCTTCAGTCAGAGTCTTGTGCTTCCTGCAGATACCTCGATAACTCGGAGGCAAACCATCACAACATAGCAAGCAACCTGATCTGCATCAGTACGGAACAGATGGCCTACGAACTTCATCTTCTCCATAAAGGAACGAGCATAATCATTAATTTTGCCACTTCAGCTGTCAAAGCACGGAACTCTTTTTTCATTTTACGCTGCTCATGTACCCCAATATATTCCTCAATGAATTTCTGCTTAAAGTCAGCCCACGTAATAGCAGTTACCATAGCCGGAGTCATCGAAATAGTCATGCTCTTCCACCAGTCTCGAGCACCTTCTTTCAACATCCTACTAGCACACAACACTTTCTTATCCTCGGGACAATCACAAGCTTCAAAAACCATCTCAGTATCATCAAGCCATTCCATGCAACCCACTGCATTAAGTGTTCCATAAAATTTCTGAGCTCCACACTTCTGGAAACTTTCAAACTTGAATCGTGGGGCGTGAACATCATTAGGAGGAACCACATTAACATTAGCATGAGGAATAACAACATCATCGACCGGTGGCTCAGTGTGGTGAGAAGGCACAGAATGACTGTTACCAGTTCCTTCTGCGTTAGCTGCCAACGCCTGATTCAACTGTTCTTGCGTTTGGGCCAACTGGGCCTGAAGAGTTAGCACAAGATTATACATCTCCGTCTGATTGGGAATCTGATCCACCGCTACATCGTTAACTCTCGGAGGATTGCCAGGCGGTGGAGGCATCGGACCCAATGAGCCTGGTTGATTAACACGGCGGGGGTTCACACGATTCACATATTAGCAGCAGCATTAGCAGCATTAGAAGCACCTGCACCCGGATGGACAGGTGGAGTAACGCTAGCAGTAGCTCCGTCGCGTTGGATGTTGCGGTTGCGAGTGTTAACCATTTTCCTTCAATAAAATGGTGGAAGTAAAGACTGTAAAAGTCAAAACCGATAAAAACATTTCGGTTTTTGCATTTATTTGGTGTTACATGCCATATCAAACAATAGTTCAAATGAAAACCCAACGGTTGCCCAACATAAACAACCGTTCACACATCACTACATAAATTCGACATTAAATACGAAATGTAAGGAATGTCTAAAGAAAGCATCGTCTAAGGGTAGCTAAGGCTCCTGCATTGCATCTACCCAAGCTCACACGTCCTGCATCTAGATTCCATCAAGCTAAACCTGAGGGAACAACCACATTAAGAAACAAGTGTTAGCTATAAGAATAGCTAAGTAAGATAACACTTAATTTAAAAGCATTTGTCCAATTAAAACAATCTTCCTTATTAGACAAGTTTTATTAGGCACAACACACATCACACGTTCACACATATACTGCATTTTCAACTTCATCTCAATTAGGATAATCATCCTAAATGTGCCTATCCTGCATTAGTTCACACATTGTCACACGTATCTTCGTTAACTGCATATAAGTGTGCCCTGCATCACACCCGACTGGATGATTAGTCAAAAGACTACTCATCTTACGTCGTTAAGGAATGGCAAGCCAATCCTTGAGTAATCCGTATGTGAGGTTGGTCAACCCCTCGTATTACTCGCCCTGCGTTATAAAGACCATGTTGCGAGGAGCCACCCAAGCAACAACTGCATCTACGCACTCGCCCGGCTAAGGCTAGTACGGGTTAAGCTTAACACTTTTCACTGCACCTGTTTTATGAGCTCAATTTCACACATATAGATTGGGTCCCTGCATTCCCAAACATTCACACACATATAGTCTAGGTAACACACATTCCTAGACATTCACACACTTTAACTTCATTACGTTTGGATCCTTAAACGTGCAAGTGACATAGCAACCTAGCAGGTCTAGTGAACTAGGCGTACAGTCAAGCATGCATATCACACATCAACTTCATTTCTATATATCATGCATATCAAGATACTACATTAAACTACATCAACTGCATAGCTACATACTACATTAAGCAATACTGCATTACACTACAATAGGGACTGCATCTCAGGTCTCATGGTCAACTGCATAACCCATAATACCTCCCAAGTAACCCATATGCCCACGTGCAATAATAAGGTACCGAATGGAAGTGTTTATGATTTGAAACCAGCTTTTAGTTGATCCCCCAGCGTGTCAAAGTAGTGTATCTTACCTGATAGAAGTACACGCGCACAAACAAGTAGCTAATATTGCTTATCAGTAACCTCCGACACCTATCGTTCATTAACATATAAAGTGTAAGTCATTAGGGACATTAAATGGCTCGTACGACTTAAGACTGACTACGTAAAATTCCAGAATTTCACCTTACGAAGATAGACCTTATCTTCGTTTGGTTCTTACGAACTTAAGCAGAAAACGAACTTAGCTAACGAAGTTAATCTTCGTACGAACTTAAACTTCGTTCGTTTTACTTTACGAAAATGGATTCTTACGAATTTAATTTGGTCTTACGAAGATAACTCAAAAATCAATCTTACGAACTTAATCTTCGTACGAACTTTATCTTCGTTCCGACGAACTTAGGCACAGTTACGAATTAATTCATATTTTCGTCCAGAAATCCCAAAAACGACTGACTTCATCAATTTTCCAGATTTTGATCGATCAAGGCTTCTTTCCAAACATGTTTTTGACACAAATAAACATCTCTTGATTAACTGGATCGATCATAGACTCGTTTAACACCAATTTGAATGTTAATTAACCAAAACACCTTTTAAGCCCTAATTACTTGCTAAATTCCTTTCTAATCAGATTTGCCCCATAATTAAACCACCTCTAAATCTGAAATACAAACAATACATCAATGATTACCTGCTTGACTCGATGATCGATCGATTACAACACCAAAATACCCAATCGTTAGACCCAAAAACTAGATTAATTGCTTTAGAAATCAAGAAAGATTAAAGAGACTTTGTGTATGAGTTATTATTTGCTAATGGCTGCTCAATCCACCCTAATTACACCCATCAAAACCTTAATCCCGTTTTTAGATTTCAACCTATGTCAAAATCAGTCCCTGGACTTCTAAACCCTTCATTATTGGGCACAAACTGCATTATTGACCATATACAACATTAGTCCTTCATTAAAAGGCACTACATAGCCTTTAAGCGACATTAATCACACTTTTATTCGTCATTAAAATTTAGGCTTTTAAACTTAACTACTTTATCTACGTTAACCACACATAACTACATTCAAATATTAAGTAAAGACTTAACGACACCCCAAATTGACTTAACGGCATTAGTCAAACATTAAATAAAAGTTCGGGATGTTACAATTCCTTCCCTTAGAACCGTACTTGAGAGTTTCCTAGCTCATACGGCTCGGCAGTCATGACCTTTCTCTATATTACCTTATTTTGGAATTCACTTGAAAGCCCCTTTTTTGGGATCGCCCTCCCAATTCGAAGTTTTTTCCTGGAAGTTTCAACCTTGTTGACTATGACAACAGTCGCGACTATAAACAGACTCGCGACTATGGCATTGTAGATATACTCTATATCCTCTGATAACTGAACTAGCGAGCTTTCCATTGTTGAATAATTGACCTTAACTATAAGAGGATACTTAAACGAACATACAGACTTTTGTTGTGTGCCTACTTGAATCATCATGTTTGTGCCTACTACTTGAATTAATGAATCCTAAATATTACCACTCTCCATTCTATTCTATAATGGAAAAATGGAGATTATGTGTATAAGAAACAGTATATTGATAAATCAATTTCCAAAATCAAAAGAGCGATTGGGTTGAAAAAAGTAAAGGGTTTCTAATCATCTTGTCATCTCCGATTTCTGTTCTAGAGCCGAGAGAAGAATGCACACTGCCTATCCCTCTTTTATGGCTTATAAGGAGAGTCTACGGTAAGCAAGAGAGTCCACAGCACCTAAGCTATTCACATATTAGGACGTGCTATATCCGAAACGTACGAAATATAGTCAATATCGTAAAGGCGGATGTAGTAGGGGTTGCAAACCGGACGGTACACGACTTGGTTTTGGAAGATATGGCATCTCGGAGAAGAGCTATTGCATAAATAAAGGCTGAAAGAGCTACTGGTGACGGGTTCATTGACGAGTGAAAGACTGTAGTTGTCCTTGCTGCTTTCCACTAATGGTCTGAAAGAGTTAGATAAAGTTTCACTCTCGATGGCAAGGTTAGCGATAAGGATCCTTTTCCGTATTCGAGAATCCCCTCCCTTCTTCCACTCCGTCCCGAAGAGTAACTAGGACCAATTTAGTCACGTTTTCATGTTCCAATTGAACACCGTGATCATGAGACATATAATTATCACTATAAATAAGAACCTTTCCCGAGGCGTTGGAAATCCAGACCGGCTTAGAGAATCACTGGTGCTATTTAGCCCTTCATTTCGACAACAAAGAAGTCATCTTTGGGAGGAGCCCAGGGCTCTGACCGCGTGCCTGTTGAAGAATGAGCCGGCGACTCATAGGCAGTGGCTTGGTTAAGGGAACCCCAGAACCTAACAAATGTAGGCGGAATACACTCATGATCTGCTTCACTAATGGGAGATTGGGTCGAAATCTATTTGTGAGATTGCGGAGCTTGGCCTATCTCTCCCCAACTATGAGTTGATTGATCGAGAACCCGCTCTTTGACACAGAAAAGAGTCTATCTAATCAAGGGGAGGCAAATATCCTATTGTTCTTACAGAATACGCTCTTCTTGTTCGCTTCGCTATAAGGTATCATACCCTAAAGATTACAAAATAACAAAAAAGTAAAAGTGACCAAGATGCAAGGGAAAAACTTTTGTTTAAATAGTATGCCACACTTTCCTGTTGATGGTGAGTGAAAAAGAGGAATCTGGACTTGCCCCTTGGGCAGGACATCCCGGATCAACCGCTGAGCTCCGGGCCAACCCTTACCTGTGATTCTGGCCTCCCCTACCATTCTGTCCTTCCTGAAACCTAAATGTTAAGTCAGCAACACTTCCAAATGCCACTTCTTCCCGTCGCATCCGTCTTCAGGACGATCTAGTCACAGGTTTTCACTTCTCAGTGAGTGAAAGATTTGTCCCCGGGTCTACGTTGAAAGCTTCTATAGTAGAACTCATTTAGGCGTTGGGTCGATGCCCGAGTGGTTAATGGGGGCGGACTGTAAATTCGTTGACAATATGTCTACGCTGGTTCAAATCCAGCTCGGCCCAACAATTTGCCAATCTAGTATCAGACGGTAGAACTCTCTTGTTCTTAAGAAATACCTTACCGGATACAAGATAATAAAAAAGAATTCCATTTTACGGACTTCTTACGGCTTACAGAATTCGGAGATAGTGGGGATAGATGGCCTAGGAAATATGAAGAGCTAACGGGATGAAATTACGTTGATACTTCCACATATTATGGGTAACGTAGGAGACATCTCTATTTTCCCCCCGGGAATCTTTAGAATTACCACTGCTTAGCTTTCAATTCGCCTCTGACCATATCATTCTGGAAGTACCGCGTAAAGATAGGCACCTTATCTATGCAATAATGATCTCGCTCTTCAAGACAGATTCGTGAACGGTCAATCTACGCCATGGAAGTTTCATTTCTGAATGTCCGGAAGTTGTCATTGTATACTCCCGCGGGTCGGAAGGCGGCGGGGGAAGGAAAGGGAGACTGGGCGAGATCTATCAGAAAATCAGGAGGAATTTAATGACAGGACATGAATTCAAGTCCTGGATTTTAGAATTGAGAGAGATATTGAGAGAGATCAAGAATTCTCACTATTTCTTAGATTCCTGGACCCAATTCAATAATGAAAGCGGAGCTCCATGAGTCACATAGAGCAAGATAAGAGAGCCCGCCTCTATGGCTGGACTAGCTTTGATCGGGCATAGATGGAAGACGAGCGAAAGAAATTCAATACGTTCAACCAAGCCAGCTTCACTCTCTGCAGTTCACCAGTACAACTTCCATGGACGGATATCCTAAATAAACCACTTACGCATTGGCTTAACACATGCTGTCCCTAACCTTGTAGCTTCAGCGGAATCTGCCAATTCTGCTTCCCAATTCTCATCACGTAGTTGGCTTAACGCATACACCTCGGAATATACCGCTTCTTATGCTTGTGCCTATTTTACCTCTGATGAGTATGGGTCTACGAACGTCAATCAGCCAGCGCCTTCTTCCTCCTCGTATACCTTTTTACTATCTCTATACTCGTCGTCAGCGCTCGGCACCTTCCTGGCTGTAAGCGTATACCTTTACGGTACATGTTCAGTTTGTCTACTGTTGCCTGGGATACTAGGCACCGTACTGTTGTTTCGGTCGGAGCTTAAGCTTAGGATCTTATACTTGAAGGCCTTCTATCCGCTTCTGCCGTCGATCTTTCTCTTTTGTGAGGGGTATGTCGGATAGGCTCCCAGCGTTCCTCACCAAGTCTGACCCCTTGGTTTAGGCATTTGACCCTACTTGCAGCTTTCCCTTTTACTCCAGGTCTGTTCCTGTACTTACTTGCCCGCTATCCTAGGCATATCGGCCAGTGGTCTCGGTCGTTTTGTTCGGGCATTTTCCATTTGGCGCACCTTCCGACTCTGAGGTTGACTCAGATCTTGTTTTCGGGGATGAGTATGGGTGGGCTTCCAGCTATCCTTAATCTATATTTTATTGTGTTAACCAAATCAGCAACGTTTGAACCAGGTAAATTACCAACTAAATCCACACCTTGTATATTGGCTTATCACTTCACTTACAGTTTCGAACCCGACGATTATATTGGATTCTGAAGCAGTCTATTCCCAAGCTAAATCCACTCCAGTGTATTTGATTAACACATATAGTTTCTTAATGTTAGCCTCACATGTGTTCCGCAAATCCTCATCATCCGTATCTGGGAATCTATATACTAATTCAGGTTAAATGCTTTTCCCAAACCCCTTCTTCATGATCCGGCTTGTCCGTTATATGAGAATACCTTTGCTCGAAATGGATTACGTTAGCGCCAAACTGAATATGATGCCTGCTACTGTGACTTCCAGTGCTCTTGCCCTATTTTGGCTCCCACTCCCACTAGTTCCTGGTCCCTCCAGCTTCAGGTTGTTTTCATGAGTGCGAAGAAAGCGGACTCCTTTTCAATAGAAAGGAAGAAAAATAAAAGAAATAAAAAAATATAACAGAAGCCAGAAATCACACCGCATAGATGAAATGGAACAATAAATGAGGAAAACCTGAACGGATAAACAATAATTCAAGCCTTTTTGAAGCTCGAAAAAAGCCGGAAAACTGTAAAGGAAGCTTACATCACCTAACCTAAAAAGATTTGTGCATATTTTGAAAAACAACCTAAATCTAAGACTACCCATCAATCATCCAACACAACCAACTATTCAGAAAAGAGAAATGAATTACAGAACTCAGTGAGTTAAATAATACGGCGATCCAAAATAATGGAATAAAAGACCTAGGAACGAGCAAGGAATATTTTTAGCCCCAACGACAAATGAACCTAGGGGCGGGGCATTTTCGGGGAGTAGCCCGCTTCCCATTACTCAATAGGGCAATTCCTCGCACATAATTAAGGGAGCCATTGAAAGGTGACTAAAACACCAGAAACGGGGACTACCCGAGCTAATGATAGAGGCAAGAACACTTTCCGGCCAAGTCCCATTAATTGATCATAACGATATCGTGGAAATGCTGCACGGACCCATATATATAGGAACAGAAAAAGAATCACCTTGATACTAAACCGGATCGAGCCCGGGATCTTATTTGAAATGGGAAGATCTAGGATAGGCGGCCAACCTCCTGGAGAGAGCGATGTGCATAGACCAGGTGAGTAGGGATGCAGCTCCGTGGACCGCTCGTCGGGCCTGATAGGTGGTGGTATCACACCCTTCTCAAAGGAACCGTACGTGAGACTCTCGCGTCATACGGCTCCGTCCCGGAATCAGGACCCCCCTTTCCTTTGACCAACGGGTCCTCAAACCAACACGCCCTAGATCTTAATCGGATCTGAAAATCAAATCGGATCTAAATATAAATCAAATCAACAACCAACGATCACCGAACTTGGCTCTGATACCAAGAAGAAAAACAGGATTAATGAACAAGTCGGCTGTTATTATTATTATTAATGTTCGATTACACAAAAGATTGAAAGACAAATATCTAAACAATATGTTTAGATATCAAATACAGAATAATAATCGAAAGATTGAATAATCAACAATGATCAGGAAGATCACTTGAATAAAGAACCCTAAAACAATTGAGAGAAAATATAAGAGATATTTTTGTGTGTGTAAAAACTGCTCGATTCCAAACCCTAAGCAGGGTTATATACTTCATAAGTTTCAATAAACACCCCTCGACTTCTAATCTTCTGCTATCTTCATTCCTAACTTGAGAAGTTACATAACCAGCCTTGAACTCTTCTGAACTTGACAAATACAGCCCAAACTTGAAATCCTGCACATTCTAGTAAGTGTGTAAGTAAACTAAAATTTAACCAAGTTAAGATTGATATTTTACCTTATAAATTTAACAAAAAAAAAAGAAAAAGAAAAGTCAAGTTGCAGGTGGAAAGGTAGAAGAAGACGATGGGGCTCAGAGGCTGTATAGTTTTTTTCCTTTTTTTAATTAATATTATTATTATATTATAGAGTTAATGACATAAATCGTCCCTGTGGTTTACCTAAATAGTCACCTTTCGTCCTTTAAAATCAAAAACCTCAAGGACAGTTCTTTATAGGAGGATAAGGTTCACGTTTGGTCCTTTGACTATTTGACCGTCAACTTCTCTCCGTTAAACCCCTCACGTGCCTCCCACGTGAGGGGTATTCTAGTCATTTCCACTCTAAAGGACGATACGTGACTATTTAGGTAAACCACAGGGACCATTTATGTCATTAACTCTTTACAAAAACCAAAAGGTGTAATTAATTCTTTTAATAATAACAAAAAAAAATCATCCTTTTCTTTTCCAGGATCCCTTTAAACCTTTATAACACATCTTCTTATACATATACATGGATATATCTATACATCTGCATCTATCTCTTTCTAAGTATAAATCTATATATATATCTCTAAATTTTTCATATATCTCATTCTGTAAAGAGTAGAATTTTAGCTTATGTGTGTGTTAGTGTGTGTATTAATGGCGGTTTGATGAGAGAGAGTTTAGAGAGAGAAAGTGTGTTTGGCAGAAAGATTAGATAGCATAAATGTGGTGAAAGGTTACATTTTCACTTATGGAGGGGGTTTATATACATATGCCTAATTTACACTAAGCCCCCTTCCATACTTAGACATTTACATTCTAAGTACAAATATACATAAAGATAAACAAATCAACTACTACATTTATATTTCTAACAATCTCCCCCTTAGTAGTGATTTGTCAAAAATATCCAGTCTTTGTCCATCTTCAAGCTCTTGTATTCGGTCTATCTTTGTTTGGATGTCAGAACCAATTATCCCCTTCAGGTCTGTCATCAGGAACAATCATGTTTGCTTCAAAGTTTCTTGGTGGAATGTTTTGTGGACCTGGAAGATGACTTGGCTCGTACTTGATCCAACAACCTCCTTTTCGACGTACGACGTACTTAGACTTCTGAACATTCTTTGCCTCTCTCATCATTCTGATGCTGTCTCTGTACTCGAGTCTTTGATTAATCTTGGAGATTGCTTTATCAAATACTTCCTTTTTCTTTTCATCTTGATCATCTTCTTTCAAGCACAACAAAACATTCTTGCAAAATTCTAACGTTCCATCTGAATAAGAAGCAAGTTCATCCATACGAATGAAAATCTTCTTCTTTCTGCTATTCAAAAAGACAACACCGAAGGATGGTTCTTCAATAATATGGCCAATACTGAGTTGTTCGATATCTGCTGTGTAAAGACTTTGATCTGGATATGGCACATTGATCTTTCTCTTGACAACTTCAAATCCTATCTGAAAATCTTCCAATGAAGCGTATTGAATGCAGCTTGACATATATCTTTTTACAGCTTCAAAGGAAATAACGTCTTCACGATATCTTTGCATTGCATTCAGGAAAT
Source organism: Erigeron breviscapus (assembly GCA_034093135.1). Classification (NCBI taxonomy): domain Eukaryota; kingdom Viridiplantae; phylum Streptophyta; class Magnoliopsida; order Asterales; family Asteraceae; genus Erigeron; species Erigeron breviscapus. Next base: position 281,857,727 of record CM067167.1, read on the forward strand.
GATTGTAGAGAAAGATAATGTCATCAACTGGCAAAAGTTTGAATTGGGCTTCTGTGAATCTGTAAATCTTGTTGTTATCTCTTTTCACATGATAGCAAGGGACAGAGATAGAAACCCTTTTCAAAAGAATAACTCTGACGAGCACCAAGATTTTATGATTTCTCTGTTCTTCAAGTAGCTTTGGATTGTATTGCTTTGTGAGTTGAAGAAGCTGTTTGTATTCTTCAACTTGTCTTGGTTCTTTAAATTTGAACATAGAGTCTACTTCTGGTCTTTTAGATTTTGTAACTTTGGTAGCTCCACGGAATATTGGAAATGCTCTTTCTTCCAAGTATCTAGACTTCTTTGCTGCTTCTTTTGGTTGAACACCGAGAGCAACCATTCTTTCTTTATCCCTCAAGAAGTATCCTCGATTAATGAACCTCAGTTGTTCTTCTGTCAATTCTGTTGGAAAATAATCAGGAAGGACTTCTTCGGATGTGATTGCCTCTCTCAACACTTGCTTATAGGTGGATTTCTTGAAATTTTGTGCAGCAGCCTCAGGAGTCTTTCTCAATTCATCAAAACTGTTGAAGTCATTGAAAGAATAATTCTGTGGAGTTGTACAAGCAGGAATAGATGATTCTCCAACTTCAATTCTGCTTGAAGAACCTGTTTCAAAATAATCAAGGTCTGGAAATACTTCAAACATCGGTTCCTCAACAGCTTCTACGTTTGCTGGAGTTTCAACTATTTCTGGCTCATCCAAAATTACATTGTCTTTTGCAGCCTCAATGTCTGCTTCTCCCTCAGCATATTCAACTATCTCATTTTCAATCACATACCCTTCATCTTCATTTTCAACAACACTTTCATTTTCTTCTTCTTCATCATCATCAGAATCAGCTCCAAAAACTTCCTCAAATCTTCTTTGAATTTCTTCATTCTCAGATTTTCTTCTAATTTCTCCAATCATAACATTTCCCTCTGGATCAACATTAGTATTTCTTTCAGCAAGATCTCTAAACATTTGATCAACATCTTCTTGTGTTTCTCCTTGTGATCTATCCCTCATCTCCACATTCTCAACATTAACCTCAACTCTTGCCGAGATATTTTCAACATTAGTTTGACCCTCTCCTTGGTTCTCCCCCTCGGGGTGATCATCAGAATCAGGATCATCCCGTCTAGAAGTAACCGAGGCCGGTCGGCAAGATTCTAATGCTAACAATCGTAATTCAAATGCTGCAAGTTTCGCATCATATTCAGACCTTTTGTCTTTGAACTTGTTCTTGTAAAGCTTTAACTCTTCTTTCATTTTCAAGTTCCCTTTCTCTAACTTCTAAGGCATTTAACACTCCCCTTTCAGTCATGGTCAACAAATCTCCCTCCGAACGTAGTATGCCAAGTAACACTTCACATGCTTGATCTTTGGTTGGATTTGTTAAGGTTGATGATATGTGAATGGGTGTTGGTGTTCTTTGTGTTTGTGTTGGAAGTGGAGGAACCAACCCAGAGGTTGTTTGCACACTTGTGGTGTGACCTAAATTCAGCGAAGCTGATTCAGGATTTCCTGCGGATCCTCGGGTTAAACCCTCACCAGCAGTTTCAGATTCATGGGCTTTGCAACCCGAATCAAGTTGTGTCCTAGACTATGATAAATCACTGTCCGGGACTTGTTGTTTGGGCAACACCTCTAACAACACCGGGGTCACTGAGAATGCCCGTTAATACAGTCTCAGGTTGATCCTGAGGAACAGCAGTGTCACCTTGGCGTTCATACTGTCCCCAGTCTCTGTTTGAGAACTGTTACCTGCGGCTAAAGCTGGCATGATGTTAGCTAAGGCAGGATTTCCAAGCTGTCCTTGAGGGTCACACAAAGTGGGTCCCTCTCCGTTTGTTCCGGCAACAGTACTAAACTGTGCTTGTGAATCCGTGTGCCTAGGAGATCTAGACTCTTGTGCACGAAATGAAGTCGAGAGGTGGGGTTGTTCCTCTCTTATTTCAACACTCTCATCCTCCAAATGAGGAGAGTGTGGTGAACGTGGCTGTTCCCCGTGCATTTATGAGACTAACTCCTGTTGTGAGGAGTCAGAATGGCGAGGAGAGTTTGGTGCAAGCGAGAATGGGCAGTTTCTGACTTCTATCCTAGGGTAAGTAACCCAGTTAGACTCTGTGGTTTGAACTATCGGAGGGCCAACGTTTTCTTTATGCCCTTGTCCTAACCCGGACCGCACATCCTCTCTTACATTTTCAACTCCTCCCTCAATCCCGCCTTGTTCCTCCAGCACAACATCATCTCCAGTGCTAACATGCTCAGTTTGCAACTTAGATACAACATTATCAACAATTTCGTGCTGCTTGCTCAACATCCAACTCTGCTGAGGCACCAATATATTCAGTTCTAGCAGACTTATGCTTTGTTTTGGATTTCTTTTTCTTTGATGCCTTCTTTGGTGCACTTCTAGCAGCCATTTTAAGTCTTCTACCTGGTGGTGGAGTTGGTTCAGTAGGTAGTGCTGAAGCAAGCGGTGTTGGATTAAGTACAGGTGATAAATGAGGTGGTGTAAGAATTGGTGGATTTGGTGAAACAACGGATGGTATCGGTGTAGATGGTGAAGATTGCGAAAATTGAACGGTAGGAGAAGATTGTGTTGATTGATTGGTTGGTGTAGATTGTGATTGAATATTCGGTGAAGATTGTGAAGTAGGTGAAGTAATCGGTTCAGGTGTTACAACATCTTGGTCAAACACAACTCTTTTGACTTTCTTTTCCTTGGCTCAGAAGTCCCTTCATCACTAACCCCTCTTTTTCTTTTTGTAATCCTAGGACCTTCACTTGGCGACCTATGCACAGCTTGGGTAGGAATCTGTTGGCTTTCAGATCCCATCGCTGTGTTTAACCACTCTTTATATGTCCTAAGGTGGGGACTCTGAGCATTAGCCAAGTTCAACAAAAATGGTGGAATTGGAAAAGGTTTGACAAGATCACTTCCTGTGCCTCTCATGTTGGCTTTATACATAGCAATTACACACTTGAAGCTGTCTTCCAACTTTGGAATTTCTTCTGCATTATCAAGAACATCTTCGATAATCAGTGTGAAGAATCTGATAAAGGGAATATATTTTCTTTCTTGTGCATCCTTTCCCTTGACAACTTGTATCATCTTATCCCATATGATCTTCGCAAAGTCACACTGCACATTGTGAGTGACTGCATAGTAGATTGATAATGAATGCTTCGTCATGAGATCAATTCCTTTCTGTGATGGCATCAAACAAGTACTTAGAACATTGTACATCGTATGCCAGAGAGTTGCTACATTCATTCTTTTAAAATCTCTCATCGTTGCCAACTCTCCTTCATAACCCAACGAATGAACTCCAGCCAACATTTCTTCAACTGATGGTAGTTCTTCGTATTCTTCATGTTCAGGAAATCCAATCACAGTTCTGAACTCATCCAGAGTGAATTTACAATTGAAAATTTCATCTTCTGACTGTAGAGAAAATTTGAAGTAGTCTGATGTCTTATGTCTTTTACTTCCTTTTACATATTCAATTGACTCCCACAACTCAAATACATACTTTTCGGGAACAATTGCACCTCCAGTCAAAGCATTATTCAACGGATGATGGCTCAGAATCTCCGTTATGATCGGAATTTGCAAGCAAATGGGATATGTAGTGCTTGATTGGCTTGCATTTTCATTGAATCTCCTTCTTTGAACATCGCCATCTTGGTAATTTATTATTTTTCTGTTAAGACAAACTGACCAAAATTTTGACCAAAAAATACATTTTAAACACAGAAAAATAACAACACAAACCAACATTTAAGAAACACATTTATTACACAATAGACAATGTTTCGCATATATATTAAAAATGAGAAAACAAAGTAGTACACAAAGGCGTTCGATACCTTGCATCTCACCCAAATATATATACAAAACATGACAATATATAGGATCACATAAGTATTAAAAGATAAGAAAAACAAGGTAGTACACAAAGGCGTTCGATACCTTGCCTCTCACCCCAAACACTTATGAAATACTATATATACAAACACAATACACACATACATACACACATTTTTTTAAAAATACAACACAAATAAAAAAAAATTAAAAATCCAATTTGAACTGTTTGCCGAGCAAAAACCTCGGCAAATAGCACATTTTGAAAATTTTGCCCAGAAATTTACAAGTACCAAAAATTGGTTTCGGGAAAAATTTGATGATTTGTATTGTTTGCCGAGCAAAGATCTCGGCAAACACGAGAAAATATCAAGTCTGGCACCAAGTCATCGTGTATAGGAGTTGAATCTCGTAAATACCGAGCTCAAAGCTCTGCAAATGAGCAGTTCAGACTAACTCCTTTTAAATGTATGAAATTTTCTTTTATTAAACAACAATAATGTTGTCAATTAATAAAGGACAATTTCAATGAAAAATTGAAGTTTTGGAAAAACAATTTTCACCCAAAAACAATTGATTTCAAGAAACATTTTGGTGAAAACTCACTTTGTACTGTTTGCCGAGCAAATTGCTCTGCAAACAGTTGGTTTAAAAAAAAATTGTGAAAATTTCAATTTGTACTGTTTGCCGAGCAAAATGCTCTGCAAACAGTTGGTTTAAAAAAAATTTGTGAAAATTTCAATTTGTACTGTTTGCCGAGCAAAATGCTCTGCAAACAGTTGTTTCCGAGTCTTTAAAGAAATTGAAAATCCATTTTGTGCTGTTTGCCGAGCAAAATGCTCTGCAAACAGCTGTTCTAAGACTTGGAAAAAATTTTGAACAAAATGCACTGTTTGCCGAGCAAACTGCTCTGCAAACAGTTGTTTTAGACTTGGTAAACTTTTGGAATTCAAAAAGGCCTGTTTGCCGAGCTTAAAGCTCTGCAAACAGTTGATTTTAAAACTTGGATTCATTTTGAAAACTAAAAAGCCTTGAATGCCGAGCAAAATGCTCTGCATCAAGTTGTTTTAAAGACTTGGTGAAGAATTCATCTGGTTTGATAAAAGCAAATATTTGCCGAGCTAAAAGCTCTGCAAATGATACTTTTGATCCAAAGATTTGTTTAAGAAATGTATGAACATGTTAACCAGAAATTATGAAGATTTGAAGATCATCAAGAACAATTATCGCATTTGCCGAGCAAAATGCTCTGCAAATGGCACTTTTCTTCAAAAACTCATATTATTACCCAGCCCATCATCAAACAAACCCAGAAAATTTCAAACACATGCAGAATAAGGCATAAATTCATATGAACAATAAGCATAAGTTCATTCGCAACTAAAACATCAAAAATATACACAATCAATCTTCATAAAATGCACAAAAATCATAACAGTTCATTCTAGCATTTTATCAAACAGTTGGAGTGCAATATTTAAACAAGAATTATTACCTCAAAACTGATGAAATGATCGAAGTAACAAGACGATTTACATCAGAAAATGATTACTTGTTTAACCCCACGTTTATTATTATGAATTAGATTGAAAAATATTGATTGATTAATGTAAATTTTGATCGGTTTCTTTGAGAGAAAACAAAGATATTTGTTGGTTTGAATTTGAATTGACTCAAAATGGACCGCCCATTTTCTATTTAAAACTCAAATTCGGGTCGCGGGTCTGGGTTTGACCCGCATGACAACCCGGTTTCCGAACATGTATTGGGCTTTTCATGGGTTTTGGGCTCATCTTTGGGTTTTACACAAAACAAACAAACAAAAATAAAAAATAAATAAAATAAAATTAAAAAAACAAAATAAAAAATAAAAATAAAATAAAATAAAAAATCTTTTTATCATTTTAAAATTTTCTAATTTTGTATTTGGTTTTTCAGATTTTAGAACAAACACACAAAAAAAATAAACAAATAAAACAAAAACAAAAATATAAGCAAACAAATATTCACATGTATTTGCACACTCCCCCTCAAATTAAGCATATATCACAACAGTGAATTTACAAACTCCCCCTAAAATCATGCATTCTACCCTTTTTCTCCCCCTCAAACATTGTATGTAATAGCAGATGAAACACATCAATGTTTGAAACAGAAAATGAACATAGAATACATGGCATGAAAGCATTTAAGTTTGTAAATCTAGCATTCCTAACTTGGTTTTAAGAAAATTAAACCTTTGCTCATCCAGAGGTTTAGTGAAAAGGTCAGCAAGTTGGTAGTCTGTCGGGACAAAATAGAGTTCGATGTTACCTTTCTCGACATGATCTTTAAGAAAATGGTACCGAACATCTATGTGCTTGGTCTTTGTGTGTTGCACCGGGTTGCAAGAAATAGCAATAGCACTCTTTGAGTCACAGTAAATGGGAATTCTGTTGAATTGAAATCCATAATCAGTCAACTGCGTCTTCATCCAAAGAACTTGTGAACAACAGCTTGCTGCAGCAACATATTCAGCTTCTGTAGTAGATGTGGATACACAATTCTGTTTCTTTGAAGACCAACTGACCAATCTATCCCCTAGAAACTGTACACTCCCAGAAGTACTCTTTCGATCAAGCTTACAACCTGCATGGTCAGCATCCGAATATGCAATTAATTGAAACCCGGTATCCCTTGGATACCAGAGACCAAGGTTCACTGTGCCTTTCAGGTATCGGAAGATCCGTTTAACGGCCTGGAAATGACTTTCCTTGGGATTGGCCTGGTACCTGGCACACATGCATGTGGCGAACATAATATCCGGGCGACTTGCAATCAAGTACATGAGAGATCCTATCATACTGCGATACTTCTTTTGATCAAAAGATTTTCCATTTAAATCAGCATTGATTTTTGTTCGAGCTACCATGGGTGTTCCAATTGGTTGACAATTCATCATATCAAACTTTTTCAACATGTCAAGAATATACTTAGTTTGACAAATAAAAGTACCAGCTGACAATTGTTTTACTTGTAGACCAAGGAAAAAGTTTAATTCACCCATCATGCTCATTTCAAATTTCTTGATCATTAAAGCAGAGAAATTCTTGCAGTATTTAGGATTAGTGGACCCGAAAATTATGTCGTCAACATAAATCTGAATTAGAATGATATCACTCCCTTGTCGTTTGATAAACAAGGTAGTGTCAATCGAACCCTTGTTAAAACCAGATTTCACAAGATAAGAGGATAGAGCATCATACCATGCACGAGGGGATTGTTTCAGACCATATAAAGCCTTATCTAACCTGTAAACATAGTCCGGATGTTTGGAATTCACAAAACCTTCTGGTTGTTCAACATACACTTCTTCTTTGAGAATCCCATTCAAGAAGGCAGTTTTGACATCCATTTGGTAGGCTGTGAAGTTCTTGTAGGCAGCATAGGCAAGAAACATCCGAATAGCCTCAATTCGTGCAACTGGTGTGAATGTCTCATCGTAATCAATTCCATCTTGTTGGCAATATCCCTTTGCAACCAATCGTGCTTTGTTACGTACAACAACTCCAGTTTCATCCTTTTTATTCTTGAAGATCCATTTGGTCTTAATTGGCTCCTTATTCTTGTAAGGATCGGGAACCAATTTCCACACCTCAAGACGTTTGAACTGATTAAGTTCTTCTCGCATTGCTTTCACCCAATCTGGACAACTTAGAGCTTCATTCACTGTCTTTGGTTCAACAATACTCAGAAAATTCACAAACAGACATTCATTCGCGGATGTGGATCTTGTCTGAACTCCAGTTGTTGGATTTCCAATGACTTGAGAAATTGGATGAGCTCTTGTCCATTTGGATGTGTGAGGAATTGGATCAAGTGGATCACCGGATTCTACAGAATCAATAAAACCAGGAGAATGTTGTTCTGTCAATTGTTCAAATGAAGTAGCAATTGGTTCAACAAAGTCGTCTGGATCATAATCTTCAGGATTGGTTGACGGACTTGTCACTTGAGAGATATTAAGAGGTTGAGTATGCAACTCTGAAGTATCGGTTGGTGGAGGAGAATCAGATGATGAATTAACATCTGATGATTGTGATGGTGAAGACTCATTGGGATCCGTCTCTTTTGAGTTTGAACTGGATGGTTCATTTGTATTCACGTCATATTCAGGAACTTTCTTCGGAACTTGGAAAAATTCTTCAAATAAGATATCCAAGTCTTGTGTTGTTGGAGTAGAGAATGATGATTTGACATTTGAAGCAGTCTTTGTTGCGGAAGCTTGTGGACTTTGAAGTTCGGGTCTTGAACTGTGTTGTTCAAGAACCATTCCCGAGAGTTCATCAAATCTAACATTCATACTCTCTTCAATTCTCTTGGTTATTCGGTTATATACACGATATGCTATCGATTCTCTCGAATAACCGATGAAATATGTCTCATCGCCTTTTGGCTCAAACTTGCCCAGATTATCTCGATCATTGAGAACATAACAAACACATCCAAATATGTGTTAGAAGTTCACATTGGGCTTTCTTTTGTTAATCACCTCATACGGAGTTTTATCAAACCTTTTGTTGACGATGGATCTATTTTGAGTGAAACAGGCAGTAGCAACAGCTTCAGCCCATAGATTCGGAGGCAACTTAGAATAAGCAAGCATTGTTCTAGCTGCTTCAACAAGAGTTCGATTACGACGTTCAACTACTCCATTCTGTTGAGGTGTCCTGGCAGCGGAAAATTGATGAGTAATACCCATGGACTTAAAGAAAGAATCAATTGTTGAATTCTTGAATTCAGTGCCATTGTCTGAGCGAACAATTCTAACTGATGATTTAAGATTTACTTGGGTCTTCTTTATGAAATCAATAATTGCATTCGGAGTGTCACTCTTTGCATGAAGAAAGAATACCCAAGTGTAACGAGAATAATCATCGACAATCACAAGAATGTATCGCTTGCCATGGATACTTTGAACTTTCATAGGGCCACACAAATCCATATGAATAAGGTGCAAAGGACCTTCTGTACTTAGAAACTTCTTCGGTTTGTGTGAAGCTTTCTTCATCTTTCCAATTGCACAAGCTGGACACAGATGTTCACTTTCATACTTGTAGTCCGGAAGACCTTCAACAAGTTGTTTATCCACGAGCGCATTAATCGTTTGAAAATTAAGATGAGAAAGACGGTGATGCCATAACCAAGAATTTTGTGCAGTTGCTTTTGAAAGAAGACAAATCTCTAAAGAATTAGATGGAATGTTTTTGAGATCAATAGTGAACAAATTATTGTCTCTTGTTCCAGTAAGAATATCCACACCATCTTCAGTCTGCACTTTGCATTCATATCTCCTGAATAATACTTGAAGATCATTGTCACAAAATTGACCAACACTAAAAAGATTATGTCCTAGTCCTTCAACATAGGAAACTCTCTTGATAGTGACTCCATTTTTAACAATGTCTCCATATCCAAGAATAGGAGCGATATGATCATTTCCGAATCTTACGGTTCCCATGAACTTCTCAACAAAGTTTGTAAGAATAGACTTGTTTCCAGTCATATGACGAGAACATCCCGAGTCAACATACCATACACAAATGAGATATTCCTGCAAGGACAAGGAATATGATTTAGGTACCCACGTATACTGGGTCCTTGCAGGTTAGAGGGATAACGTGCAAGTACACATAAACAAGTAAATGTAAAACAAAATTAGCACACAAACTTACATTTTATTCAAAACAAAAACAAGCACACATACGAGTTCAAAGCAGAAATACGAATTACAAACAATGAAAATTCAAGGTTTATACACAAGTTTTGGTACAAGCAGGACTAGTCCTAGATGCATTAGCACTATTTAGAGAATTTGATCTACGGACAATCCACACTTGTTTCACATTTGTTGTATTCCCATCAAGCTTGACTTTACTAGAAGCATGCAAAAATCTATCTTAGGAATCCATCTACTGCTACTAGTTAAGCACAAGTCACCTGAAACACGAACATTCTTTTTGTTAGCAAACAATTTGTTATTTTCGGTCTTAACAGGTTTCTTCTTGATGGTTTCTGTGGTCTTGTTCACTTTCTTGATGTTATTAGGTGACAACCAACCATATTGATCTTTGTACTTAGTCATTCCAGAAACAGTATCTCTAACCCTTTGTAAAGTGCACTTAGGATTCTTCTGAGAATACCTAGAAAAATTAGAATACCTAACCTGCTGAGGTTGTTTGTTCCCTAATGAGAAAGTTTCATTTTTGACAATCTTTGGACCACTGCTTGTTTTGACTTCTTTTTGAATCTTAGGTTCAGATTTAACTTTATACATCTGTGTTTGCCTAGAAGTCTTAGAAACTATGGGACCTTTGTTTGGTTTTGGTCTTGAATCCGTCTTGGGTGATGGGTTGGACTTTGGTTTTGATTCAGTCTTGGGTGATGGTTTTGTCTTTGGTTTTGAATCAGTCTTGGGTGATGGGTTGGTCTTTGGTTTTAATTCATTCTTGGGATTGGTCTTTGGTTTTGAATCAGTCTTGGGTGATGGGTTGGTCTTTGGTTTTGATTCATTCTTGGGATTGGTCTTTGGTTGTTGGGTGGTCTTTGGTCTTTTGAATTTATCGAATGGGGAAGAGTGTGAAGAGTGTGGCTTTGGAATCTTCTTTAGAAAAAATTCATGTTTATCATCCTTTTGAACAAAATGTTTTTCAAATTCAGGATCAAAATCATAATTTCCTTCCAAAATTGTTGACATATCATCAGTTTCCAATTTCACACTTGCTTCACTGTTCTTAAACGGACAAGGACTTCCCTTGAGTGGAATTGATGCTTTTTCTTTCTCTTTAAAAGATTGAAGTGCAATTTTTTGAAATTTGAATTCCACTTTCAGATTATTAAGTTCCTTTAGCACATTCAACTTTTGTTCCTTTTCTTTTTCAAACTTTTGTTTGAAAGCATCAATTTCATTCAAGTATGATTGAGTTCCCTCAGAAAACTTGGTAAAAGAATCAGTTTCAGAAGCAGTCGGGAAGAAATAATCATCAACATCATAGAATTCATCTAGATCACCATCAGTTTGAACAGACACATGAACAACTTCACACTCTGTTTGCACAGATGCATTTACAATTTCACAGATAGAGCATGCAGTTTGTGAAGTTTTCTCAATTTGACACACAGAATGGTTTGGTGGAGTTGGGGTGGCCATGACTTCACAAACGGGACAATTGGGGTGATCACAGTCATTGTCATGATTCTTGGGTGGGTCATAGTGATTTTGAGTCTTCAAATTATCTATTAAAGATTGTTTTTCATCAAGAGACTTTTGTAAATCCTCTATTACCTTTTCCAAAACACTTTGTGGAACATACGGTCTTTCAACAGCAGGTTTTGGAATTTGAATAGGTTCTTCTAAAGGTTTTTCTTTAAAACACTCAAGAATTTCAGGAATTATAGCCTCATGAGTTTCTTTTTCGTGATTTTCTTTTTCGATTTTATGTGTAGGGTGACTGAAAAAATCATATGACTCATCCATTAACTCATAGTTAAAATAGACTTTTGCACCCTTCTTTAGAAAATCATCAGCCTCAAAATCACTATCAGTCGGTCTCACAAACTGGTCAGTCATCCCACATCTTAAATAAGATTCCTTATATAATGATGGGACTTCTTCTTGTGCTTTGAGCAAATGATTTGGATTGACATAACCTAACCCTGAAGTGAATATTGTTTTCCGAATTTCTTGGCCTATTCAAAAAGATTTGTTGATATGAACGATTAATCTTATACAATTTGTCTTGATAAGACTTGATTTCAGCTTTAAGCTCATCATTTTCTTTATCAAGTTTTTGTTTAAGAGAATCTTTTATACAACACTCATATTTTAGGTCAGAAATTTTGTTTTCAAATTCTGTCAAATCAGGGATAGATTCTTTCAATTTCACATTTAAAGACTCAATGTCCTCAGCCAATGCATTTGCTCGAAACATCTCATTGGTCTTTTCGACTTGAAGTTGTCTGACGGTCTTGCTCAGTTCAAGAACTTTTGTCTCAAGTTCTTGTTTTTCAAGATGCAGTTTGGAGTTCGGAGTAAACGTGACCGCAACTTTTTCAGATTTCAAATTGTCAAAATCCTTTTGAAGTAAATCAAATTTATCTTTAGAATTTTGAAATTCGATTTCTTTGTCTTCCAAATCTTTTGTTAATTTAGAAATCTGTTTACTCAACCCTCTCCCATATTTCATTGTTTCAGCACACTTATTCATATAATATTCTAAATCTGACTTAGTAAAAGTGATTACCTCATCCTCGACCTCAGAAGAACTTTCATCAACTTCCTCCAACTCCTTTGACTTCTTGATCTTCGTCATGAAGCACACATTTGCTGCAAGTTCGTCTGTATCCTCATCAGAAAGATGTAACCACTTGTCATCCTCAGCGAGAAGAGCAATTCCACTTTCCTCTTGTCTTGCGAGCAAAAGTTTGTACTTGTAGTATTCGGAGTTCTTTTGACGAGGTTTCGTGCAATTGATGGCAAAATGTCCAGGAAGACCACAGTTGTAGCATTTCTTGTCATCAATCCTCTTATCCATTGCCTTTTTCTCAAACTTCTTCTGATTTTCAAACTTCTTCTCACCACCAACATATTCTTTCTTGTTTTCAAACTTAGGAGCATTTGCATTCTTCGCATACGAAGAAACTGAAGAAGTCCTAAGCTGATTGTTGGTTGGTTTCTTCTTGAAGAATTTCTTTTTGAAAGCCTTTGTGAAATAAGCGAGTTCCTTGTACATCTCTTTTTGTCTTTCATCCAGATCAGAATCACTCATTTCACTTGAATCAGAATCAGTGTCATACTCAACAAAGCTTTGTCTTGACACTCTTGAAGTCTTCTTCTCAGCTACCAAGGCTAATGGATCGGACTGGACACTTTCTTATTTCTTCTTCTGGATTCTCAACACATCATCAATGTTCAGCTTTAGCTTTTCATACAAGGTGTGAATGGTGAGTTTCCCAAAGTTCGATTGTTGGTTGAGTTGAGTTCCATACACTTGTCATTCCTCTTCCAGATTTTTGATGAACTTGATGTTCAGTTCCATATTGGTTCTCTTCACATCATTCTTTCTCAGCTCATTGATGACATTGCAGAATCTGATGTATACTTCGTTCAGTAGTTCACCCTTTTGTTGCTTGAAAGTTTCATACATGTTCAGAACAGTAGACAATCTTATGGTGTTTGACACATCAGATCCTTCCATTTGCTTTTCGACTTCATCCCATATATCCTTTCCGGTTTCATAGGAGTCCACATTGCAATATTTGTCATCAGGAAGTGCTTGGTAATCCATTGCCTTTTTCTCAAACTTCTTCTGATTTTCAAACTTCTTCTCACCACCAACATATTCTTTCTTGTTTTCAAACTTAGGAGCATTTGCATTCTTCGCATACGAAGAAACTGAAGAAGTCCTAAGCTGATTGTTGGTTGGTTTCTTCTTGAAGAATTTCTTTTTGAAAGCCTTTGTGAAATAAGCGAGTTCCTTGTACATCTCTTTTTGTCTTTCATCCAGATCAGAATCACTCATTTCACTTGAATCAGAATCAGTGTCATACTCAACAAAGCTTTGTCTTGACACTCTTGAAGTCTTCTTCTCAGCTACCAAGGCTAATGGATCGGACTGGACACTTTCTTATTTCTTCTTCTGGATTCTCAACACATCATCAATGTTCAGCTTTAGCTTTTCATACAAGGTGTGAATGGTGAGTTTCCCAAAGTTCGATTGTTGGTTGAGTTGAGTTCCATACACTTGTCATTCCTCTTCCAGATTTTTGATGAACTTGATGTTCAGTTCCATATTGGTTCTCTTCACATCATTCTTTCTCAGCTCATTGATGACATTGCAGAATCTGATGTATACTTCGTTCAGTAGTTCACCCTTTTGTTGCTTGAAAGTTTCATACATGTTCAGAACAGTAGACAATCTTATGGTGTTTGACACATCAGATCCTTCCATTTGCTTTTCGACTTCATCCCATATATCATTTCCGGTTTCATAGGAGTCCACATTGCAATATATGTCATCAGGAAGTGCTTGGTAAAGATAGGCAATGGACATTTGATCAGCCTCAACTCTATTTTTCTGATCTGTATTCCAACTCTCTTCAGGTAAATCTTCTCCATTAACTGGGTTCTTTGGAATTTCAGGACCATCTTTGTATGATTTCCTCAGAAGTTTTCCATTCTTCTGTCTGTCTATCCAGTTCAGAAACCTTTTCTTCCATTGAGGATAAGAACCTCTAAACAAGACAGGAGGTCTTCCTTCAGAACCAAGTGCTAAAGCTTCCCTTGAAGCCATTTCAATTAATTTCCAAAAGACTTAGGAAAAAAAAATTGAAATTTTTCTATTTTAACTGGATGCCGAGCTTAGACCTCGGCAATTAGAACAAGTAGAAATTTTGAAAATTTTACTTTTCTGCCCCATTTGAAGAATATTGATAATAAATGGTTTTGAAACAAATTTCTTGAAAATTTTGATTTGGAAATTTCAAAAACAACTAAGTGCCGAGCTTAATCCTCTGCAAATGGTGCAAGTAGCCAAGTCACAACCCAAGTACACTGATCAACAACCAGTTTCAACTGAGTGCCGAGCTTAATCCTCTGCAAACAGCACAACTAAGAAAGTCACTTGGTCGAAGAAATTAATTCAACTATTTGCCGAGCAAATATCTCTGCAAATAGCACAAATAGAACTTGTACTTAGTCGCAACAATCAAAAACCCTTGTTTGCCGAGCTTAAACCTCTGCAAACAGAACAAGTAGCACCAGTCTCAATCAAAAATTCTTGAAACAACTATTTGCCGAGCAATGAGCTCTGCAAATAGTACAAGTAGCACCAACACTTAGCACCAACACTTAGCAAAAAAAAATATTTGAAACACCTATTTGCCGAGCAGTGAGCTCTGCAAATAGTACAAGTAGGATCAAGTCTTAACCAAATTTCTTGAAATACGTATTTGCCGAACAGTGAGCTCTGCAAATTGAACAAGTAAGATCAAACCAAGTCAACGACCTCTGCAATCACGAGTAATCACTACACGACAAAATAGTCGGTTACTGGTTATCTTCTTCGTTCAGCCAAACCCTCAAATGCCGAGCTGACTGTAAATCCTTGATTTCTCCTTCATTTTTGCGAATTAAAACTTGTATTTTATATCAAAATGATCAGAAAAACAATGCGCATAAATCCTTGAACAAATTAGATTCTAATTTTCACCAGAAATTAAACCCACGCGAACATGCGATTTGCCGAGCTCGATCAAAAACAACTCAAATGATGAAATTAGCTTCTGAAATTGATAACGAAGGATGATATACTGATAATAAATCGATCGGTGAACAAAATTCAAACAAAAACACACTAATTTTGCAGAAATCACTCAAACAGTGATCTCGGCAAATGAACCTTTCAGAAAATAAGCTAAATTCTGAAATTAAGCACAAAATAAGCTTCAATTAAGCTTGTGGATCACTCAGATACGCTGATTGTGCTCTGATACCAAATGTAAAGAGTAGAATTTGAGCTTATGTGTGTGTTAGTGTGTGTGTTAATGGCGGTTTGATGAGAGAGAGTTTAGAGAGAGAATGTGTGTTTGGCATGAAAGATTAGATAGCATAAATGTGGTGAAAGGTTACATTTTCACTTATGGAGGGGGTTTATATACATATGCCTAATTTACACTAAGCCCCCTTCCATACTTAGACATTTACATTCTAAGTACAAATATACATAAAGATAAACAAATCAACTACTACATTTATATTTCTAACACATTCTGTCACCATCTCTCTCTATCATTCTCTCTCTCTAAGTTACAGTTTGTACCTTTTTCTGAAACTGTTTTTGGAGTTTCCGACTACCTCACCGGAAAACCACACGCTGGACATCAACATCAACAACACCTACCCCACACCTCCATCAGAAAACCACCTGCCATATAAGACCCACACTACCGCCACCGCTAATCACCACACCACCAAAAACCGTCGGCACCTCACAATTCACCGCCGCCGTCAGCCCTGCTCATCACCAACTCCGTCAGACCCATTCATCACCACCACCAACGTCTCCCCCCACTCGACCCTCCACACCACATCTGGCAGCCGCAAACGGAGACCCACATGTTGTTGTGCTCGCATATCCGTCGGGCACCACACCTCCGGCCTGTATCTAAATCTATAAAATCTGTTGTCACCATTTATATCTGGATCCATATATATCTAATCCAACCACCGCACCCCACCTCCGATCGATATTTATATCCAGATCTATACCTATATCTAAAAAATCCGATCACCGTAACGACGGCCTCCCCATCTTCGTCGTCACCATTTAGATATATATAGCAGATGGCCTGAAAGATTCGACGGTCTGATGGCCTGAAAAAGCCCAGCGGTGGTTGGCAGGAAAGTGGTGGTATCCCCATCTTCATTCATTTTTTTTTGTTCTCTGTCTTTGATTAATGACAACCATTTCATTTGAATGGATGAATGAAATTGGATAGATTGATCTTCAAATAGAGATATATGTATTATTGTGTTTATGTATGTGTATAAATGTATTTAATTTTAGAATATCTAGGCTTTAAGTAAGTGAAACAAAAAGATGAAAAAATATCAGGTTTTTGTAAAGAGTTAATGACATAAATCGTCCATGTGGTTTACCTAAATAGTCACGTATCGTCCTTTAGAGTGGAAATGACTAGAATACCCCTCACGTGGGAGGCACGTGAGGGGTTTAACGGAGAGAAGTGACGGTCAAATAGTCAAAGGACCAAACGTGAACCTTATCCTCCTATAAAGGACTGTCCTTAAGGTTTTTGATTTTAAAGACGAAAGGTGACTATTTAGGTAAACCACAGGGACGATTTATGTCATTAACTCTATGTTATATTCAATTTAACCCCTTCAACTTAAAAAAGAAAACAAGTTACCTCTAAATTTGTATTTTTCTTTTTGACCTCCTAAACTTTTTTAGTATAAATTATATATTTTAATGTAATGTTATATTTTTATTAAAATATTAAGTTTCTTATATTAAATTGTTTAGTTTATTTAAAAAGAAAAGAAAAAAGAAATATTTTTTCTTGAGAGGGTTGTTGGGAGGAAAGGTTAAGATGAGTTGTATTAATTTTATTGGTTGATTTTGAGATGGTTGATAAAATCAACTCACCCCACTCCTAATCCCCTAATGGTTTGTTGCTTTTTCATGTTAAGAAATGACTCGAAAACGAGATTTTTTTTGTTTACAATGTTCAATAACATAGTATAAGTATTTATTATGACTACATACATATACAATAGATTTAGAACATTTTTTGCGGTTTTTAAGTAGCTATAACTTTTTGTATTTGTTTCACTAAAATTCAAAAATAGGTAATGATAACGTGGGGGCCTTTTAAAAGACATAAGACTTACTTAGAAGAGAAAATTACCTGGATGGTCAAATTTTAAGTGTATATTTAGTTATAGACACCTACTAGATTTCTAGCCTATTTAGTCAATGGAATCTTACCATCTAGTTTACTTAGTAAAAAACAGAACCAACCAATAAAATCATACCAAATGGAGGTGGGGCCTTACAATCACTTACATTTTTTAGTGGTACAAATCAGCTTGCTTGATGTGCTTTTTCTTTCACATAACTTGCGTGATGGTTTATGAAAGAATTGGTACGGGTGGTAAAAGAAGTAAGATAAATAACAAGAGAGGGTGCATACACTTATTCATTACCCACCACACACAACTCCATTATCGGCAAAAATTCCAAAAAGGTCTGAAATAAATACAAGTAACTATAAATTGAAAACAGAGACATGAATGTAAGACTGATAAAAGGGATTTGTTCAAGCAATGTAGGATTTAGTTCTATAAGAAAGTACGTATTTTCATTTGTTAACTGGATTTCTAGTAGATTTTCAATGTTTGTTTTAGACTTTTCTTTTTCATTTATATAATTTTAATGAAAGAGGATAGAGAAAACTAATAGTACGAGTTTTGGAACTCAAGATGGACACTTGGCATGATTTTATTAGGTGTTTATGTTTCTTACTAAGTTAGGTAGTAAGAGTTAACTGACCAAATGAGTAAAAAAACGTAGTGTCTATTTTTGGATATAGACTTTCAAATTAGAATATCTACGTAATTTTCACTACTTAAAACGGGTGTGTTTTAGCAGATCAAATCCGAGTCCCAAAGCAGCCTTTTGGAGTTGTTTTTTAAAGTTCCAAATGAGTGTAAAAGGTTGTTGGAGTTGTTTTTTAAAGTTCCAAATGAGTTTAAAAGGTCAAAATATATTATATACATATGTAATCATAAATTACTTAAAACGGATGTGTTTTAATAGGTCAAATCCGAGTCCCAAAGCAGCCCGTTAGAACTGTTTGTTAGAGTTCCAAATGAGCTTAAAAAGTCATAATCTAGTTAAAGAGCCACTAAAGATTGATCCCAACCGTGTGATTATGAATGACTTTTATTCAATAGAATAGAATCGATAAGGTAGTGAAAATACTTTTACATATTTATGAGTCATCTCAATAAGCTGGCTAGTTGAAGAGCCACAAAAATTACTTTTACATAATAAAGAACAAGACAGCAAGTTGTCAAATGTCATATAACACCATCCCTATATATTACTTTCCTGATGTAGAAAGAATCCGTTAAAAAGTAAACCCTCAAAACTGTTAGATAAACGACAACGCAAAAACACAAGTTCCTCAAAGATCATCCTAAATCCAACTACTATACCTGCTTAAAAATCCAAACGGTTCAGGGAATGCACTTATTGTGTACAAAGTAGAGATGCAGGTCTCGCTAAATTCATCTTACAGTCTGCCTAACCTTGATCATTCGTTTCAGCGGAGCTAGCCAGAAGCTGCACTCGTCCCAATCACTTGTTGTAAGAGCAATCTGCAGCAGCAGCCAATGATTTCAACACCGTACATTTATGCTTTCATTTGTTTGAAACTTATTGTCAATAGCCCCGAGTTGCCAACGAGCAGCTATGGTAACCCAGATTCAGTTGACCCACCCCAATACTTCTTTGGACCATTTTTGAGATATTTAATATTTTCAAATATTAATATCATTTACTATAATGCACAAGTAAAATTTCAAGTACAGCTTAAAGAGGTTTCAAACATATGAGTACACTTTAGTAATACTTGATTTGTGTGTAGTTTCGTCCTATGTCTTGGAGCCCCATATGCTGCTAAATGTAAGGTGGACAATTTGGTTCCAATTAGCAAAAACCTTTTACCATTAAGAAAACAAAACCTGTTCAACCCATTCTACAACTCGTACTTGTTTTATTTAATTCCATTTGACATGTTACCAATATAGGGAAAGGTTCAAATGAGAACTACAAAACCTTGGCCTTTCAGACAATGAAAATTTGATTATAAGGGACTGCTAGCACCAATAAATTTAAAAATTAATCTGATACATGATTACAGTAGCAAGAGGGACAGATTAGGGAGGTCGTGGAACAGGAGAAAAAAAATTAGTGCGGATTAACAGCCTAGTCAAGTATAGGGTTGACCCGCAAGTCCTTGGCAGTTTTTTTAAAGTTTAAAGTAGACTAATGTGCTAATGATGATAAGTACAATTATATATTTATATTATTACTAATAATAGTTGATCTTTAAAAAGAACAGCTTAATAATAAAAACTAGCCTTTGGGCAACCTAAATTCTTTAACCTATTCGAACCATTTGACCCACTTTTAGATAGATTTTAATTGACCCGTTCAAGATGTAAGACAATGCCAGTCAACCTGGCCAAAAATGTGTTAAAAAATTGCCACCAGTACTATTGACCAAAAGAATGCAGCAGGGCACACATATTACTATTTACTTGCTTAGTTACCTGGATTTGGAGGGTAGGGAAATCTCCACGATCCAACGCTTGACACAACTGCACAAGCTTTTCAGAAGCATTTTGGGATATATCACCATTGTTTAGTTTCACAAACAACGCACCCAATTTCTTTGAGTTGTCATCAATCTCCCGCTTTTTAGTTGGAGCAGCATGCAAACCCCCCATAACTTCTGATGTCTCCGTAAAAAGTCTTACTAAAGTGCTGATTACTGGCTTTTGGTGTGCTGCAAACACAAAATGTTACGTTTCAGTTAATTTAAGTGAAAGTTATTGATATAAATATCATAGAAGCAACTCAGCAAGCATAAAATCTGAATGTTTAAGATTGGCACAGTACAAGAAAAATAACAAACATGTATGACTTGAAAAGGATTACTATTCCAGGTAAAAAAAACAATGGCTTTACCAGGTACATTGGATACATCGGCTGTCTGTACTGTTGGTGGAGGAGCAGGAGGTGCAGCCGGTGGTGAAGGACTAGGCGGTTGAGCTTGACCCGACGTAGATCTCTGCAGTCCTGTATTATTTATAGGCATGAATCCCCTCGGCTGTGGTGTAGGTCCCGCATCCTGTGATATCTTTTGTCCATGTGTAGGAACCATTGGAGATTGAACAGGGCCAAGTGAACCAGATACCGATGGTCCAACTTGGTAATTAGAAATAGTATTCACCTGAGACTAGAACGCAATATGATTTTAGCACAGATATCCTGTGACTTAATAGTCGAATCCTAAAACTTTGAGGTGACGAAATGAGTGGGTAAAAATGTAATGTTTGGGATGGGTTGGCCTGACACACCTTTTGCCCAAATTTCATCTTTTAAAGTACTATCAACTATGATTACAAAAGTTAAATATCACTTCCAAGGGTAATCTAATTCTACTAAAACATATATTTATGTATTAAAAGTGTAAATTTGGCTTTTTTCTTGACACCTGTTTGACCCCAGTTAGAGATGAAAGATAACCAGAATCAACATATTCATATGTACATGGATCGAAATCGTCACCTCTACCGAACTAAAAATAGAATGTTTTATGTACACTTACAGGATACAGCTGAGAACCTAAGCTTGGGGGCTGCTGGTATTGATCAACATTTCTAATAATTGGAGGAGTGGTAGGAACAAATCCTTTTGGAGCAGGTTGAGTTGGTGGTTGTGAAGTGAATCCAGCCTAAATGAATGCATGCAAAAACTTTACTTCTTAATAAACATCAAAGCAATAATTACCCAAAGTTATAGGTACAGTATTTCAGAATAAAAGCGATGCCAATAATGATGTGACGGAATATTATAAAAATTTTAAGCTATTTAACACTTCAATTAGTTGCATACCGGAGGACCTTGATCTGAAGGAGCTGGAATAAAAGTAGTAGGTTGTTGCTGTGGAACAAATGTATTAGGCTGTTGCTGTGGAACAAATGTAGTAGGTTGTTGTGGAACAAATGAAGAAGGCTGTTGCTGTTGATACTGAGTACCGTATGTAGGACCAGGTGTTTGTTGATAGTTTTGACGATAAGAAGAACCATCCTAAAGAGTAGCAATACAATCAATAGAAGAAAACAAACACATATGAGAAAACGATTCTCCTTTACTTTCCTTTCCTTTTACTCTTCATGGTCTCAAAAAGAATTATATCAGAGTTTTTAATATCAATTTCATTAAGAGGTGGCAATTTTAACCCATATACTTGTGAATGCGTCTATTCTTGTTATGTACTATCTCTATCATGTTTAATTAAGAAAGTGGATATTTTAACCCATTTACGGTATATATTTTTTTAAAGCATAAAACCTCCTAGTCCATTTTCTAAAACAAAAACTAATGATAAAATCTAAGACAGTACTCACATTCGGGGCACTTACTATTATTTATAAAGATCTTTAGACAAAAAGTGCTTCGTGCCCTTACTACACGTACGGAAAAAAAATACTAATTTAGTCATTTTGAAACCTATTACCCAACCTCCCCACCTTGTTCACCAACCATAGTATACTTGCCACTACCAATATGCACATTCCCCTTCTCTACAGCTCTGAGAATAGCATGTGGTTTGCTCATTATACAAACTTAGACCCTTCATTTAAGATTCTATCTGAAATGCGTGAAAATATAGAAGAAAATACAGTAAACAGAACCTGATAATAGTTTCCAGAAGGTCCAGCGCCTGAATATGTTTCGTTCACTCCATATGAAGGCGTCTCTGGTAACCGAGAGTTTCCAGAATTTATAGAACCACTCACCTCTTCCTCTGCATAATAAAAATAGACAGAATCGACAACAAGCACCACCAAAATACATATGTACTTGGACAAAGAGAATAGTGCAAATAAATGGCCATTGAGGACAAGATGGATGAAAGAAACGAAATATAAACCTCCTAAAGATGATAAGAAACCTAAAATGTAAAGATGACAAAAGTGTCCCATTTGAAACAAAGTCAACCCATTTTACCTATCATTGCAGTTTTAGTCTTTTACATTATGGAAGGTAGAACAGTTAGAAATGGGTAAAACAGGTAGATAACATTAATCACGGTATTATCATGGCTCACAAGTATTTTCAAAAAATAATTATCATATTACTATATTGTTGGAAGATTGGAGATATATCAGAAAGACACAAATATCATCTATCACCCAGAATAATGTGTACCTGGTTCTGATGAAAGGGCTATCCGATCTCTCAAAATCACCAGTTCAGGAGACAGATTATCAGAGCCCATTAACCTCAAATATTCCATAGCTGTTGTTAAGAGTCCTTGACTTGCTAATATTTCAACATATTTTTCAACAAGTTTGCATAAGGAAGCACTGAATCTCTTCTGCCCAGTTGCTAAAGCCAGGATCACAGTTTTCTCCATTAAATCCTAATACCCCAATAAGATATCAGTTATTAGTGCATCATAGACCAGGAGGTTGTGGATTCAAGTCTCTCTAAAGACAACTGGTGTGAATAATAGGTGGTTTAGAAGTATATTTCTTAGCCTTTCACGGGGGTAGGGGAATGCACCAGGAACAGAAACTAAACTTTCAAGATGATGCCTACCTGAAGAAGCTCAACATATGTTTTTCCCTCATGCTCAGTGGTGACATTCTTTGACCAGATTTCAACTGTTCTGTCGATATTTCCAGAACATATATAACAAAGGGTTGCAGCTAGTGTATTACCAGAAGCTCTGAGTCTAGAAGCAAGAGCATCGCATAGCAAAGTCCAATCATCCCCCTGCGCAAACTGTGTCATAAAAGCATTGGAAATTAACATAAACAACGATGGAAGAAGAATGAACCTAAGCATAGATGGAAATATTACATAATTTGCAAGCTTATTACTCATGACTTAACTTACAGTGCAGAGAAGGGCAAGCGTCTCCTTCCATGACTTTAAGGGTCTTGTCTTTACTAGGCTGACAAGGTCATTGTTCACCATTGCAGCAACGACCTGTTGGTCAACAGAAACGAAATTGCTAATCGGACCACTAAACAATAGAGGGCATCATGAAACATGAAATTATGAACACTTTAAATAACAAAAAGTGGGAAGAAATTGTACCTTCAAGTAAGGAGAACTATTCTTTCTAAGGTATTGATCACGTGTGCTCTCCCACAAAGAAGTGCCACCAACTTGTGCAATAACCAATGCATCTGCCATCTTATTTGCAGCTATGCACTGTGCAACAGCTCCCTTGTAATCTCCAACAACCAAAGCACGTTGGACACCATCATCAAATGAAGAGTCGGTAATGCCCTCTACTGAATCGCTTTCCTTTGTTGGTTCTTCCCCACCTTCAACACCAAAGTTATTGACTAATGTTGACAAAGGCGTCTCAGTTTTAGGGCTTGGAAGATTGTTGAAGAAATCTTCCCCATAATCAGTAGGTGACAAATGGTTGCCACCCAAATATCCTTCTCTAGCTACTTCACTTTCTTTAAGATTCAGATAATCCATATCGTGAGAAAGATCTTCTATTGTTTCATTTACTTCTCCTGCAGGTAAAGTGAAGCCAAGGTGGTTTAGAAGCTTTGTTCTTGCTGTTCCCTCATCTTCAAACATGACCTTCAGAAATCCCCAGGTTTCCCTGTCGTCTTCAGACCTGCTTCAACAAGTTTTCAGAATAACTGTGGTAGAACAGCAAATACAACTTATTATTTTTTAAAAATACGTACCCAGATTCTTGATACTTTTGATCACATAGAAGCCTCAGTGAGGATCGATCTCCACTCTTCATTGCAACTTCAAACTCGGATGAGGTACTCACTAAGTTGAGTTCAGTAACCAAATCCCGGACATTGACCTGAACAGACGTACCATATAGATAATGGGGTAAATAAGTATAGTCAATGAAATAGGTGTGTAAAAGCTGTACCTCTGAATGTCCAGATGAGGAACCAGTCGAGTGAAAAGAAACAAGCTTGCCACCAAAACCAAATGTGACTCCAGCTTTGCGCTGGTACCATTTTGGGGCTCTTAAAGGCGCTGCACAAACAAACATGAATAAATTATAACCAGATTAAATCGATATATGAACAATATTATGACCAAAATTCACAAGAGCTCCTAGTGTACCTTTTCACATTCACTATGCCACTACATACAGAATCAGTATCAACTCAGTGAAATAACAAACTATATAAAAGTTCAAAACACATTTTGAATTGCCGTTCTAAAATTTAAAAAAAAACACATTTTGAATTGACCATAGATAATACAAATCATTTTATTTTGAAAAAAAAAAAATCAAAATTACAATAATTAAACCATGATGTAGAAGTGTCATAGCAATTACTTTAACAAAAAGGGGGTTTGCTAACCATGGCCCCAGAAAATATGGTATTTTATGTGTTCTTTTATCACCATTTCATCCATAGAACGCTTATCATTAGATATAAACAAATTATCTATAAGGGTGTATTTATTAGTATATAATCAAATAGCAAAGAAATTTAAAACCAAATAATCAGATAGTACATAAACAAATTACTACCAAGAGAAGACCATAAACACGAAATAAGTAAAAGTCTGCTGAGGAACACGAAGAAAAAATTTTACTTGAGACAAGATAACTCTCTCCAACGCCATACCGAGCACAAGCCTGCAAAAAGAGCATATATAAGCTTCCTTAACAGTTAAGTAGATACTATGAATATGATCTCTAGTTATAAAAGCAGCTTGCTATACATGTTACACTTGTAATAACGGAAAAGTAACATTTACACAGCGTAAAATGGTCAATAGTCTGACAAAATTGTAAAAACTAAAAATGTATACAAAAAGACAGGCAAGATGCTGTTCAAAATCGTTTTAGACCCTGCTAGACCAGTAGTTCATATAATGATGGCATTCCAGTCATGTAGGACTCATAAAATCAAACTTTACACATTCAATTGAAATGAGTCAATATTAGAAAGCAAACCAGCAATGCCAGATAAAATGGAAGGACTTAGATAGGTGCAAACTTGGCGAACCTCGATATTATAAATACCAATTTTTCCATCAAATGAAGAGGCCGATATAACCCCTGGCTTCTTTGGATACCAGTGCACATCAAAGTTCCAATTGGTTCCAGCTGGAAGTTCAGAGACAATCTGCACGTACGTTTTCATCAGAGGATAGGATATTGTTTAAAGAAAGAAAAAAGTCAAGTATTAGGATCCTCAAAGAACAAAATCATGAGTCTAGAACAGCCAATAGAGTGGTTGACAGACCTCAGCCGAATTAGTGTCCCAGCAAATAGTGCGGTTATCTTTGGCACAGGTAAGCAAATATGAGCTATCATTAGGACACCAAGACATTGCAACAACCCCTGATATATTAGTTAGCTAGGATTAGGATAATGCATGCATAAAACAGAAGGGAAAAGTTTCACATCTATTAGAATACATATATATCTATATATATATATATATTTATATATTATATATATATATATAGAGATAGAGTAGATATATATATAGGAAAAGGTTCATGTGAGAACCATTTGAATTGGAAGAACCATGAGAACTTTTAATTTATAACTTGGTGTTCATATGTTATTCACATGTGTGAACAAATTTGTTCACATATGAACAGATCAAGTTAGACTTATATTACTTATGTTCATATGTGAATAGTTCTCTTAATTTACAGGGGTATCCCATTATCCAAAAAAAAAATGTGAATAGTTCTCTTATGAACCTTACCCTGTATATAGATACACATACAAAAACATAGGGACAGGATCAAATAAAAAAAAAGACCCAATTGGAATACACGAAATCTCAATTTCACACTTGATTACAAAAAATAGTTTTTGAATTTTTCCACCTTATGTGCTTCGTTTTTTAAACAATTCAAAATTTGCGAAAAAGAACGCCGTTTACGTTCAAAACGAGTTTCTCATACACAATACATAAACAAGACCGAGTTTTATTTACAAAAATGCCATTTTGGGAGGTGTTCTTACAAATTTGATCATATTTACAAGAGCTCGGACCTATATATGCATAAACACAGACAGAACTCCCATACTTGTTTATATACACATTGTGCCTATATATTAACGTGTTATCCTGTGACAGTGAAAGGGGGTAAGGGGAACAGTGAAAATTATCACCCGACTTACATATCTAACACATTACACTCGTTACAAATAACTGAAGAGTAAGATCATCATAAGCAATAGATTAACTGATAAATGAGTACCGCCATACCTTTAGTGTGACCTACCAACTCCCGAAGAGGGGACATTGTGTTCCGCATGTCCCATATCTGCAAGAGGAGAATTGGTAAGCGTAAATTTACATGAATAACCAATTTCCATACATACAATATATATGAATAAAAAAGAACACATCAGTACCCTCAAAGAAGGTGAACTATCATCATCTGAAGCAACAATAAGTTGTGTTGCAAAATCTGGATGCCACTGCAAAACAGAGCATCGTCTTCTAACTGAATCT
>CM067167.1:281885477-281910477 GCA_034093135.1 Erigeron breviscapus
CAATACAGTGCTATAAGCCGATTGGTAGATGAACCCTAATTATCTCTTGATTCACTTAGTCAAGAGATAAATCAGGATCTGGAAATATAAACCCTAATTTTAGGGAAAACGATCAATAATAGCAGCGGAAGAACTTAGAACAGGATTGTTGAGTCAAGGATTCGCTGACCAGACTTGGTCGCTGACGTGTGTCGTCAGCAAGTTATCAGCGAGTCAGTGACTCTCGTCAGCGGGTGGTTTACTTCCCAATTGTGTGTCAAGGCGGGAAGTTTTCAAATCACAAGAAGACAAGAAGTCACATGGTGGTTCTTCCAACTGAATATTACGTTATATGGCAAAGGTACAGTTGGGACCAAAACAAGGGTTTTCTTTCATACCCGTTTTGGTAAAGAAGACAAAGGCTCCTGGATCCAAGTACTCGAGCCAATGGAAGATCGACAACCACCATTCTATCACTATCATTGTAAGGCTGTGTTGCCCTAATTCCTCCCCTATATAAAGCAACACAGCCATCTCATTAACACTTTGTGTTTGTCACCACAAGTGTGTGTCACTTATTATTTCTTGCAATTGTTTTAGTTTTCTAGTTTGTCTAAAACTAAACAATTATATTGTTCTTGTATTTCTCTTGTAAGACAAGTTGTAATATCGACCATGTATTCACTGTTTAATCAATGATACATATGATTAGACTTGCATAGTTTCTTATACTTGGACTATTTTTCTTCGTTCTAAGAGTGATGCTGCTGAAGAGATTATCAATTTCATCAAGAAAATGGAAAACCTCAACAGCATAAGGGTTAAAGAACTCAGAAGCGATCATGGTACTGAGTTCAGAAACCACACTCTTGAATCCTTTTGTGCTGATCAAGGGATCTCACAAAACTTTTCTTCCACCAGAACTCCTGAGCAAAATGGTGTTGCTGAAAAGAGAAACAGAACTCTAATTGAGGCAGCACGTACTATGCTCAGCGAGTCTTCCTTGCCGAGTAAATTCTGGGCAGAAGCTGTCAGCACTGCCTGTCATACTCAAAACAGATGTCTTATTGTCAAAAGACATGACAAGACAGCTTATGAGGTTTTGAAAGGTAAGAAACCTCAAATCAAATACTTCCATGTCTTTGGATGTCCTGTCTTTATCTTAAATACAAGGATCACCTAGGAAAATTTGATCCTAAAGCTGATGATGGCTACTTTCTTGGTTATTCCTCCATCAGCAAGGCATTTTAGAGTATTCAATACTCGCCTTCAAAAGGTTGATGAATCAATCCATGTAACCTTTGATGAAAGCTCATCAGCTCGTTAAGGAATGGCAAGCCAATCCTTGAGTAATCCGTATGTGGAGGTTGGTCAAACCTCTCGTATTACTCGCCCTGCGTTATAAAGACCATGTCGCGAGGAGCCACCCAAGCAACAACTGCATCTACGCACTGCCCGGCTAAGGCTAGTACGGGTTAAGCTTAACACTTTTCACTGCATCTGTTTTATGAGCTCAATTTCACACATATAGATTGGGTCCCTGCATTACCAAACATTCACACACATATAGTCTAGGTAACACACATTCCTAGACATTCACACACTTTAACTTCATTACGTTTGGATCCTTAAACGTGCAAGTGACATAGAAACCTAGCAAGTCTAGTGAACTAGGCGTACAAGGTCAAGCATGCATATCACACATCAACTTCATTTCTATATATCATGCATATCAAGATACTACATTAAACTACATCAACTGCATAGCTACATACTACATTAAGCAATACTTCATTACACTACAATAGGGACTGCATCTCAGGTCTCATGGTCAACTGCATAACCCATAATACCTCCCAAGTAACCCATATGCCCACTTGCAATAATAAGGTACCGAATGGAAGTGTTTACGATTTGAAACCAGCTTTTAGTTGATCCCCCAGCGTGTCAAAGTAGTGTATCTTACCTGGTTGTAGTACACGCGCACAAACAAGTAGCTAATAATGCTTATCAGTCACCTCCGACACCTATCGTTCATTAACATTTAAAGTATAAGTCATTAGGGACATTAAATAGACCCTCGTACGAACTTAAGACTGACTACGTAAAATTCCAGAATTTCACCTTACGAAGATAGCCTTCGTACGAACTTAGCTAACGAAGTTAATCTTCGTACAAACTTAAACTTCGTTCGTTCTACTTTACGAAAATGGATCTTCTTACGAATTTAATTTGGTCTTACGAAGATAACTCAAAAATTATTCTTACGAACTTAATCTTCGTACGAACTTTATCTTCGTTCCGACGAACTTAGGCCCAGTTACGAATTAAGTCATATTTTCGTCCAGAATCCCAAAAACGACTAACTTCATCAATTTTCCAGATTTTGATCGATCAAGGCTTCTTTCCAAACATGTTTTTGACACAAATAAACATCTCTTGATTAACTGGATCGATCATAGACTCGTTTAACACCAATTTGAATGTTAATTAACCAAAACACCTTTTAAGCCCTAATTACTTGCTAAATTCCTTTTAATCAGATTTGATTCATTAACCACCTCTAAATCTGAAATACAAACAATACATCAATGATTTCCTGCTTGACTCGATGGTTGATCGATTCCAACACCAAAATACCCAATCGTTAGACCCAAAAACTAGATTAATTGCTTTAGAAATCAAGAAAGATTAAAGAGACTTTGTGTATGAGTTATTATTTGCTAATGGCTGATCAATCCACCCTAATTACACCTATCAAAACCTTAATCCCGTTTTTTGATTTCAACCTATGTCAAAATCAGTCCCTGGACTTCTAAACCCTTCATTATTGGTCACAAACTGCATTATTGACCATATACAACATTAATCCTTCATTAAAAAGGCACTACATAGCCTTTAAGCGACATTAATCACACTTTTATTCGTCATTAAAATTTAGGCTTTTAAACCAAACTACTTTATCTACGTTAACCACACATAACTACATTCAAATATTAAGTAAAGACTTAACGACACCCCAAATTGACTTAACGGCATTAGTCAAACATTAAATAAAAGTTCGGGATGTTACAAATACCTCCCCCTTAAGAGGATTCCGTCCCCCGAATCTCATCAGATAGGAACAACTCGGGATATTTCTCCTTCATTACTGCTTCAGTTTCCCAAGTCAAGCTTTCTCCATGATTATGCTTCCACTTTATCAAGACAAGTTCAATCACTTTCTGGCGTAACTTCTTTTGCTTTCTTCCAAGTATCGCTACCGGTTCGTCTACTATTCTCTTCATTGTGTCAATACTCACGTCTTTAATAGGAATCACACTCGACTCCTCAGCTAAACAGTTCCTCAAGTAGGATACATGGAAGGTGTTGTGAATTCCATCCAATTCTGGAGGTAATTCCAACTGATATGCCACATCTTTAATGCGCTTCACAACCTTAAAAGGTCCAATGAAACGTGGACTCAACTTTCCCTTCTTTCCAAATCGGATAACTCCTTTCCAAGGTGATACTTTCAGCATCACTAAATCACCAACATTAAACTCAATCGGTCCCCTTTTCTTATCTGCATATGTTTTCTGCCTTTCTCTTGCCACACGTAAGGCTTCTTTAGCTACATTAACCTTTTCAGAGGTAATTTCAATAATTTCGGGACCGGTCAACTGCTTTTCACCGGGCTCCATCCAACAACTTGGAGTCCTACATCTCCTTCCATATAACATTTCAAATGGTGGCATTCCAATACTTGCATGGTGACTATTATTATAAGCAAATTCAACCAACTTCAAGTGTTCATCCCATGCTCCACCGTATTCAAGTACACACGTTCTCAACATATCCTCCAAGGTTTGAATGGTTCTCTCACTTTGCCCATCGGTTTGGGGATGATAGGCGGTACTCAAATTTATTCTACTACCCAACTCCCGTTGAAGACCCTTCCAAAAGTTTGACACAAACCTCGAGTCTCGATCCGAAACAATAGATAAAGGAACTCCATGTTTCGCAACTACTTCATCAATGTACAACTTCGCCATCTTCGTTAAAGGCACATCTTGTCGGGTAGCTAGAAAACGAGCACTCTTCGTCAATCTATCTACAATCACCCATATCATATCATTCCCTTTCGGCGTTTTAGGTAGCTTCGTTACAAAGTCCATGGTAATATGATCCCATTTCCACTCGGAATTTCTAATTGATGCAACAAACCATACGGCTTTTGATGGTCCGTCTTCACTCTTGCACACGTCAAACACTTTGCTACAAATGAGCTACTTCACCTTTAATATCCGGCCACCAATAAATCGGCTTCAAATCTGCATACATTTTTGTGACACCGGGATGCATCGAATACCTACTTCTATGGACCTCTTCAAGGATCAACTCTCGGTTACCACCATTATTGGTCACAAACTGCATTATTGACCATATACAACATTAGTCCTTCATTAAAAGGCACTACATAGCCTTTAAGCGACATTAATCACACTTTTATTCGTCATTAAAATTTAGGCTTTTAAACCTAACTACTTTCTCTACGTTAACCACACATAACTACATTCAAATATTAAGTAAAGACTTAACGACACCCCAAATTGACTTAACGGCATTAGTCAAACATTAAATAAAAGTTCGGGATGTTACAAATACCTCCCCCTTAAGAGGATTCCGTCCCCGGAATCTCATCAGATAGGAACAACTCGGGATATTTCTCCTTCATTACTGCTTCAGTTTCCCAAGTCAAGCTTTCTCCATGATTATGCTTCCACTTTATCAAGACAAGTTTAATCACTTTTCGGCGTAACTTCTTTTGCTTTCTTCCAAGTATCGCTACCGGTTCGTCTACTATTCTCTTCATTGGGTCAATACTCACGTATTTAATAGGAATCACACTCGACTCCTCAGCTAAACATTTCCTCAAGTAGGATACATGGAAGGTGTTATGAATTCCATCCAATTCTGGAGGTAATTCAAACTGATATGCCACATCTTTAATGCGCTTCACCACTTTAAAAGGTCCAATGAAACGTGACTCAACTTTCCCTTCTTTCCAAATCGGATAACTCCTTTCCAAGGTGATACTTTCAGCATCACTAAATCACCAACATTAAACTCAATCGGTCTCCTTTCTTATCTGCATATGTTTTCTGCCTTTCTCTTGCCACACGTAAGGCTTCTTTAGCTACATTAACCTTTTCAGAGGTAATTTCAATAAATTCGGGACCGGTCAACTGCTTTTCACCGGGCTCCATCCAACAACTTGGAGTCCTACATCTCCTTCCATATAACATTTCAAATGGTGGCATCCCAATACTTGCATGGTGACTATTATTATAAGCAAATTCAATCAACTTCAAGTGTTCATCCCATGCTCCACCGTATTCAAGTACACACGTTCTCAACATATCCTCCAAGGTTTGAATGGTTCTCTCACTTTGCCCATCGGTTTGGGGATGATAGGCGGTACTCAAATTTATTCTCCTACCCAACTCCCGTTGAAGACCCTTCCAAAAGTTTGACACAAACCTCGAGTCTCGATCCGAAACAATAGATAAAGGAACTCCATGTTTCGCAACTACTTCATCAATGTACATCTTTGCCATCTTCGTTAAAGGCACATCTTGTCGGGTAGCTAGAAAATGAGCACTCTTCGTCAATCTATCTACAATCACCCATATCATATCTTCCCTTTCGGCGTTTTAGGTAGCTTCGTTACAAAGTCCATGGTAATATGATCCCATTTCCACTCGGGAATTTCTAATTGATGCAACAACCCATACGGCTTTTGATGGTCGTCTTCACTCTTGCACACGTCAAACACTTTGCTACAAAATGAGCTACTTCACCTTTAATATCCGGCCACCAATAAATCGGCTTCAAATCTGCATACATTTTTGTGACACCGGGATGCATCGAATACCTACTTCTATGGACCTCTTCAAGGATCAACTCTCGGTTACCACCAAGCAGTGGCACCCAAATGCGACCCTGTATGTTTTAAACCCACGGCTATTAGTCTCCATCACAAGTCGTTTCTTCTTCCCAATACTCTCGTTATCAATATTATCCTTCATTAATGCCATCTCTTGTGCTTCTTTAATTCGATCTAATAGACCCGACTTGGCCTGAACTTGCATGCTCATCAACTTACAAGAAGAGCTTTGCCCTTTCCTACTTAGTGCATCCGCCACTACATTGGCTTTACCCGGATGGTATTTGATTTCACAATCATAGTCTTTAAGTAATTCCATCCACCTTCTTTGTCTCACATTCATCTCCTTTTGAGTAAACATATATTGTAAACTCTTATGGTCGGTGTAAAGTGTGCATTTAGTGCCATATAAGTAATGTCTCCATAATTTCAATGCAAACACAACCGCCGCTAACTCAAGATCATGGGTAGGGTGATTATCATGTAAGCATCGGTGCTATTACTGGCACCGTGAAGAAGAAACAGGTACGCATAACCATCACACCCAAAATTATTCGCACTGCTCTTGGTCTTCCTGACCAAACAAAGGAGAGACCATTTGTGAATCCAGCAACTATAGAACAATGGAAGAAATGGTTGCCAACCATTGGTTATGGTACAAACCTGGAAAAGCCTGAAGCTGTACCTAGCAACCCAACCAAGAAAAATCTCCCTGGTGTTTGGGTGGCAACTCTGGATCCTTTGATCAGGCTACTGCCTTAAACATGCAAATCATCCATGCTTTGGCCACTGGAAGATTTATTGATTTTGCCTCAGTTATTTTGAAGACATGAAGGCAAAAGTTCAAGCCAGCAACCGCTCATATACTATTCCATTCACCAGGTTCTTCTCTCTGATTTTCAAACAAGAACTTAAAGAAAAATACAATCAATTTGGTGCTACTGTCTGTAAGCCACCAAGAATTGGTCACTCTGTCTACAAACAGCCTGCTTGTGATCCTGAATTCTTTGACAGCAAGTTTGCTGAACTCACTCCTCCAATGAAAGAGGTACTTTTCTCTTCTTATCCACACTTGTACATAAGAGCACCCTCTGGTGTGGATGCTGGCACAGTAATTATTCAAGAAATCACCAAGGCTGCAAAGAAAGTCAAAAAGGCCCGATCCAAGTCTTCCAAGACTACTGTTCCTTCCTCATCTATTGTTGATGTTCCCAAAGGAAAAAAGAAAGCAGCAAAAGGTGTGACAATTAAGGGGTTGGAATCCTCTCAGCTGTCTCTCATTGATGAGGAAGAAACCTCTACTGCTGAAGAGAACATAGAGCAGCACCATGTTGAATCAGAGGCCCTTCATTCTCCTTCCCCTCTCAACTTCTCTATAGCTGAAAGAGAAGCAGCCACTGCTGATCAACCCGAAGTGCAAGCTGCTGAAGATGATGTTGGAACTGGGAAGGATGTGGTAAGTATTGAAGGTGCTAGTGTTAATGTTGAAACAGTTGCAACTGCTGGTAGAAATGTAGAAAGTGTTGAAGGAGATGGTGGAAATACTGAAGCAAATGAAGGTGTTGGTGTTAGTGAAACAATGGTGGAAGATGTTGAAAGAAGCAATGTTGATCTTGGTGATGTGTCTGCTGTTGAAATGTTAGTGGTAGGCATGAAGAAATTGTTGAAGATGATGGTGTTGATGATGAAAGTGATTTAGAGTTGGGCGATTTTGTTGCTGATGAATTTCAGCTGGATTCCTATAACTATGCTGATGAAAAGGAGGCCAATGATATGGAAGTGGAAGAAGATGAAGAGACTGTTGAACCTACTAATGTAAATATCTCTCAAGAAGTTCAAGTCACTGAAACCACATCTGCAGAAGCAGATACTGAGCCAGCAGTTCTCACTGCAAGGCCCAAAACTCCACCAGTGCAACCAGTGAATACCATGCTATCTCTGGGCATGCCTTCTTCCTTTCAAGCTATTCCTGGTTGTAAATCTGTTATGCCCAGAGAAGTGGAGTCTCTTCCAAAAGAGTTGGGTATTTCTTACTCTACCAACTCTTCTAGCAGACTAGAAAGGGTAGAGCATCAATTAAATGATCTCACCAAAGCTGCCAATCTTGCTATTGAATTAAAGGATAAGGAGTCTGGCAGGCTGGTTTCCACATTGACCAGCTGGTACAACAAGCAAAATGAGAATAGCAAAGCTATAGACACGCTGAAAGATAACACAACCTCCATAGCTGATGCTCAAGACAAAATAAATGCAACAACAAATGTTATCAAGCGTGATCAGCAGATCATTAAATCTGGTGCCTTGTCACTGATCAAATGTGCTAATTTTACCAGCTACTCAGCAAAGAAGGCAGCCTCTACCAGCAAATCTGCTGCTGCTAATGTAAAGAAGCTGAGTGATCTCATCTCCCCTCTGACTACTCAAGTCGAAAATAACACTAAGGCGATTCATGCCTTAGAAAAACAAGTGGTTGATCTTCCTGTTCCTCAAGCTTATTTCACTGAGGAGGATCGCCTGAGGCAAGTTAAGATAGAGAAGGAGGTTGATGAAATTAAGAACCTGCTGACACAGTTAGTACATCAACAATCACAACAGCCAAAAAAAAAAAAAAACAAAAAAAAAAAAAAAAAAAAAAAAAAAAAAAAAAAAAAAAAAAAAAAAACAAAAAAAAAAAAAAAAAAAAAAAAAAAAAAACCCCCCCCCCCCCCCCCCCCAAAAAAAAAAAAAAAAAAAATGCCAAAAAAAAAAAAAAAAAAAAACAAAAAAACAAAAAATAAAAAATAAAAACAAAAAGTATAAAAAAAACAAAGTAAATCAACAATCACAACAGCCAGCAACTGTGGAAGTTGTTATTAACAATGCAACTTCCAAGGGGGAGAAAGTTGATGCTGCTGTTGTAGAAATGGTTAGTGAAGCAGTTAACAAAGCTGTTAGCCGAATCTATGAGGAATCTGCTGAAGAAGTTTTGGGAACTGATGATGCTGCCACTGACACCGCCAAAGCTGATGAAATGGCGATTGTGGCAGTTAGTGATGAAAAGGAAAGTGAAGTTCCCCCTGTTGGTGTGAGGGGGAGTCTACTGGAAAAGAAATTGTAAGTGTTGAAGTTCCCCCAGCTGGTGTTGAGGGGGAGCAACAGATAGTTAATACTAATGTACCCCCTGCTGCTGTTGGTGAGGGGCACATTGAAGTCTTTGATGATATAGGGGAGCAGTTTGACCCCAAAGAACTCAAAGAAGCTTGGGAGGCCAGATTTGCTGATGAGATGGCACTGACAGATCCAAGGAAGTCCTTCCAATTTTTCATAAACGATATCTGGCAATGCTGAAATTACTCCTCTCTCTGATACTCGTCGAAAATAGCTCACTGATTCTGGATTCTTCAAGAAACCTCCCACCGCTCTTCCAGCAGAACAAGTGATCGCTACTTCATCTTCTCTCTCAGCTGCTCAGCTACCCATCCAATCTTCAGCAGGTCATCAACACCAAATGATTGATATTTTGGCACTGACTGCTGATGGAAAAACTCAAGAAGAAGCTATCAAGGAGCTGGATAGGATCAAGGAAAATCAAGAAAATGAAAGAAAGAATCTTGAATATATCAAGCAGCTACCTCTCCTTGAAAAAGATCAGTTGGATGGTGAGCAAAGAATGCTGCTGAAAACGGGTGGTGCTGAAGCTTTATACAGGCATAAGCATACAGAAGTTGAGAAGCAACTCAGCGAGAAAAGAGCCAAGTTTGAAGAAGAAAAGGCTAAATGGTTGAAGCATATGGAGGACATAAAGAGGCCTCAAAAGATTCTTGCTGCTGAAGCCTTTCGTGCTGAAATGGGTCTTAAGACCAACTTGAAAATCTTAAGAGAAGGTGCTGACAAGCCAATTAAACTTGAAGGGGTCAAACCAACCACCTTGGGTGCCTCTGAGTGGTTTGAAGTTTACATGCTGGTGAAAGACAAGAAGGCTGTCAGCTATGAACAACTCCAAAATATGCTCAAGGAATATTTTGAGAAGGCCAGAGAGTACGAAACCAAGTTCAAAACTGATTTGCCAATGCTGAGGCAAGTTTTTGGTACTCCAGCAGCTATCTCCACCTCAGCAGGAAGAAGGATTCAAAGAAAGAGGAAAGAAGAGCATCGAACCATAGCTGTTGACCTTCCTCCTATCACTGGTGATGCCTTGCTGAACACCAGACTTCCTCCAGAAGCTTCTTTGAGGAAGGGAGAGTGATAGAGAATCCTGCTGGCATCTTTTTCACAAACTTTCAGAACAATCAACTGTTCTTTCGCTTGGCTGAAATTGAAAAAGCCACTAGGTTCATCTTAAGCATAAGAAGAAGGTGTGCTGAAACATCCAACAACAGATGGTTTATTAGCAAGTTGGATGAAGAATTGATAAAGCCTCACAGAAGGGATGACTCAGCAATCAGGATCGCTAAGCAAGAGGAAGCTTGGGAAGTTGAAGCTGCCAATTTGTAGATGTCTTACAATGTAAATGCTATATGTATCAGCTTGTAATGTTTAAAGATGATATATAAGACATCTTTTCATCATTCCTTTATTCTTATCAAAGTCTAGTCTACTCAGCAAGTCTTCTCAGCGAATAGGGGGAGATTGTTGAGTCAAGGATTCGCTGACCAGACTTGGTCGCTGACGTGTGTCGTCAGCAAGTCATCAGCGAGTCAGACTCTCGTCAGCGGGTGGTTTACTTCCCAATTGTGTGTCAAGGAGGGAAGTTTTCAAATCACAAGAAGACAAGAAGTCACATGGTGGTTCTTCCAACTGAATATTACCTTATATGGCAAAGGTACAGTTGGGACCAAAACAAGGGTTTTCTCTTTCATACCCGTTTTGGTAAAGAAGACAAAGGCTCCTGGATCCAAGTACTTCGAGCCAATGAGAAGTCGACAACCACCATTTATCACTATCATTGTAAGGCTGTGTTGCCCTAATTCCTCCCCTATATAAAGCAACACAGCCGCATCATTTATACTTTGTGTTTGTCACCACAAGTGTGTGTCACTTATTATTTCTTGCAATTGTTTTAGTTTTCTAGTTTGTCTAAAACTAAACAATTATATTGTTCTTGTATTTCTCTTGTAAGACAAGTTGTAACATCGACCATGTATTCATCGTTTAATCAATGATACATATGATTAGACTTGCATAGTTTCTCTTACTGAACTTTATTCTTGTTCTTGTTCTTTACTTTCTGCAATTACTTTCTTGTCTTAATTAATCTCTTATAAGTGTGCAAATTGTGGACTGTCAAGGATTTCCAGAGAAAACCCTAACTTAATCGAACAATAACCCCAAAATTAAGAATCTAGGTCCGGGCACTGTAAGAACCGATTCAATCCAATATCCCAAAGGCCGATGAGCCAAATAGCTAGACTGACTTTTTTCCAGTATTGGAATGCTTCCTTCCGAACTACGGATAGGCACTACAGAACCATGCCTG
Organism: Erigeron breviscapus; assembly: GCA_034093135.1. Classification (NCBI taxonomy): domain Eukaryota; kingdom Viridiplantae; phylum Streptophyta; class Magnoliopsida; order Asterales; family Asteraceae; genus Erigeron; species Erigeron breviscapus. Next base: position 281,896,841 of record CM067167.1, read on the forward strand.
TCTGTTGGAGCGAATTGGATGATCGGGCCGAGGAACCAAGCCTCCGCAATTTCAGAATCCCCCTGTTGAATGGCCTGTTCTCCCCGGTCGGAATAGGTGGGTTAATTCCTGTAACACCCGTCGTTTAAAAATATGGTTTTCAAAAACTTTTCACCTAACGGTGTTAAATTGCGGAAGTAAAGACTGTAAAAGTCAAAACCGATAAAAACATTTTGGTTTCTGCATTTATTTGGTGTTACATGCCATATCAAACAATAGTTCAAATGAAAACCCAACGGTTGCCCAACATAAAACAACCGTTCACACATCACTACATAAATTCGACATTAAATACGAAATGTAATGAATGTCTAAAGAAAGCATCGTCTAAGGGTAGCTAAGGCTCCTGCATTGCATCTACCCAGCTCACACGTCCTGCATCTAGATTCCATCAAGCTAAACCTGAGGGAACAACCACATTAAAGAAACAAGTGTTAGCTATAAGAATAGCTAAGTAAGATAACACTTAATTTAAAAGCATTTGTCCAATTAAAACAATCTTCCTTATTAGACAAGTTTTATTAGGCACAACACACATCACACGTTCACACATATACTGCATTTCAACTTCATCTCAATTAGGATAATCGTCCTAAATGTGCCTATCCTGCATTAGTTCACACATTGTCACACGTATCTTCGTTAACTGCATATAAGTGTGCCCGGCATCACACCCGACTGGATGATTAGTCAAAAGACTACTCATCTTACGTCGTTAAGGAATGGCAAGCCAATCCTTGAGTAATCCGTATGTGAAGGTTGGTCAAACCCCTCGTATTACTCGCCCTGCGTTATAAAGACCATGTTGCGAGGAGCCACCCAAGCAACAACTGCATCTACGCACTCGCCCGGCTAAGCTAGTACGGGTTAAGCTTAACACTTTTCACTGCATCTGTTTTATGAGCTCAATTTCACACATATAGATTGGGTCCCTGCATTCCCAAACATTCACACACATATAGTCTAGATAACACACATTCCTAGACATTCACACACTTTAACTTCATTACGTTTGGATCCTTAAACGTGCAAGTGACATAGCAACCTAGCAAGTCTAGTGAACTAGGCGTACAAGTCAAGCATGCATATCACACATCAACTTCATTTCTATATATCATGCATATCAAGATACTACATTAAACTACATCAACTGCATAGCTACATACTACATTAAGCAATACTGCATTACACTACAATAGGAACTGCATCTCAGGTCTCATGGTCAACTGCATAACCCATAATACCTCCCAAGTAACCCATATGCCCACATACAATAATAAGGTACCGAATGGAAGTGTTTATGATTTGAAACCAGCTTTTAGTTGATCCCCCAGCGTGTCAAAGTAGTGTATCTTACCTGATAGTAGCGTACGCGCGCACAACAAATAGCTAATAATGCTTATCAGTCACCTCCGACACCTATCGTTCATTAACATTTAAAGTATAAGTCATTAGGGACATTAAATTATCGCATATGTTTTCTGCCTTTCTCTTGCCACACGTAAGGCTTCTTTAGCTACATTAACCTTTTCAGAGGTAATTTCAATAATTTCGGGACCGGTCAACTGCTTTTCACCGGGCTCCATCCAGCAACTTGGAGTCCTACATCTCCTTCCATATAACATTTCAAATGGTGGCATCCCAATACTTGCATGGTGACTATTATTATAAGCAAATTCAATCAACTTCAAGTGTTCATCCCATGCTCCACCGTATTCAAGTACACACGTTCTCAACATATCCTCCAAGGTTTGAATGGTTCTCTCACTTTGCCCATCGGTTTGGGGATGATAGGCGGTACTCAAATTTATTCTACTACCCAACTCCCGTTGAAGACCCTTCCAAAAATTTGACACAAACCTCGAGTCTCGATCCGAAACAATAGATAAAGGAACTCCATGTTTCGCAACTACTTCATCAATGTACAACTTCGCCATCTTCGTTAAAGGCACATCTTGTCGGGTAGCTAGAAAATGAGCACTCTTCGTCAATCTATCTACAATCACCCATATCATATCATTCCCTTTCGGCGTTTTAGGTAGCTTCGTTACAAAGTCCATGGTAATATGATCCCATTTCCACTCGGGAATTTCTAATTGATGCAACAAACCATACGGCTTTTGATGGTCCGTCTTCACTCTCGCACACGTCAAACACTTTGCTACAAAATGAGCTACTTCACCTTTAATATCCGGCCACCAATAAATCGGCTTCAAATCTGCATACATTTTAGTGACACCGGGATGCATCGAATACCTACTTCTATGGACCTCTTCAAGGATCAACTCTCGGTTACCACCAAGCAGTGGCACCCAAATGCGACCCTTGTATGTTTTAAACCCACGGCTATTAGTCTCCATCACAAGTCGTTTCTTCTTCCCAATACTCTCGTTATCAATATTATCCTTCATTAATGCCATCTCTTGTGCTTCTTTAATTCGATCTAATAGACCCGACTTGCCTGAACTTGCATGCTCATCAACTTACAAGAAGAGCTTTGCACTTTCCTACTTAGTGCATCCGCCACTACATTGGCTTTACCCGGATGGTATTTGATTCACAATCATAGTCTTTAAGTAATTCCATCCACCTTCTTTGTCTCACATTCATCTCCTTTTGAGTAAACATATATTGTAAACTCTTATGGTCGGTGTAAAGTGTGCATTTTGTGCCATATAAGTAATGTCTCCATAATTTCAATGCAAACACAACCGCCGCTAACTCAAGATCATGGGTAGGGTAATTTTTCTCATGAGGCTTCAACTGACGTGAAGCATAGGCAATCACTTTGTCTCTCTGCATTAAGACACACCCAAACCCGTAATAGAAGCATCGCTATATACCACTAAATCATCAGTACCTTCAGGCAAGGCAAGGATAGGAGCTTCACACACACTTCTTTTTCAACGTTTGGAATGCATTTTCCTGCTTTTCAGTCCACTCGTACTTCACACCCTTCTTTGTTAATTCCGTCATAGGCTTGGCTATTCGGGAAAATCCTGAATAAACCTTCTATAATACCCAGCCAAACCAAGAAAACTCTTAATCTCGGTAGGAGTCTTTGGCTGCTCCACTTTGAAACAGCTTCAATCTTTGAAGGATCTACTTTAATACCTTCCGATGAAATAACATGGCCAAGAAACTGCACTTCTCGGAGCCAAAACTCACATTTAGAAAACTTTGCGTACAACTTCTTCTCCCTCAACACCTCCAAAACTGCTTTCAAATGCTCACGGTGTTCATCCTTTGACTTAGAGTAGATCAAAATATCGTCAATAAACACAATAACAAAATGATCTAGAAAGGGGCGGCATACCCGATTCATTAAGTCCATAAACGCGGCAGGAGCATTGGTCAACCCAAATGGCATGACCAAGAACTCATAATGACCATATCTAGTCCGGAAAGCCGTCTTTGCTACATCTTCCTTCTTTACCTTTAACTGATGGTAACCGGACCGCAAATCAATCTTTGAAAAATACGAAGCACCATGTAGTTGATCAAAAGATCATCAATTCTCGGGAGAGGATACTTATTCTTGACCGTTCGTTTGTTCAACTCACGGTAGTCATACACATGCGCATTGATCCGTCCTTCTTCTTAACAAAGAGAACCGGAGCTCCCCAAGGCGAGGAACTAGGTTGTATGAACCTCTTGTCAAGTAACTCCTGTAGTTGCGTCATTAATTCCTTCATTTCTGTAGGAGCTAATCGGTAAGGTGCTTTAGCAACGGGTGTAGCACCGGGAATAAGATCTATCTGAAAAGTAACTTCACGATCGGGAGGAATACCGGGTAGATCATCGGGAAACACATCGGGGAAATTAGATACTACCTCAACACTAGCGATTGGAGACTTCTCTTTTCTTGCATCTATGACATAAGCCAAGAAATGGCTCTTGTTTTTCCTTATACATCTAATAGCTTTCATCATACTAATAATCTTTATTCCTCCTCTCTTCTTGTCTCCATACACCGTTATCACTTACCCTCGGATATAGGCAATCGAATTATCTTTTGGGAACATAAAATACTAGCTTCATTTCTAGCCAACCAATCCATACCAATCACTACATCAAAACCACCTAAGGTAGTAGGCAATAGTTGGACCGGAAAAGAACGACCTTCAATCTCAATGTCACAATCGTCATATCCCACACGTATATTATTAACCGTACCATTAGCAATTTCTACCTCTAATGAACAATCTAAGGGAGTAGTGACTCTTTCTAGCTTAGGAGCAAATAATGTAGACACAAACGACCTATTTGCACCTGAATCAAATAAAACAGAGGCAGGCTTTGAGTTAACAAGGAAAGTACCACATACCACTTCATCGTTGTTCCTTGCGTCTTCAACCGTCATTTGAAGGGCTCTCACTTTTGTTGCTGTCGTGGCGGTCTTCTTTCCAGCATTCTTCATCTGTGGACAATCGGCAATGAGATGACCCATTTCTTGGCACTTGTAGCAACGAGTCTTGTCCCTACATTCAGTGGCAAGATGTCCCGACTTCCCACACTTATGGCACCTTCTTGTCTTGTCGGTACAATGCCCTTCATGAATTGTCTTGCAAAATGTACACCATGAACCATTCTTCTTTTTATCCTTGTCACCGCTTGAGCTAGAATTTCCACGGAACTTCTTATTATTATTATTGTTATTAGAGGACCAGTTTGATCTTCTTTTAAATCCCACTTTCTTGTCCGAAGCAAAATCATCGTCAAGCTTTTTAGACTCCTTGATTGCTTCAGTCAGAGTCTTGTGCTGCCCTGCAGATACCTCGATAACTCGGAGGCAAACCATCAACATAGCAAGCAACCTGATCTGCATCAGTACAGAACAGATGGCCTACGAACTTCATCTTCTCCATAAAGGAACGAGCATAATCATTAATTTTGCCAACTTCAGCTGTCAAAGCACGGAACTCTTTTTCCATTTTACGCTGCTCATGTACCCAATATATTCCTCAATGAATTTCTGCTTAAAGTCAGCCCACGTAATAGCAGTTACCATAGCCGGAGTCATCGAAATAGTCATGCTCTTCCACCAGTCTCGAGCACCTTCTTTCAACATCCTACTAGCACACAACACTTTCTTATCCTCGGGACAATCACAAGCTTCAAAAACCATCTCAGTATCGTCAAGCCATTCCATGCAACCCACTGCATTAAGTGTTCCATAAAATTTCTGAGCTCCACACTTCTGGAAACTTTCAAACTTGAATCGTGGGGCGTGAACATCATTAGGAGGAACCACATTAACATTAGCATGAGGAATAACAACATCATCGACCGGTGGCTCAGTGTGGTGAGAAGGCACAGAGTGACTGTTACCAGTTCCTTCTGCGTTAGCTGCCAACGCCTGATTCAACTGTTCTTGCGTTTGGGCCAACTGGGCCTGAAGAGTTAGCACAAGATTATACATCTCCGTCTGATTGGGAATCTGATCCACCGCTACATCGTTAACTCTCGGAGGATTGCCAGGCGGTGGAGGCATCGGACCCAATGAGCCTGGTTGATTAACACGGCGGGGGTTCACACGATTCACATTAGCATTAGCAGCAGCATTAGCAGCATTAGAAGCACCTGCACCCGGATGGACAGGTGGAGTAACGCTAGCAGTAGCTCCGTCGCGTTGGATGTTGCGGTTGCGAGTGTTAACCATTTTTCCTTCAATAAAATGGTGGAGTCGATAAGCGCAAAATAAAACAAAAAGCTCGTCGAGATAAGGCTAAAACATATCATCGTAACGTAAACATCTCGTAAGCCCTACTACACTCGCACTCATCCCAACCCATCCTACATCACATGTCATCTCTAGCTAAGGCATCCTACGAGTACCTAGCATGCACACCATAAGTTTAAGTCCAAATCCTATGGTCAATAGGCCTTGGTTCACTTAAACCACTTCTCTGATACCAACTTGTAACACCCGTCGTTTAAAAATATGGGTTTTCAAAAACTTTTCACCTAACGGTGTTAAATTGCGGAAGTAAAGACTGTAAGTCAAAACCGATAAAAACATTTCGGTTTCTGCATTTATTTGGTGTTACATGCCATATCAAACAATAGTTCAAATGAAAACCCAACGGTTGCCCAACATAAAACAACCGTTCACACATCACTACATAAATTCGACATTAAATACGAAATGTAATGAATGTCTAAAGAAAGCATCGTCTAAGGGTAGCTAAGGCTCCTGCATTGCATCTACCCAAGCTCACACGTCCTGCATCTAGATTCCATCAAGCTAAACCTGAGGGAACAACCACATTAAAGAAACAAGTGTTAGCTATAAGAATAGCTAAGTAAGATAACACTTAATTTAAAAGCATTTGTCCAATTAAAACAATCTTCCTTATTAGACAAGTTTTATTAGGCACAACACACATCACACGTTCACACATATACTGCATTTCAACTTCATCTCAATTAGGATAATCGTCCTAAATGTGCCTATCCTGCATTAGTTCACACATTGTCACACGTATCTTCGTTAACTGCATATAAGTGTGCCCTGCATCACACCCGACTGGATGATTAGTCAAAAGACTACTCATCTTACGTCGTTAAGGAATGGCAAGCCAATCCTTGAGTAATCCGTATGTGAAGGTTGGTCAAACCCCTCGTATTACTCGCCCTGCGTTATAAAGACCATGTTGCGAGGAGCCACCCAAGCAACAACTGCATCTACGCACTCGCCCGGCTAAGGCTAGTACGGGTTAAGCTTAACACTTTTCACTGCATCTGTTTTATGAGCTCAATTTCACACATATAGATTGGGTCCCTGCATTCCCAAACATTCACACACATATAGTCTAGATAACACACATTCCTAGACATTCACACACTTTAACTTCATTACGTTTGGATCCTTAAACGTGCAAGTGACATAGCAACCTAGCAAGTCTAGTGAACTAGGCGTACAAGTCAAGCATGCATATCACACATCAACTTCATTTCTATATATCATGCATATCAAGATACTACATTAAACTACATCAACTGCATAGCTACATACTACATTAAGCAATACTGCATTACACTACAATAGGGACTGCATCTCAGGTCTCATGGTCAACTGCATAACCCATAATACCTCCCAAGTAACCCATATGCCCACGTGCAATAATAAGGTACCGAATGGAAGTGTTTATGATTTGAAACCAGCTTTTAGTTGATCCCCCAGCATGTCAAAGTAGTGTATCTTACCTGGTAGTAGTACACGCGCACAAACAAGTAGCTAATAATGCTTATCAGTCACCTCCGACACCTATCGTTCATTAACATTTAAAGTATAAGTCATTAGGGACATTAAATAGACCCTCGTACGAACTTAAGACTGACTACGTAAAATTCCAGAATTACACCTTACGAAGATAGACCTTATCTTCGTTTGGTTCTTACGAACTTAAGCAGAAAACGAACTTAGCTAACGAAGTTAATCTTCGTACGAACTTAAACTTCGTTCGTTTTACTTTACGAAAATGGATTCTTACGAATTTAATTTGGTCTTACGAAGATAACTCAAAAATCAATCTTACGAACTTAATCTTCGTACGAACTTTATCTTCGTTCCGACGAACTTAGGCACAGTTACGAATTAATTCATATTTTCGTCCAGAAATCCCAAAAACGACTGACTTCATCAATTTTCCAGATTTTGATCGATCAAGGCTTCTTTCCAAACATGTTTTTGACACAAATAAACATCTCTTGATTAACTGGATCGATCATAGACTCGTTTAACACCAATTTGAATGTTAATTAACCAAAACACCTTTTAAGCCCTAATTACTTGCTAAATTCCTTTCTAATCAGATTTGCCCCATAATTAAACCACCTCTAAATCTGAAATACAAACAATACATCAATGATTACCTGCTTGACTCGATGATCGATCGATTACAACACCAAAATACCCAATCGTTAGACCCAAAAACTAGATTAATTGCTTTAGAAATCAAGAAAGATTAGAGACTTTGTGTATGAGTTATTAGTTGCTAAATGGCTGCTCAATCCACCCTAATTACACCCATCAAAACCTTAATCCCGTTTTTTGATTTCAACCTATGTCAAAATCAGTCCCTGGACTTCTAAACCCTTCATTATTGGTCACAAACTGCATTATTGACCATATACAACATTAGTCCTTCATTAAAAGGCACTACATAGCCTTTAAGCGACATTAAACACACTTTTATTCGTCATTAAAATTTAGGCTTTTAAGCCTAACTACTTTATCTACGTTAACCACACATAACTACATTCAAATATTAAGTAAAGACTTAACGACACCCCAAATTGACTTAACGGCATTAGTCAAACATTAAATAAAAGTTCGGGATGTTACAAATTCCTTCCCTTAGAACCGTACTTGAGAGTTTCCTAGCTCATACGGCTCGGCAGTCATGACCTTTCTCTATATTACCTTATTTTGGAATTCACTTGAAAGCCCCTTTTTTGGGATCGCCCTCCCAATTCGAAGTTTTTTCCTGGAAGTTTCAACCTTGTTGACTATGACAACAGTCGCGACTATAAACAGACTCGCGACTATGGCATTGTAGATATACTCTATATCCTCTGATAACTGAACTAGCGAGCTTTCCATTGTTGAATAATTGACCTTAACTATAAGAGGATACTTAAACGAACATACAGACTTTTGTTGTGTGCCTACTTGAATCATCATGTTTGTGCCTACTACTTGAATTAATGAATCCTAAATATTACCACTCTCCATTCTATTCTATAATGGAAAAATGGAGATTATGTGTATAAGAAACAGTATATTGATAAATCAATTTCCAAAATCAAAAGAGCGATTGGGTTGAAAAAAGTAAAGGGTTTCTAATCATCTTGTCATCTCCGATTTCTGTTCTAGAGCCGAGAGAAGAATGCACACTGCCTATCCCTCTTTTATGGCTTATAAGGAGAGTCTACGGTAAGCAAGAGAGTCCACAGCACCTAAGCTATTCACATATTAGGACGTGCTATATCCGAAACGTACGAAATATAGTCAATATCGTAAAGGCGGATGTAGTAGGGGTTGCAAACCGGACGGTACACGACTTGGTTTTGGAAGATATGGCATCTCGGAGAAGAGCTATTGCATAAATAAAGGCTGAAAGAGCTACTGGTGACGGGTTCATTGATGAGTGAAAGACTGTAGTTGTCCTTGCTGCTTTCCACTAATGGTCTGAAAGAGTTAGATAAAGTTTCACTCTCGATGGCAAGGTTAGCGATAAGGATCCTTTTCCGTATTCGAGAATCCCCTCCCTTCTTCCACTCCGTCCCGAAGAGTAACTAGGACCAATTTAGTCACGTTTTCATGTTCCAATTGAACAACCGTGATCATGAGACATATAATTATCACTATAAATAAGAACCAGTTTCCCGAGGCGTTGGAAATCCAGACCGGCTTAGAGAATCACTGGTGCTATTTAGCCCTTCGTTTCGACAACAAAGAAGTCATCTTTGGGAGGAGCCCAGGGCTCTGACCGCGTGCCTGTTGAAGAATGAGCCGGCGACTCATAGGCAGTGGCTTGGTTAAGGGAACCCCAGAACCTAACAAATGTAGGCGGAATACACTCATGATCTGCTTCACTAATGGGAGATTGGGTCGAAATCTATTTGTGAGATTGCGGAGCTTGGCCTATCTCTCCCCAACTATGAGTTGATTGATCGAGAACCCGCTCTTTGACACAGAAAAGAGTCTATCTAATCAAGGGGAGGCAAATATCCTATTGTTCTTACAGAATACGCTCTTCTTGTTCGCTTCGCTATAAGGTATCATACCCTGAAGATTACAAAATAACAAAAAAGTAAAAGTGACCAAGATGCAAGGGAAAAACTTTTGTTTAAATAGTATGCCACACTTTCCTGTTGATGGTGAGTGAAAAAGAGGAATCTGGACTTGCTCCAAGTGGTTGATCTTAGCTTAGCGTGCTAGCCGCTGCTTCATTTCGTATAGTGATAACGCTTTCTCTTTCTTAGCGCTCCGCCCCCCTTGTATAGTAAGGGGAACTTTGGTTGCGCGGCTTTCTCTTATACTTATAGGGGTCTATTTTCTCTGACTTGACTCAGCTTGACCTACTTGACTCAGCGGTTAGAGTATCGCTTTCATACGGCGAGAGTCATTGGTTCAAATCCAATAGTAGGTAAAACCAACCGAAAGCCCCGCTTTTGCCAGCATGACAGCAAGCACGGACTGGCAGCAAGGAGTCAACTGAATGACCAAAGCATCGGTTGCTTCCACTTGTGGCCTTCTTCGAGCGCCTTGACACCTTAATATCAACTCACCCCCCTCTTCCACAAGTAGGTGGAGACCAGGAGAGCCGGGAACCCCAACGGGAACCCTTCACCGCGCCACACGATTCTTTCGCGAAGCGCTCTCTCAGACGTTTCCACTCCTGCCCCCGCAAGCGAAGAGGTTTCAAGATACCAGTCGACCGAGTGAAAGTGAACAGCTCCGGGCAAATCTTTTAGAGAGCGTACCCTTTGTTTCTACTCTTTCTCTCTTCTAAAAATAACTAAAAATCGAAAAAAGAAAAAGAATCCATTTTTTATTCTATGGACCCCTTGGACCTCCGACCAATGAGGTGATGACACATGCATGCGTGCATATGAACTTCTAAAGAGTGGGTTCCAAACCAGGGTGGCACTATATAACTCAATCCATTATATTATAAGGTGGTGGATTATTTCTACTAAACTCTGAGATAGAGGATACTTTAAGGATATTTTGTCGAGATAAGGACTTGCAAAAGTAGAGTAGTCGCAGAAGTAAGGTCTCAGACTCGCAGAAGACAAGTGAAAAGTCTCTCGAGGTTTCGCCGTGGGAATTTCGCGAGACTTTTCGCCGCTTTGAAACATTTTCAAAATATCGAAAAAATTCCGCGTGGTTTATCTCTAAAAAGTAGGAAGGCCCTAGAACCCCCCGGCCCCTATACCAAAGCAGTTAAATGCAAGGAGGTCAGAGCAGAGGAGCTTCCCGGGTAGCAAGCTAGTTAGGAGAGAAGTCACCTTTGGATTCTTAAGTGAAGTAGGGGGGCAGGGAAGAAAGCACGATAGGAGGCATGTCTCGAGCCTATGTGACAGCGGAGAACTTTAGAGGTAGGCTAGAAAGGAAGGAAAAAGAAAGGCTAGGTTATGTAATAAAGAAGGAAGAGAATTCGTCTTTCGTCCTTATTGTGTCCCATGCCAGGATGAAGAAATCCAAGTTTAGTCATGCTCATGGAAGTATTGACTCGTTTAACGCCGCTCATACCAATATGGCAGAGCATTTGAACATTTTCTTAACTTTATTTTTGCGGGTTTAAGGAGGGCATTGCCTTCTTAGAGAGATATAGCCACCATAGACTAGCTCGTCCGTAGGGCTATGAGAAGGCCAGGATTTGCCATGCGGTCTAGAGATTTTACCCTTGGAAGGAGTACACTGATATCCTTGAGAGAGAGAACGTGGCCATACTGACCTATAGCAGGGAAGGACTTTTTATACTTCCTGCCACAATTGAGTAGGCCAGAAGCCAGAAAGACAAATCCGCGCGTTTGCAAAAGATCTTGAAAGAAAAGCAACAGAAAGAAGGTTGAGTGATAGACGAGGAGAACGGTTGTTTTCAGATGACGAAGTATTCGTCAGCGATAGGGCTTCGCGCCTGAGAACAAAAGGCAGAGAAAAGGGCTTACAGAGGATTTCCAATAATAAAAAGGGGAAGAAGACCCCCAGCCATCATCATCGAAATGGACTCTGAAGTTGGGATGAAGCTCATTCAACATGCTGACACCAATGATTTGAAAAAGCCATTTATAAACTTCCTCGCTCGTATATTCTTTTGATATAGGCGTCGCTACGTCAACGTGGTTTAAAGATAGGACTTGAGCCTGGGGGCGCCCCGCGAGTACGACCGTTCACGTTTACGACGAGTACTTTGGGCAGCTTCACTCTCTGCAGTTCACCAGTACAACTTCCATGGACGGATATCCTAAATAAACCACTTACGCATTGGCTTAACACATGCTGTCCCTAACCTTGTAGCTTCAGCGGAATCTGCCAATTCTGCTTCCCAATTCTCATCACGTAGTTGGCTTAACGCATACACCTCGGAATATACCGCTTCTTATGCTTGTGCCTATTTTACCTCTGATGAGTATGGGTGGGCTTCCAGCTATCCTTAATCTATATTTTATTGTGTTAACCAAATCAGCAACGTTTGAACCAGGTAAATTACCAACTAAATCCACACCTTGTATATTGGCTTATCACTTCACTTACAGTTTCGAACCCGACGATTATATTGGATTCTGAAGCAGTCTATTCCCAAGCTAAATCCACTCCAGTGTATTTGATTAACACATATAGTTTCTTAATGTTAGCCTCACATGTGTTCCGCAAATCCTCATCATCCGTATCTGGGAATCTATATACTAATTCAGGTTAAATGCTTTTCCCAAACCCCTTCTTCATGATCCGGCTTGTCCGTTATATGAGAATACCTTTGCTCGAAATGGATTACGTTAGCGCCAAACTGAATATGATGCCTGCTACTGTGACTTCCAGTGCTCTTGCCCTATTTTGGCTCCCACTCCCACTAGTTCCTGGTCCCTCCAGCTTCAGGTTGTTTTCAGATGACGAAGTATTCGTCAGCGATAGGGCTTCGCGCCTGAGAACAAAAGGCAGAGAAAAGGGCTTACAGAGGATTTCCAATAATAAAAAGGGGAAGAAGACCCCCAGCCATCATCATCGAAATGGACTCTGAAGTTGGGATGAAGCTCATTCAACATGCTGACACCAATGATTTGAAAAAGCCATTTATAAACTTCCTCGCTCGTATATTCTTTTGATATAGGCGTCGCTACGTCAACGTGGTTTAAAGATAGGACTTGAGCCTGGGGGCGCCCCGCGAGTACGACCGTTCACGTTTACGACGAGTACTTTGGGCAGCTTCACTCTCTGCAGTTCACCAGTACAACTTCCATGGACGGATATCCTAAATAAACCACTTACGCATTGGCTTAACACATGCTGTCCCTAACCTTGTAGCTTCAGCGGAATCTGCCAATTCTGCTTCCCAATTCTCATCACGTAGTTGGCTTAACGCATACACCTCGGAATATACCGCTTCTTATGCTTGTGCCTATTTTACCTCTGATGAGTATGGGTGGGCTTCCAGCTATCCTTAATCTATATTTTATTGTGTTAACCAAATCAGCAACGTTTGAACCAGGTAAATTACCAACTAAATCCACACCTTGTATATTGGCTTATCACTTCACTTACAGTTTCGAACCCGACGATTATATTGGATTCTGAAGCAGTCTATTCCCAAGCTAAATCCACTCCAGTGTATTTGATTAACACATATAGTTTCTTAATGTTAGCCTCACATGTGTTCCGCAAATCCTCATCATCCGTATCTGGGAATCTATATACTAATTCAGGTTAAATGCTTTTCCCAAACCCCTTCTTCATGATCCGGCTTGTCCGTTATATGAGAATACCTTTGCTCGAAATGGATTACGTTAGCGCCAAACTGAATATGATGCCTGCTACTGTGACTTCCAGTGCTCTTGCCCTATTTTGGCTCCCACTCCCACTAGTT
>CM067167.1:281912977-281961747 GCA_034093135.1 Erigeron breviscapus
GGGGGGGGGGGGGGGGGGGGGGGGGGGGGGGGGGGGGGGGGGGGGGGGGGGGGGGGGGGGGGGGGGGGGGGGGGGGGGGGGGGGGGGGGGGGGGGGGGGGGGGGGGGGGGGGGGGGGGGGGGGGGGGGGGGGGGGGGGGGGGGGGGGGGGGGGGGGGGGGGGGGGGGGGGGGGGGGGGGGGGGGGGGGGGGGGGGGGGGGGGGGGGGGGGGGGGGGGGGGGGGGGGGGGGGGGGGGGGGGGGGGGGGGGGGGGGGGGGGGGGGGGGGGGGGGGGGGGGGGGGGGGGGGGGGGGGGGGGGGGGGGGGGGGGGGGGGGGGGGGGGGGGGGGGGGGGGGGGGGGGGGGGGGGGGGGGGGGGGGGGGGGGGGGGGGGGGGGGGGGGGGGGGGGGGGGGGGGGGGGGGGGGGGGGGGGGGGGGGGGGGGGGGGGGGGGGGGGGGGGGGGGGGGGGGGGGGGGGGGGGGGGGGGGGGGGGGGGGGGGGGGGGGGGGGGGGGGGGGGGGGGGGGGGGGGGGGGGGGGGGGGGGGGGGGGGGGGGGGGGGGGGGGGGGGGGGGGGGGGGGGGGGGGGGGGGGGGGGGGGGGGGGGGGGGGGGGGGGGGGGGGGGGGGGGGGGGGGGGGGGGGGGGGGGGGGGGGGGGGGGGGGGGGGGGGGGGGGGGGGGGGGGGGGGGGGGGGGGGGGGGGGGGGGGGGTTATGGAGGGGGTTTATATACATATGCCTAATTTACACTAAGCCCCCTTCCATACTTAGACATTTACATTCTAAGTACAAATATACATAAAGATAAACAAATCAACTACTACATTTATATTTCTAACAATCTCCCCCTTAGTAGTGATTTGTCAAAAATATCCAGTCTTTGTCCATCTTCAAGCTCTTGTATTCGGTCTATCTTTGTTTGGATGTCAGAACCAATTATCCCCTTCAGGTCTGTCATCAGGAACAATCATGTTTGCTTCAAAGTTTCTTGGTGGAATGTTTTGTGGACCTGGAAGATGACTTGGCTCGTACTTGATCCAACAACCTCCTTTTCGACGTACGACGTACTTAGACTTCTGAACATTCTTTGCCTCTCTCATCATTCTGATGCTGTCTCTGTACTCGAGTCTTTGATTAATCTTGGAGATTGCTTTATCAAATACTTCCTTTTTCTTTTCATCTTGATCATCTTCTTTCAAGCACAACAAAACATTCTTGCAAAATTCTAACGTTCCATCTGAATAAGAAGCAAGTTCATCCATACGAATGAAAATCTTCTTCTTTCTGCTATTCAAAAAGACAACACCGAAGGATGGTTCTTCAATAATATGGCCAATACTGAGTTGTTCGATATCTGCTGTGTAAAGACTTTGATCTGGATATGGCACATTGATCTTTCTCTTGACAACTTCAAATCCTATCTGAAAATCTTCCAATGAAGCGTATTGAATGCAGCTTGACATATATCTTTTTACAGCTTCAAAGGAAATAACGTCTTCACGATATCTTTGCATTGCATTCAGGAAATGATTGTAGAGAAAGATAATGTCATCAACTGGCAAAAGTTTGAATTGGGCTTCTGTGAATCTGTAAATCTTGTTGTTATCTCTTTTCACATGATAGCAAGGGACAGAGATAGAAACCCTTTTCAAAAGAATAACTCTGACGAGCACCAAGATTTTATGATTTCTCTGTTCTTCAAGTAGCTTTGGATTGTATTGCTTTGTGAGTTGAAGAAGCTGTTTGTATTCTTCAACTTGTCTTGGTTCTTTAAATTTGAACATAGAGTCTACTTCTGGTCTTTTAGATTTTGTAACTTTGGTAGCTCCACGGAATATTGGAAATGCTCTTTCTTCCAAGTATCTAGACTTCTTTGCTGCTTCTTTTGGTTGAACACCGAGAGCAACCATTCTTTCTTTATCCCTCAAGAAGTATCCTCGATTAATGAACCTCAGTTGTTCTTCTGTCAATTCTGTTGGAAAATAATCAGGAAGGACTTCTTCGGATGTGATTGCCTCTCTCAACACTTGCTTATAGGTGGATTTCTTGAAATTTTGTGCAGCAGCCTCCGGAGTCTTTCTCAATTCATCAAAACTGTTGAAGTCATTGAAAGAATAATTCTGTGGAGTTGTACAAGCAGGAATAGATGATTCTCCAACTTCAATTCTGCTTGAAGAACCTGTTTCAAAATAATCAAGGTCTGGAAATACTTCAAACATCGGTTCCTCAACAGCTTCTACGTTTGCTGGAGTTTCAACTATTTCTGGCTCATCCAAAATTACATTGTCTTTTGCAGCCTCAATGTCTGCTTCTCCCTCAGCATATTCAACTATCTCATTTTCAATCACATACCCTTCATCTTCATTTTCAACAACACTTTCATTTTCTTCTTCTTCATCATCATCAGAATCAGCTCCAAAAACTTCCTCAAATCTTCTTTGAATTTCTTCATTCTCAGATTTTCTTCTAATTTCTCCAATCATAACATTTCCCTCTGGATCAACATTAGTATTTCTTTCAGCAAGATCTCTAAACATTTGATCAACATCTTCTTGTGTTTCTCCTTGTGATCTATCCCTCATCTCCACATTCTCAACATTAACCTCAACTCTTGCCGAGATATTTTCAACATTAGTTTGACCCTCTCCTTGGTTCTCCCCCTCGGGGTGATCATCAGAATCAGGATCATCCCGTCTAGAAGTAACCGAGGCCGGTCGGCAATATTCTAATGCTAACAATCGTAATTCAAATGCTGCAAGTTTTGCATCATATTCAGACTTTTGTCTTTGAACTTGTTCTTGTAAAGCTTTAACTCTTCTTTCATTTTCAAGTTCCCTTTCTCTAACTTCTAAGGCATTTAACACTCCCCTTTCAGTCATGGTCAACAAATCTCCCTCCGAACGTAGTATGCCAAGTAACACTTCACATGCTTGATCTTTGGTTGGATTTGTTAAGGTTGATGATATGTGAATGGGTGTTGGTGTTCTTTGTGTTTGTGTTGGAAGTGGAGGAACCAACCCAGAGGTTGTTTGCACACTTGTGGTGTGACCTAAATTCAGCGAAGCTGATTCAGGATTTCCTGCGGATCCTCGGGTTAAACCCTCACCAGCAGTTTCAGATTCATGGGCTTTGCAACCCGAATCAAGTTGTGTCCTAGACTGTGATAAATCACTGTCCGGGACTTCTTGTTGTTGGGCAACACCTCTAACAACACCGGGGTCACTGAGAATGCCCGTTAATACAGTCTCAGGTTGATCCTGAGGAACAGCAGTGTCACCTTGGCGTTCATACTGTCCCCCAGTCTCTGTTTGAGAACTATTACCTGCGGCTAAAGCTGGCATGATGTTAGCTAAGGCAGGATTTCCAAGCTGTCCTTGAGGGTCACACAAAGTGGGTCCCTCTCCGTTTGTTCCGGCAACAGTACTAAACTGTGCTTGTGAATCCGTGTGCCTAGGAGATCTAGACTCTTGTGCACGAAATGAAGTCGAGAGGTGGGGTTGTTCCTCTCTTATTTCAACACTCTCATCCTCCAAATGAGGAGAGTGTGGTGAACGTGGCTGTTCCCCGTGCATTTATGAGACTAACTCCTGTTGTGAGGAGTCAGAATGGCGAGGAGAGTTTGGTGCAAGCGAGAATGGGCAGTTCCCGACTTCTATCCTAGGGTAAGTAACCCAGTTAGACTCTGTGGTTTGAACTATCGGAGGGCCAACGTTTTCTTTATGCCCTTGTCCTAACCCGGACCGCACATCCTCTCTTACATTTTCAACTCCTCCCTCAATCCCGCCTTGTTCCTCCAGCACAACATCATCTCCAGTGCTAACATGCTCAGTTTGCAACTTAGATACAACATTATCAACAATTTCGTGCTGCTTGCTCAACATCCAACTCTGCTGAGGCACCAATATATTCAGTTCTAGCAGACTTATGCTTTGTTTTGGATTTCTTCTTCTTTGATGCCTTCTTTGGTGCACTTCTAGCAGCCATTTTAAGTCTTCTACCTGGTGGTGGAGTTGGTTCAGTAGGTAGTGCTGAAGCAAGCGGTGTTGGATTAAGTACAGGTGATAAATGAGGTGGTGTAAGAATTGGTGGATTTGGTGAAACAGCGGATGGTATCGGTGTAGATGGTGAAGATTGCGAAAATTGAACGGTAGGAGAAGATTGTGTTGATTGATTGGTTGGTGTAGATTGTGATTGAATATTCGGTGAAGATTGTGAAGTAGGTGAAGTAATCGGTTCAGGTGTTACAACATCTTGGTCAAACACAACTCTTTTTGACTTTCTTTTCCTTGGCTCAGAAGTCCCTTCATCACTAACCCCTCTTTTTCTTTTTGTAATCCTAGGACCCTCACTTGGCGACCTATGCACAGCTTGGGTAGGAATCTGTTGGCTTTCAGATCCCATCGCTGTGTTTAACCACTCTTTATATGTCCTAAGGTGGGGACTCTGAGCATTAGCCAAGTTCAACAAAAATGGTGGAATTGGAAAAGGTTTGACAAGATCACTTCCTGTGCCTCTCATGTTGGCTTTATACATAGCAATTACACACTTGAAGCTGTCTTCCAACTTTGGAATTTCTTCTGCATTATCAAGAACATCTTCGATAATCAGTGTGAAGAATCTGATAAAGGGAATATATTTTCTTTCTTGTGCATCCTTTCCCTTGACAACTTGTATCATCTTATCCCATATGATCTTCGCAAAGTCACACTGCACATTGTGAGTGACTGCATAGTAGATTGATAATGAATGCTTCGTCATGAGATCAATTCCTTTCTGTGATGGCATCAAACAAGTACTTAGAACATTGTACATCGTATGCCAGAGAGTTGCTACATTCATTCTTTTAAAATCTCTCATCGTTGCCAACTCTCCTTCATAACCCAACGAATGAACTCCAGCCAACATTTCTTCAACTGATGGTAGTTCTTCGTATTCTTCATGTTCAGGAAATCCAATCACAGTTCTGAACTCATCCAGAGTGAATTTACAATTGAAAATTTCATCTTCTGACTGTAGAGAAAATTTGAAGTAGTCTGATGTCTTATGTCTTTTACTTCCTTTTACATATTCAATTGACTCCCACAACTCAAATACATACTTTTCGGGAACAATTGCACCTCCAGTCAAAGCATTATTCAACGGATGATGGCTCAGAATCTCCGTTATGATCGGGAATTTGCAAGCAAATGGGATATGTAGTGCTTGATTGGCTTGCATTTTCATTGAATCTCCTTCTTTGAACATTGTCATCTTGGGAATTTATTATTTTTCTGTTAAGTCAAACTGACCAAAATTTTGACCAGTAAAAATACATTTTAAACACAGAAAAATAACAACACAAACCAACATTTAAGAAACACATTTATTACACAAATACAATGTTTCGCATATATATGAAAAATGAGAAAACAAAGGTAGTACACAAAGGCGTTCGATACCTTGCATCTCACCCAAATATATATACAAAACATGACAATATATAGGATCACATAAGTATTAAAAGATAAGAAAAACAAGGTAGTACACAAAGGCGTTCGATACCTTGCCTCTCACCCCAAACACTTATGAAATACTATATATACAAACACAATACACACATACATACACACATTTTTTTAAAAATACAACACAAATAAAAAAAAATTAAAAATCCAATTTGAACTGTTTGCCGAGCAAAAACCTCGGCAAATAGCACATTTTGAAAATTTTGCCCAGAAATTTACAAGTACCAAAAATTGGTTTCGGGAAAAATTTGATGATTTGTATTGTTTGCCGAGCAAAGATCTCGGCAAACACGAGAAAATATCAAGTCTGGCACCAAGTCATCGTGTATAGGAGTTGAATCTCGTAAATACCGAGCTCAAAGCTCTGCAAATGAGCAGTTCAGACTAACTCCTTTTAAATGTATGAAATTTTCTTTTATTAAACAACAATAATGTTGTCAATTAATAAAGGACAATTTCAATGAAAAATTGAAGTTTTGGAAAAACAATTTTCACCCAAAAACAATTGATTTCAAGAAACATTTTGGTGAAAACTCACTTTGTACTGTTTGCCGAGCAAATTGCTCTGCAAACAGTTGGTTTAAAAAAAAATTGTGAAAATTTCAATTTGTACTGTTTGCCGAGCAAAATGCTCTGCAAACAGTTGGTTTAAAAAAAAATTGTGAAAATTTCAATTTGTACTGTTTGCCGAGCAAAATGCTCTGCAAACAGTTGTTTTCGAGTCTTTAAAGAAATTGAAAATCCATTTTGTGCTGTTTGCCGAGCAAAATGCTCTGCAAACAGTTCTTCTAAGACTTGGAAAAAGTTTTGAACAAAATGCACTGTTTGCCGAGCAAACTGCTCTGCAAACAGTTGTTTTAGACTTGGTAAACTTTTGGAATTCAAAAAGGCCTGTTTGCCGAGCTCAAAGCTCTGCAAACAGTTGATTTTAAAACTTGGATTCATTTTGAAAACTAAAAAGCCTTGAATGCCGAGCAAAATGCTCTGCATCAAGTTGTTTTAAAGACTTGGTGAAGAATTCATCTGGTTTGATAAAAGCAAATATTTGCCGAGCTAAAAGCTCTGCAAATGATACTTTTGATCCAAAGATTTGTTTAAGAAATGTATGAACATGTTAACCAGAAATTATGAAGATTTGAAGATCATCAAGAACAATTATCGCATTTGCCGAGCAAAATGCTCTGCAAATGGCACTTTTCTTCAAAAACTCATATTATTACCCAGCCCATCATCAAACAAACCCAGAAAATTTCAAACACATGCAGAATAAGGCATAAATTCATATGAACAATAAGCATAAGTTCATTCGCAACTAAAACATCAAAAATATACACAATCAATCTTCATAAAATGCACAAAAATCATAACAGTTCATTCTAGCATTTTATCAAACAGTTGGAGTGCAATATTTAAACAAGAATTATTACCTCAAAACTGATGAAATGATCGAAGTAACAAGACGATTTAGATCAGAAAATGATTACTTGTTTAACCCCACGTTTATTATTATGAATTAGATTGAAAAATATTGATTGATTAATGTAAATTTTGATCGGTTTCTTTGAGAGAAAACAAAGATATTTGTTGGTTTGAATTTGAATTGACTCAAAATGGACCGCCCATTTTCTATTTAAAACTCAAATTCGGGTCGCGGGTCTGGGTTTGACCCGCATGACAACCCGGTTTCCGAACATGTATTGGGCTTTTCATGGGTTTTGGGCTCATCTTTGGGTTTTACACAAAACAAACAAACAAAAATAAAAAAAATTAAACATAAAAATAAAATAAAAAAACAAAATAATAAAACAAAATAAAAAATAAAAATAAAAATAAAATAAAAAATCTTTTTATCATTTTAGAATTTTCTAATTTTGTATTTGGTTTTTCAGATTTTAGAACAAACACACAAAAAAAATAAACAAATAAAACAAAAACAAAAATATAAGCAAACAAATATTCACATGTATTTGCACACTCCCCCTCAAATTAAGCATATATCACAACAGTGAATTTACAAACTCCCCCTAAAATCATGCATTCTACCCTTTTTCTCCCCCTCAAACATTGTATGTAATAGCAGATGAAACACATCAATGTTTGAAACAGAAAATGAACATAGAATACATGGCATGAAAGCATTTAAGTTTGTAAATCTAGCATTCCTAACTTGGTTTTAAGAAAATTAAACCTTTGCTCATCCAGAGGTTTAGTGAAAAGGTCAGCAAGTTGGTAGTCTGTCGGGACAAAATAGAGTTCGATGTTACCTTTCTCGACATGATCTTTAAGAAAATGGTACCGAACATCTATGTGCTTGGTCTTTGTGTGTTGCACCGGGTTGCAAGAAATAGCAATAGCACTCTTTGAGTCACAGTAAATGGGAATTCTGTTGAATTGAAATCCATAATCAGTCAACTGCGTCTTCATCCAAAGAACTTGTGAACAACAGCTTGCTGCAGCAACATTTTCAGCTTCTGCAGTAGATGTGGATACACAATTCTGTTTCTTTGAAGACCAACTGACCAATCTATCCCCTAGAAACTGTACACTCCCAGAAGTACTCTTTCGATCAAGCTTACAACCTGCATGGTCAGCATCCGAATATGCAATTAATTGAAACCCGGTATCCCTTGGATACCAGAGACCAAGGTTCACTGTGCCTTTCAGGTATCGGAAGATCCGTTTAACGGCCTGGAAATGACTTTCCTTGGGATTGGCCTGGTACCTGGCACACATGCATGTGGCGAACATAATATCCGGGCGACTTGCAATCAAGTACATGAGAGATCCTATCATACTGCGATACTTCTTTTGATCAAAAGATTTTCCATTTAAATCAGCATTGATTTTTGTTCGAGCTACCATGGGTGTTCCAATTGGTTGACAATTCATCATATCAAACTTTTTCAACATGTCAAGAATATACTTAGTTTGACAAATAAAAGTACCAGCTGACAATTGTTTTACTTGTAGACCAAGGAAAAAGTTTAATTCACCCATCATGCTCATTTCAAATTTCTTGATCATTAAAGCAGAGAAATTCTTGCAGTATTTAGGATTAGTGGACCCGAAAATTATGTCGTCAACATAAATCTGAATTAGAATGATATCACTCCCTTGTCGTTTGATAAACAAGGTAGTGTCAATCGAACCCTTGTTAAAACCAGATTTCACAAGATAAGAGGATAGAGCATCATACCATGCACGAGGGGATTGTTTCAGACCATATAAAGCCTTATCTAACCTGTAAACATAGTCCGGATGTTTGGAATTCACAAAACCTTCTGGTTGTTCAACATACACTTCTTCTTTGAGAATCCCATTCAAGAAGGCAGTTTTGACATCCATTTGGTAGACTGTGAAGTTCTTGTAGGCAGCATAGGCAAGAAACATCCGAATAGCCTCAATTCGTGCAACTGGTGTGAATGTCTCATCGTAATCAATTCCATCTTGTTGGCAATATCCCTTTGCAACCAATCGTGCTTTGTTACGTACAACAACTCCAGTTTCATCCTTTTTATTCTTGAAGATCCATTTGGTCTTAATTGGCTCCTTATTCTTGTAAGGATCGGGAACCAATTTCCACACCTCAAGACGTTTGAACTGATTAAGTTCTTCTCGCATTGCTTTCACCCAATCTGGACAACTTAGAGCTTCATTCACTGTCTTTGGTTCAACAATACTCAGAAAATTCACAAACAGACATTCATTCGCGGATGTGGATCTTGTCTGAACTCCAGTTGTTGGATTTCCAATGACTTGAGAAATTGGATGAGCTCTTGTCCATTTGGATGTGTGAGGAATTGGATCAAGTGGATCACCGGATTCTACAGAATCAATAAAACCAGGAGAATGTTGTTCTGTCAATTGTTCAAATGAAGTAGCAATTGGTTCAACAAAGTCGTCTGGATCATAATCTTCAGGATTGGTTGACGGACTTGTCACTTGAGAGATATTAAGAGGTTGAGTATGCAACTCTGAAGTATCGGTTGGTGGAGGAGAATCAGATGATGAATTAACATCTGATGATTGTGATGGTGAAGACTCATTGGGATCCGTCTCTTTTGAGTTTGAACTGGATGGTTCATTTGTATTCACGTCATATTCAGGAACTTTCTTCGGAACTTGGAAAAATTCTTCAAATAAGATATCCAAGTCTTGTGTTGTTGGAGTAGAGAATGATGATTTGACATTTGAAGCAGTCTTTGTTGCGGAAGCTTGTGGACTTTGAAGTTCGGGTCTTGAACTGTGTTGTTCAAGAACCATTCCCGAGAGTTCATCAAATCTAACATTCATACTCTCTTCAATTCTCTTGGTTCTTCGGTTATATACACGATATGCTATCGATTCTCTCGAATAACCGATGAAATATGTCTCATCGCCTTTTGGCTCAAACTTGCCCAGATTATCTCGATCATTGAGAACATAACAAACACATCCAAATATGTGTTAGAAGTTCACATTGGGCTTTCTTTTGTTAATCACCTCATACGGAGTTTTATCAAACCTTTTGTTGATGATGGATCTATTTTGAGTGAAACAGGCAGTAGCAACAGCTTCAGCCCATAGATTCGGAGGCAACTTAGAATAAGCAAGCATTGTTCTAGCTGCTTCAACAAGAGTTCGATTACGACGTTCAACTACTCCATTCTGTTGAGGTGTCCTGGCAGTGGAAAATTGATGAGTAATACCCATGGACTTAAAGAAAGAATCAATTGTTGAATTCTTGAATTCAGTGCCATTGTCTGAGCGAACAATTCTAACTGATGATTTAAGATTTACTTGGGTCTTCTTTATGAAATCAATAATTGCATTCGGAGTGTCACTCTTTGCATGAAGAAAGAATACCCAAGTGTAACGAGAATAATCATCGACAATCACAAGAATGTATCGCTTGCCATGGATACTTTGAACTTTCATAGGGCCACACAAATCCATATGAATAAGGTGCAAAGGACCTTCTGTACTTAGAAACTTCTTCGGTTTGTGTGAAGCTTTCTTCATCTTTCCAATTGCACAAGCTGGACACAGATGTTCACTTTCATACTTGTAGTCCGGAAGACCTTCAACAAGTTGTTTATCCACGAGCGCATTAATCGTTTGAAAATTAAGATGAGAAAGACGGTGATGCCATAACCAAGAATTTTGTGCAGTTGCTTTTGAAAGAAGACAAATCTCTAAAGAATTAGATGGAATGTTTTTGAGATCAATAGTGAACAAATTATTGTCTCTTGTTCCAGTAAGAATATCCACACCATCTTCAGTCTGCACTTTGCATTCATATCTCCTGAATAATACTTGAAGATCATTGTCACAAAATTGACCAACACTAAAAAGATTATGTCCTAGTCCTTCAACATAGGAAACTCTCTTGATAGTGACTCCATTTTTAACAATGTCTCCATATCCAAGAATAGGAGCGATATGATCATTTCCGAATCTTACGGTTCCCATGAACTTCTCAACAAAGTTTGTAAGAATAGACTTGTTTCCAGTCATATGACGAGAACATCCAGAGTCAACATACCATACACAAATGAGATATTCCTGCAAGGACAAGGAATATGATTTAGGTACCCACGTATACTGGGTCCTTGCAGGTTAGAGGGATAACGTGCAAGTACACATAAACAAGTAAATGTAAAACAAAATTAGCACACAAACTTACATTTTATTCAAAACAAAAACAAGCACACATACGAGTTCAAAGCAGAAATACGAATTACAAACAATGAAAATTCAAGGTTTATACACAAGTTTTGGTACAAGCAGGACTAGTCCTAGATGCATTAGCACTATTTAGAGAATTTGATCTACGGACAATCCACACTTGTTTCACATTTGTTGTATTCCCATCAAGCTTGACTTTACTAGAAGCATGCAAAAATCTATCCTTAGGAATCCATCTACTGCTACTAGTTAAGCACAAGTCACCTGAAACACGAACATTCTTTTTGTTAGCAAACAATTTGTTATTTTCGGTCTTAACAGGTTTCTTCTTGATGGTTTCTGTGGTCTTGTTCACTTTCTTGATGTTATTAGGTGACAACCAACCATATTGATCTTTGTACTTAGTCATTCCAGAAACAGTATCTCTAACCCTTTGTAAAGTGCACTTAGGATTCTTCTGAGAATACCTAGAAAAATTAGAATACCTAACCTGCTGAGGTTGTTTGTTCCCTAATGAGAAAGTTTCATTTTTGACAATCTTTGGACCACTGCTTGTTTTGACTTCTTTTTGAATCTTAGGTTCAGATTTAACTTTATACATCTGTGTTTGCCTAGAAGTCTTAGAAACTATGGGACCTTTGTTTGGTTTTGGTCTTGAATCCGTCTTGGGTGATGGGTTGGACTTTGGTTTTGATTCAGTCTTGGGTGATGGTTTTGTCTTTGGTTTTGAATCAGTCTTGGGTGATGGGTTGGTCTTTGGTTTTAATTCATTCTTGGGATTGGTCTTTGGTTTTGAATCAGTCTTGGGTGATGGGTTGGTCTTTGGTTTTGATTCATTCTTGGGATTGGTCTTTGGTTGTTGGGTGGTCTTTGGTCTTTTGAATTTATCGAATGGGGAAGAGTGTGAAGAGTGTGGCTTTGGAATCTTCTTTAGAAAAAATTCATGTTTATCATCCTTTTGAACAAAATGTTTTTCAAATTCAGGATCAAAATCATAATTTCCTTCCAAAATTGTTGACATATCATCAGTTTCCAATTTCACACTTGCTTCACTGTTCTTAAACGGACAAGGACTTCCCTTGAGTGGAATTGATGCTTTTTCTTTCTCTTTAAAAGATTGAAGTGCAATTTTTTGAAATTTGAATTCCACTTTCAGATTATTAAGTTCCTTTAGCACATTCAACTTTTGTTCCTTTTCTTTTTCAAACTTTTGTTTGAAAGCATCAATTTCATTCAAGTATGATTGAGTTCCCTCAGAAAACTTGGTAAAAGAATCAGTTTCAGAAGCAGTCGGGAAGAAATAATCATCAACATCATAGAATTCATCTAGATCACCATCAGTTTGAACAGACACATGAACAACTTCACACTCTGTTTGCACAGATGCATTTACAATTTCACAGATAGAGCATGCAGTTTGTGAAGTTTTCTCAATTTGACACACAGAATGGTTTGGTGGAGTTGGGGTGGCCATGACTTCACAAACGGGACAATTGGGGTGATCACAGTCATTGTCATGATTCTTGGGTGGGTCATAGTGATTTTGAGTCTTCAAATTATCTATTAAAGATTGTTTTTCATCAAGAGACTTTTGTAAATCCTCTATTACCTTTTCCAAAACACTTTGTGGAACATACGGTCTTTCAACAGCAGGTTTTGGAATTTGAATAGGTTCTTCTAAAGGTTTTTCTTTAAAACACTCAAGAATTTCAGGAATTATAGCCTCATGAGTTTCTTTTTCGTGATTTTCTTTTTCGATTTTATGTGTAGGGTGACTGAAAAAATCATATGACTCATCCATTAACTCATAGTTAAAATAGACTTTTGCACCCTTCTTTAGAAAATCATCAGCCTCAAAATCACTATCAGTCGGTCTCACAAACTGGTCAGTCATCCCACATCTTAAATAAGATTCCTTATATAATGATGGGACTTCTTCTTGTGCTTTGAGCAAATGATTTGGATTGACATAACCTAACCCTGAAGTGAATATTGTTTCCGAATTTCTTGGCCTATTCAAAAAGATTTGTTGATATGAACGATTAATCTTATACAATTTGTCTTGATAAGACTTGATTTCAGCTTTAAGCTTTTCATACAAGGTGTGAATGTGAGTTTCCCTAAGCTGATTGTTGGTTGGTTTCTTCTTGAAGAATTTCTTTTTGAAAGCCTTTGTGAAATAAGCGAGTTCCTTGTACATCTCTTTTTGTCTTTCATCCAGATCAGAATCACTCATTTCACTTGAATAGAATCAGTTTCAGAAGCAGTCGGGAAGAAATAATCATCAACATCATAGAATTCATCTAGATCACCATCAGTTTGAACAGACACATGAACAACTTCACACTCTGTTTGCACAGATGCATTTACAATTTCACAGATAGAGCATGCAGTTTGTGAAGTTTTCTCAATTTGACACACAGAATGGTTTGGTGGAGTTGGGGTGGCCATGACTTCACAAACGGGACAATTGGGGTGATCACAGTCATTGTCATGATTCTTGGGTGGGTCATAGTGATTTTGAGTCTTCAAATTATCTATTAAAGATTGTTTTTCATCAAGAGACTTTTGTAAATCCTCTATTACCTTTTCCAAAACACTTTGTGGAACATACGGTCTTTCAACAGCAGGTTTTGGAATTTGAATAGGTTCTTCTAAAGGTTTTTCTTTAAAACACTCAAGAATTTCAGGAATTATAGCCTCATGAGTTTCTTTTTCGTGATTTTCTTTTTCGATTTTATGTGTAGGGTGACTGAAAAAATCATATGACTCATCCATTAACTCATAGTTAAAATAGACTTTTGCACCCTTCTTTAGAAAATCATCAGCCTCAAAATCACTATCAGTCGGTCTCACAAACTGGTCAGTCATCCCACATCTTAAATAAGATTCCTTATATAATGATGGGACTTCTTCTTGTGCTTTGAGCAAATGATTTGGATTGACATAACCTAACCCTGAAGTGAATATTGTTTCCGAATTTCTTGGCCTATTCAAAAAGATTTGTTGATATGAACGATTAATCTTATACAATTTGTCTTGATAAGACTTGATTTCAGCTTTAGCTTTTCATACAAGGTGTGAATGGTGAGTTTCCCAAAGTTCGATTGTTGGTTGAGTTGAGTTCCATACACTTGTCATTCCTCTTCCAGATTTTTGATGAACTTGATGTTCAGTTCCATATTGGTTCTCTTCACATCATTCTTTCTCAGCTCATTGATGACATTGCAGAATCTGATGTATACTTCGTTCAGTAGTTCACCCTTTTGTTGCTTGAAAGTTTCATACATGTTCAGAACAGTAGACAATCTTATGGTGTTTGACACATCAGATCCTTCCATTTGCTTTTCGACTTCATCCCATATATCATTTCCGGTTTCATAGGAGTCCACATTGCAATATATGTCATCAGGAAGTGCTTGGTAAAGATAGGCAATGGACATTTGATCAGCTTCAACTCTATTTTTCTGATCTGTATTCCAACTCTCTTCAGGTAAATCTTCTCCATTAACTGGGTTCTTTGGAATTTCAGGACCATCTTTGTATGATTTCCTCAGAAGTTTTCCATTCTTCTGTCTGTCTATCCAGTTCAGAAACCTTTTCTTCCATTGAGGATAAGAACCTCTAAACAAGACAGGAGGTCTTCCTTCAGAACCAAGTGCTAAAGCTTCCCTTGAAGCCATTTCAATTAATTTCCAAAAGACTTAGGAAAAAAAATTGAAATTTTTCTATTTTAACTGGATGCCGAGCTTAGACCTCGGCAATTAGAACAAGTAGAAATTTTGAAAATTTTACTTTTCTGCCCCATTTGAAGAATATTGATAATAAATGGTTTTGAAACAAATTTCTTGAAAATTTTGATTTGGAAATTTCAAAAACAACTAAGTGCCGAGCTTAATCCTCTGCAAATGGTGCAAGTAGCCAAGTCACAACCCAAGTACACTGATCAACAACCAGTTTCAACTGAGTGCCGAGCTTAATCCTCTGCAAACAGCACAACTAAGAAAGTCACTTGGTCGAAGAAATTAATTCAACTATTTGCCGAGCAAATATCTCTGCAAATAGCACAAATAGAACTTGTACTTAGTCGCAACAATCAAAAACCCTTGTTTGTCGAGCTTAAACCTCTGCAAACAGAACAAGTAGCACCAGTCTCAATCAAAAATTCTTGAAACAACTATTTGCCGAGCAATGAGCTCTGCAAATAGTACAAGTAGCACCAACACTTAGCACCAACACTTAGCAAAAAAAATATTTGAAACACCTATTTGCCGAGCAGTGAGCTCTGCAAATAGTACAAGTAGGATCAAGTCTTAACCAAATTTCTTGAAATACGTATTTGCCGAACAGTGAGCTCTGCAAATTGAACAAGTAAGATCAAACCAAGTCAACGACCTCTGCAATCACGAGTAATCACTACACGACAAAATAGTCGGTTACTGGTTATCTTCTTCGTTCAGCCAAACCCTCAAATGCCGAGCTGACTGTAAATCCTTGATTTCTCCTTCATTTTTGCGAATTAAAACTTGTATTTTATATCAAAATGATCAGAAAAACAATGCGCATAAATCCTTGAACAAATTAGATTCTAATTTTCACCAGAAATTAAACCCACGCGAACATGCGATTTGCCGAGCTCGATCAAAAACAACTCAAATGATGAAATTAGCTTCTGAAATTGATAACGAAGGATGATATACTGATAATAAATCGATCGGTGAACAAAATTCAAACAAAAACACACTAATTTTGCAGAAATCACTCAAACAGTGATCTCGGCAAATGAACCTTTCAGAAAATAAGCTAAATTCTGAAATTAAGCACAAAATAAGCTTCAATTAAGCTTGTGGATCACTCAGATACGCTGATTGTGCTCTGATACCAAATGTAAAGAGTAGAATTTGAGCTTATGTGTGTGTTAGTGTGTGTGTTAATGGCGGTTTGATGAGAGAGAGTTTAGAGAGAGAATGTGTGTTTGGCATGAAAGATTAGATAGCATAAATGTGGTGAAAGGTTACATTTTCACTTATGGAGGGGGTTTATATACATATGCCTAATTTACACTAAGCCCCCTTCCATACTTAGACATTTACATTCTAAGTACAAATATACATAAAGATAAACAAATCAACTACTACATTTATATTTCTAACACATTCTGTCACCATCTCTCTCTATCATTCTCTCTCTCTAAGTTACAGTTTGTACCTTTTTCTGAAACTGTTTTTGGAGTTTCCGACTACCTCACCGGAAAACCACACGCTGGACATCAACATCAACAACACCTACCCCACACCTCCATCAGAAAACCACCTGCCATATAAGACCCACACTACCGCCACCGCTAATCACCACACCACCAAAAACCGTCGGCACCTCACAATTCACCGCCGCCGTCAGCCCTGCTCATCACCAACTCCGTCAGACCCATTCATCACCACCACCAACGTCACCCCCCACTCGACCCTCCACACCACATCTGGCAGCCGCAAACGGAGACCCACATGTTGTTGTGCTCGCATATCCGTCGGGCACCACACCTCCGGCCTGTATCTAAATCTATAAAATCTGTTGTCACCATTTATATCTGGATCCATATATATCTAATCCAACCACCGCACCCCACCTCCGATCGATATTTATATCCAGATCTATACCTATATCTAAAAAATCCGATCACCGTAACGACGGCCTCCCCATCTTCGTCGTCACCATTTATATCTGGATCCATATATATCTAATCCAACCACCGCACCCCACCTCCGATCGATATTTATATCCAGATCTATACCTATATCTAAAAAATCCGATCACCGTAACGACGGCCTCCCCATCTTCATTCATTTTTTTTTTGTTCTCTGTCTTTGATTAATGACAACCATTTCATTTGAATGGATGAATGAAATTGGATAGATTGATCTTCAAATAGAGATATATGTATTATTGTGTTTATGTATGTGTATAAATGTATTTAATTTGAGAATATCTAGGCTTTAAGTAAGTGAAACAAAAAGATGAAAAAATATCAGGTTTTTGTAAAGAGTTAATGACATAAATCGTCCATGTGGTTTACCTAAATAGTCACGTATCGTCCTTTAGAGTGGAAATGACTAGAATACCCCTCACGTGGGAGGCACGTGAGGGGTTTAACGGAGAGAAGTTGACGGTCAAATAGTCAAAGGACCAAACGTGAACCTTATCCTCCTATAAAGGACTGTCCTTAAGGTTTTTGATTTTAAAGGACGAAAGGTGACTATTTAGGTAAACCACAAACGATTTATGTCATTAACTCTATATAAATTAACCTTAATAAAAAAGAAAAAGTTACCTCTAAATTTGTATTTTTCTTTTTGACCTCCTAAACTTTTTTAGTATAAATTATATATTTTAATGTAATGTTATATTTTTATTAAAATATTAAGTTTCTTATATTAAATTGTTTAGTTTATTTAAAAAGAAAAGAAAAAAGAAATATTTTTTCTTGAGAGGGTTGGTTGGGAGGGTTGAAAGGTTAAATGAGTTGTAAGTATTTTATTGGTTGATTTTGAGATGGTTGATAAAATCAACTCACCCCACTCCGAATCCCCTAATGGTTTGTTGCTTTTTCATGTTAAGAAATGACTCGAAAACGAGATTTTTTTTGTTTACAATGTTCAATAACATAGTATAAGTATTTATTATGACTACATACATATACAATAGATTTAGAACATTTTTTGCGGTTTTTAAGTAGCTATAACTTTTTGTATTTGTTTCACTAAAATTCAAAAATAGGTAATGATAACGTGGGGGCCTTTTAAAAGACATGACCTTAAGAGAAAATTACCTGGATGGTCAAATTTAGTGTATATTTAGTTATAGACACCTACTAGATTTCTAGCCTATTTAGTCAATGGAATCTTACCATCTAGTTTACTTAGTAAAAAACAGAACCAACCAATAAAATCATACCAAATGGAGGTGGGGCCTTACAATGACTTACGGTCAGCTTGCTTGATGTGCTTTTTCTTTCACATAACTTGCGTGATGGTTTATAAAAAAATTGGTACGGGTGGTAAAAGAAGTAAGATAAATAACAAGAGAGGGTGCATACACTTATTCATTACCCACCACACACAACTCCATTATCGGCAAAAATTCCAAAAAGGTCTGATATAAATACAAGTAACTATAAATTGAAAACAGAGACATGAATGTAAGACTGATAAAAGGGATTTGTTCAAGCAATGTAGGATTTAGTTCTATAAGAAAGTACGTATTTTCATTTGTTAACTGGATTTCTAGTAGATTTTCAATGTTTGTTTTAGACTTTTCTTTTTCATTTATATAATTTTAATGAAAGAGGATAGAGAAAACTAATAGTACGAGTTTTGGAACTCAAGATGGACACTTGGCATGATTTTATTAGGTGTTTATGTTTCTTACTAAGTTAGGTAGTAAGAGTTAACTGACCAAATGAGTAAAAGCAGCCTTTTGGAGTTGTTTTTTAAAGTTCCAAATGAGTGTAAAAGGTTGTTGGAGTTGTTTTTTAAAGTTCCAAATGAGTTTAAAAGGTTGTTGGAGTTGTTTTTTAAAGTTCCAAATGAGTGTAAAAGGTTGTTGGAGTTGTTTTTTAAAGTTCCAAATGAGTGTAAAAGGTTGTTGGAGTTGTTTTTTAAAGTTCCAAATGAGTGTAAAAGGTTGTTGGAGTTGTTTTTTAAAGTTCCAAATGAGTGTAAAAGGTTGTTGGAGTTGTTTTTTAAAGTTCCAAATGAGTGTAAAAGGTTGTTGGAGTTGTTTTTTAAAGTTCCAAATGAGTGTAAAAGGTTGTTGGAGTTGTTTTTTAAAGTTCCAAATGAGTGTAAAAGGTTGTTGGAGTTGTTTTTTAAAGTTCCAAATGAGTGTAAAAGGTTGTTGGAGTTGTTTTTTAAAGTTCCAAATGAGTGTAAAAGGTTGTTGGAGTTGTTTTTTAAAGTTCCAAATGAGTGTAAAAGGTTGTTGGAGTTGTTTTTTAAAGTTCCAAATGAGTGTAAAAGGTTGTTGGAGTTGTTTTTTAAAGTTCCAAATGAGTGTAAAAGGTTGTTGGAGTTGTTTTTTAAAGTTCCAAATGAGTGTAAAAGGTTGTTGGAGTTGTTTTTTAAAGTTCCAAATGAGTGTAAAAGGTTGTTGGAGTTGTTTTTTAAAGTTCCAAATGAGTGTAAAAGGTTGTTGGAGTTGTTTTTTAAAGTTCCAAATGAGTGTAAAAGGTTGTTGGAGTTGTTTTTTAAAGTTCCAAATGAGTGTAAAAGGTTGTTGGAGTTGTTTTTTAAAGTTCCAAATGAGTGTAAAAGGTTGTTGGAGTTGTTTTTTAAAGTTCCAAATGAGTGTAAAAGGTTGTTGGAGTTGTTTTTTAAAGTTCCAAATGAGTGTAAAAGGTTGTTGGAGTTGTTTTTTAAAGTTCCAAATGAGTGTAAAAGGTTGTTGGAGTTGTTTTTTAAAGTTCCAAATGAGTGTAAAAGGTTGTTGGAGTTGTTTTTTAAAGTTCCAAATGAGTGTAAAAGGTTGTTGGAGTTGTTTTTTAAAGTTCCAAATGAGTGTAAAAGGTTGTTGGAGTTGTTTTTTAAAGTTCCAAATGAGTGTAAAAGGTTGTTGGAGTTGTTTTTTAAAGTTCCAAATGAGTGTAAAAGGTTGTTGGAGTTGTTTTTTAAAGTTCCAAATGAGTGTAAAAGGTTGTTGGAGTTGTTTTTTAAAGTTCCAAATGAGTGTAAAAGGTTGTTGGAGTTGTTTTTTAAAGTTCCAAATGAGTGTAAAAGGTTGTTGGAGTTGTTTTTTAAAGTTCCAAATGAGTGTAAAAGGTTGTTGGAGTTGTTTTTTAAAGTTCCAAATGAGTGTAAAAGGTTGTTGGAGTTGTTTTTTAAAGTTCCAAATGAGTGTAAAAGGTTGTTGGAGTTGTTTTTTAAAGTTCCAAATGAGTGTAAAAGGTTGTTGGAGTTGTTTTTTAAAGTTCCAAATGAGTGTAAAAGGTTGTTGGAGTTGTTTTTTAAAGTTCCAAATGAGTGTAAAAGGTTGTTGGAGTTGTTTTTTAAAGTTCCAAATGAGTGTAAAAGGTTGTTGGAGTTGTTTTTTAAAGTTCCAAATGAGTGTAAAAGGTTGTTGGAGTTGTTTTTTAAAGTTCCAAATGAGTGTAAAAGGTTGTTGGAGTTGTTTTTTAAAGTTCCAAATGAGTGTAAAAGGTTGTTGGAGTTGTTTTTTAAAGTTCCAAATGAGTGTAAAAGGTTGTTGGAGTTGTTTTTTAAAGTTCCAAATGAGTGTAAAAGGTTGTTGGAGTTGTTTTTTAAAGTTCCAAATGAGTGTAAAAGGTTGTTGGAGTTGTTTTTTAAAGTTCCAAATGAGTTTAAAAGGTTAGAGCTGTTTGTTAGAGTTCCAAATGAGCTTAAAAAGTCATAATCTAGTTAAAGAGCCACTAAAGATTGATCCTAACCGTATGATTATGAATGACTTTTATTCAATAGAATAGAATCGATAAGGTAGTGAAGAGCCACAAAAATTACTTTTACATAATAAAGAACAAGACAGCAAGTTGTCAAATGTCATATAACACCATCCCTATATATTACTTTCCTGATGTAGAAAGAATCCGTTAAAAAGTAAACCCTCAAAACTGTTAGATAAACGACAACGCAAAAACACAAGTTCCTCAAAGATCATCCTAAATCCAACTACTATACCTGCTTAAAAATCCAAACGGTTCAGGGAATGCACTTATTGTGTACAAAGTAGAGATGCAGGTCTCGCTAAATTCATCTTACAGTCTGCCTAACCTTGATCATTCGTTTCAGCGGAGCTAGCCAGAAGCTGCACTCGTCCCAATCACTTGTTGTAAGAGCAATCTGCAGCAGCAGCCAATGATTTCAACACCGTACATTTATGCTTTCATTTGTTTGAAACTTATTGTCAATAGCCCCGAGTTGCCAACGAGCAGCTATGGTAACCCAGATTCAGTTGACCCACCCCAATACTTCTTTGGACCATTTTTGAGATATTTAATATTTTCAAATATTAATATCATTTACTATAATGCACAAGTAAAATTTCAAGTACAGCTTAAAGAGGTTTCAAACATATGAGTACACTTTAGTAATACTTGATTTGTGTGTAGTTTCGTCCTATGTCTTGGAGCCCCATATGCTGCTAAATGTAAGGTGGACAATTTGGTTCCAATTAGCAAAAACCTTTTACCATTAAGAAAACAAAACCTGTTCAACCCATTCTACAACTCGTACTTGTTTTATTTAATTCCATTTGACATGTTACCAATATAGGGAAAGGTTCAAATGAGAACTACAAAACCTTGGCCTTTCAGACAATGAAAATTTGATTATAAGGGACTGCTAGCACCAATAAATTTAAAAATTAATCTGATACATGATTACAGTAGCAAGAGGGACAGATTAGGGAGGTCGTGGAACAGGAGAAAAAAAATTAGTGCGGATTAACAGCCTAGTCAAGTATAGGGTTGACCCGCAAGTCCTTGGCAGTTTTTTTAAAGTTTAAAGTAGACTAATGTGCTAATGATGATAAGTACAATTATATATTTATATTATTACTAATAATAGTTGATCTTTAAAAAGAACAGCTTAATAATAAAAACTAGCCTTTGGGCAACCTAAATTCTTTAACCTATTCGAACCATTTGACCCACTTTTAGATAGATTTTAATTGACCCGTTCAAGATGTAAGACAATGCCAGTCAACCTGGCCAAAAATGTGTTAAAAAATTGCCACCAGTACTATTGACCAAAAGAATGCAGCAGGGCACACATATTACTATTTACTTGCTTAGTTACCTGGATTTGGAGGGCAGTAGGGAAATCTCCACGATCCAACGCTTGACACAACTGCACAAGCTTCTCAGAAGCATTTTGGGATATATCACCATTGTTTAGTTTCACAAACAACGCACCCAATTTCTTTGATTGTCATCAATCTCCCGCTTTTTAGTTGGAGCAGCATGCAAACCCCCCATAACTTCTGATGTCTCCATAAAAGTCTTACTGAAGTGCTGATTACTGGCTTTTGGTGTGCTGCAAACACAAAATGTTACGTTTCAGTTAATTTAAGTGAAAGTTATTGATATAAATATCATAGAAGCAACTCAGCAAGCATAAAATCTGAATGTTTAAGATTGGCACAGTACAAGAAAAATAACAAACATGTATGACTTGAAAAGGATTACTATTCCAGGTAAAAAAAACAATGGCTTTACCAGGTACATTGGATACATCGGCTGTCTGTACTGTTGGTGGAGGAGCAGGAGGTGCAGCCGGTGGTGAAGGACTAGGCGGTTGAGCTTGACCCGACGTAGATCTCTGCAGTCCTGTATTATTTATAGGCATGAATCCCCTCGGCTGTGGTGTAGGTCCCGCATCCTGTGATATCTTTTGTCCATGTGTAGGAACCATTGGAGATTGAACAGGGCCAAGTGAACCAGATACCGATGGTCCAACTTGGTAATTAGAAATAGTATTCACCTGAGACTACAACGCAATATGATTTTAGCACAGATATCCTGTGACTTAATAGTCGAATCCTAAAACTTTGAGGTGACGAAATGAGTGGGTAAAAATGTAATGTTTGGGATGGGTTGGCCTGACACACCTTTTGCCCAAATTTCATCTTTTAAAGTACTATCAACTATGATTACAAAAGTTAAATATCACTTCCAAGGGTAATCTAATTCTACTAAAACATATATTTATGTATTAAAAGTGTAAATTTGGCTTTTTTTCTTGACACCTGGTTGACCCCGGTTAGAGATGAAAGATAACCAGAATCAACATATTCATATGTACATGGATCGAAATCGTCACCTCTACCGAACTAAAAATAGAATGTTTTATGTACACTTACAGGATACAGCTGAGAACCTAAGCTTGGGGGCTGCTGGTATTGATCAACATTTCTAATAATTGGAGGAGTGGTAGGAACAAATCCTTATTAGGCTGTTGCTGTGGAACAAATGTAGTAGGTTGTTGCTGTGGGACAAATGTATTAGGCTGTTGATGTGGAACAAATGTATTAGGCTGTTGCTGTGGAACAAATGTATTAGGCTGTTGCTGTGGAACAAATGTATTAGGCTGTTGCTGTGGAACAAATGTATTAGGCTGTTGCTGTGGAACAAATGTATTAGGCTGTTGCTGTGGAACAAATGTATTAGGCTGTTGCTGTGGAACAAATGTATTAGGCTGTTGCTGTGGAACAAATGTATTAGGCTGTTGCTGTGGAACAAATGTATTAGGCTGTTGCTGTGGAACAAATGTATTAGGCTGTTGCTGTGGAACAAATGTATTAGGCTGTTGCTGTGGAACAAATGTATTAGGCTGTTGCTGTGGAACAAATGTATTAGGCTGTTGCTGTGGAACAAATGTATTAGGCTGTTGCTGTGGAACAAATGTATTAGGCTGTTGCTGTGGAACAAATGTATTAGGCTGTTGCTGTGGAACAAATGTATTAGGCTGTTGCTGTGGAACAAATGTATTAGGCTGTTGCTGTGGAACAAATGTATTAGGCTGTTGCTGTGGAACAAATGTATTAGGCTGTTGCTGTGGAACAAATGTATTAGGCTGTTGCTGTGGAACAAATGTATTAGGCTGTTGCTGTGGAACAAATGTATTAGGCTGTTGCTGTGGAACAAATGTATTAGGCTGTTGCTGTGGAACAAATGTATTAGGCTGTTGCTGTGGAACAAATGTATTAGGCTGTTGCTGTGGAACAAATGTATTAGGCTGTTGCTGTGGAACAAATGTATTAGGCTGTTGCTGTGGAACAAATGTATTAGGCTGTTGCTGTGGAACAAATGTATTAGGCTGTTGCTGTGGAACAAATGTATTAGGCTGTTGCTGTGGAACAAATGTATTAGGCTGTTGCTGTGGAACAAATGTATTAGGCTGTTGCTGTGGAACAAATGTATTAGGCTGTTGCTGTGGAACAAATGTATTAGGCTGTTGCTGTGGAACAAATGTATTAGGCTGTTGCTGTGGAACAAATGTATTAGGCTGTTGCTGTGGAACAAATGTATTAGGCTGTTGCTGTGGAACAAATGTATTAGGCTGTTGCTGTGGAACAAATGTATTAGGCTGTTGCTGTGGAACAAATGTAGTAGGTTGTTGTGGAACAAATGAAGAAGGCTGTTGCTGTTGATACTGAGTACCGTATGTAGGACCAGGTGTTTGTTGATAGTTTTGACGATAAGAAGAACCATCCTAAAGAGTAGCAATACAATCAATAGAAGAAAACAAACACATATGAGAAAACGATTCTCCTTTACTTTCCTTTCCTTTTACTCTTCATGGTCTCAAAAAGAATTATATCAGAGTTTTTAATATCAATTTCATTAAGAGGTGGCAATTTTAACCCATATACTTGTGAATGCGTCTATTCTTGTTATGTACTATCTCTATCATGTTTAATTAAGAAAGTGGATATTTTAACCCATTTACGGTATATATTTTTTTAAAGCATAAAACCTCCTAGTCCATTTTCTAAAACAAAAACTAATGATAAAATCTAAGACAGTACTCACATTCGGGGCACTTACTATTATTTATAAAGATCTTTAGACAAAAAGTGCTTCGTGCCCTTACTACACGTACGGAAAAAAAATACTAATTTAGTCATTTTGAAACCTATTACCCAACCTCCCCACCTTGTTCACACCATAGTATACTTGCCACTACCAATACCCATTATGCGTCACAGTTTTTAAGGAAAACAATACTAATCTTCCTACATCCTAAATACCTAAACACCAAATAAATGTATCCCGGGATTATGACCGGATTGAAACAATACACGAACAATTACACTACTCACTCAATCTGAGAAGCAAATGCGAATTTTTAATCCAAGTAACGTAAATGCTTATAATAATAGTGGATCTCTAGCTTAAACCTTCTATCCTCGAACTTTTCAACAACGCTAAAACTAAACTCAACTAGATTTTGAAAGTGTTAATTCAGATGTCTATCATATACTGGTATGCTTTAAGATAAAATAGCAGTACTGACACCAAACAGCAACTAATTTAGTCATTTTGAAACCTATTACCCAACCTCCCCACTTTGTTCAACCATAGTATACTTGCCACTACCAATATGCACATTCTCCTTCTCTACAGCTCTGAGAATAACATGTGGTTTGCTCATTATACAAACTTAGACCCTTCATTTAAGATTCTATCTGAAATGCGTGAAAATATAGAAGAAAATACAGTAAACAGAACCTGATAATAGTTTCCAGAAGGTCCAGCGCCTGAATATGTTTGGTTCACTCCATATGAAGGTGCCTCTGGTAACCGAGAGTTTCCAGAATTTATAGAACCACTCGCCTCTTCCTCTGCATAATAAAAATAGACAGAATCGACAACAAGCACCACCAAAATACATATGTACTTGGACAAAGAGAATAGTGCAAATAAATGGCCATTGAGGACAAGATGGATGAAAGAAACGAAATATAAACCTCCTAAAGATGATAATGTTATTACTATATTGTTAGAAGATTGGAGATATATCAGAAAGACACAAATATCATCTATCACCCAGAATAATGTGTACCTGGTTCTGATGAAAGGGCTATCCGATCTCGCAAAATCACCAGTTCAGGAGACAGATTATCAGAGCCCATTAACCTCAAATATTCCATAGCTGTTGTTAAGAGCCCTTGACTTGCTAATATTTCAACATATTTTTCAACAAGTTTGCATAAGGAAGCACTGAATCTCTTCTGCCCAGTTGCTAAAGCCAGGATCACAGTTTTCTCCATTAAATCCTAATACCCCAATAAGATATCAGTTATTAGTGCATCATAAACTGGTGTGAATAATAGGTGGCTAGAAGTATATTTCTTAGCCTTTCACGGGGGTGGGGGTAGGGGAATGCACCAGGAACAGAAACTAAACTTTCAAGATGATGCCTACCTGAAAAAGCTCAACATATGTTTTTCCCTCATGCTCAGTGGTGACATTCTTTGACCAGATTTCAACTGTTCTATCGATATTTCCAGAACATATATAACAAAGGGTTGCAGCTAGTGTATTACCAGAAGCTCTGAGTCTAGAAGCAAGAGCATCGCATAGCAAAGTCCAATCATCCCCCTGCGCAAACTGTGTCATAAAAGCATTGGCAGTTAACATAAACAACGATGGAAGAAGAATAAACCTAAGCATAGATGGAACTATTACATAATTTGCAAGCTTATTACTCATGACTTGACTTACAGTGCAGAGAAGGGCAAGCGTCTCCTTCCATGACTTTAAGGGTCTTGTCTTTACTAGGCTGACAAGGTCATTGTTCACCATTGCAGCAACGACCTGTTGGTCAACAGAAACTAAACTTTCAAGATGATGCCTACCTGAAAAAGCTCAACATATGTTTTTCCCTCATGCTCAGTGGTGACATTCTTTGACCAGATTTCAACTGTTCTATCGATATTTCCAGAACATATATAACAAAGGGTTGCAGCTAGTGTATTACCAGAAGCTCTGAGTCTAGAAGCAAGAGCATCGCATAGCAAAGTCCAATCATCCCCCTGCGCAAACTGTGTCATAAAAGCATTGGCAGTTAACATAAACAACGATGGAAGAAGAATAAACCTAAGCATAGATGGAACTATTACATAATTTGCAAGCTTATTACTCATGACTTGACTTACAGTGCAGAGAAGGGCAAGCGTCTCCTTCCATGACTTTAAGGGTCTTGTCTTTACTAGGCTGACAAGGTCATTGTTCACCATTGCAGCAACGACCTGTTGGTCAACAGAAACGAAATTGCTAATCGGACCACTAAACAATAGAGGGCATCATGAAACATGAAATTATGAACACTTTAAATAACAAAAAGTAGGGAGAATTGTACCTTCAAGTAAGGAGAGCTATTCTTTCTAAGGTATTGATCACGTGTGCTCTCCCACAAAGAAGTGCCACCAACTTGTGCAATAACCAATGCATCTGCCATCTTATTTGCAGCTATGCACTGTGCAACAGCTCCCTTGTAATCTCCAACAACCAAAGCACGTTGGACAGCTCCCTTCTATTGATTCATTTACTTCTCCTGCAGGTAAACTGAAGCCAAGGTGGTTTAGTAGCTTTGTTCTTGCTGTTCCCTCATCTTCAAACATAACCTTCAGAAATCCCCAGGTTTCCCTGTCGTCTTCAGACCTGCTTCAACAAGTTTTCAGTGGTAGAACAGCAAATACAACTTATTACTACTTTTTAAAAAGACGTACCCAGATTGTTGATACTTTTGATCACATAGAAGCCTCAGTGAGGATCGATCTAAAAAAAAAAAAAAAAAAAAAAAAAAAAAAAAAAAAAAAAAAAAAAAAAAAAAAAAAAAAAAAAAAAAAAAAAAAAAAAAAAAAAAAAAAAAAAAAAAAAAAAAAAAAAAAAAAAAAAAAAAAAAAAAAAAAAAAAAAAAAAAAAAAAAAAAAAAAAAAAAAAAAAAAAAAAAAAAAAAAAAAAAAAAAAAAAAAAAAAAAAAAAAAAAAAAAAAAAAAAAAAAAAAAAAAAAAAAAAAAAAAAAAAAAAAAAAAAAAAAAAAAAAAAAAAAAAAAAAAAAAAAAAAAAAAAAAAAAAAAAAAAAAAAAAAAAAAAAAAAAAAAAAAAAAAAAAAAAAAAAAAAAAAAAAAAAAAAAAAAAAAAAAAAAAAAAAAAAAAAAAAAAAAAAAAAAAAAAAAAAAAAAAAAAAAAAAAAAAAAAAAAAAAAAAAAAAAAAAAAAAAAAAAAAAAAAAAAAAAAAAAAAAAAAAAAAAAAAAAAAAAAAAAAAAAAAAAAAAAAAAAAAAAAAAAAAAAAAAAAAAAAAAAAAAAAAAAAAAAAAAAAAAAAAAAAAAAAAAAAAAAAAAAAAAAAAAAAAAAAAAAAAAAAAAAAAAAAAAAAAAAAAAAAAAAAAAAAAAAAAAAAAAAAAAAAAAAAAAAAAAAAAAAAAAAAAAAAAAAAAAAAAAAAAAAAAAAAAAAAAAAAAAAAAAAAAAAAAAAAAAAAAAAAAAAAAAAAAAAAAAAAAAAAAAAAAAAAAAAAAAAAAAAAAAAAAAAAAAAAAAAAAAAAAAAAAAAAAAAAAAAAAAAAAAAAAAAAAAAAAAAAAAAAAAAAAAAAAAAAAAAAAAAAAAAAAAAAAAAAAAAAAAAAAAAAAAAAAAAAAAAAAAAAAAAAAAAAAAAAAAAAAAAAAAAAAAAAAAAAAAAAAAAAAAAAAAAAAAAAAAAAAAAAAAAAAAAAAAAAAAAAAAAAAAAAAAAAAAAAAAAAAAAAAAAAAAAAAAAAAAAAAAAAAAAAAAAAAAAAAAAAAAAAAAAAAAAAAAAAAAAAAAAAAAAAAAAAAAAAAAAAAAAAAAAAAAAAAAAAAAAAAAAAAAAAAAAAAAAAAAAAAAAAAAAAAAAAAAAAAAAAAAAAAAAAAAAAAAAAAAAAAAAAAAAAAAAAAAAAAAAAAAAAAAAAAAAAAAAAAAAAAAAAAAAAAAAAAAAAAAAAAAAAAAAAAAAAAAAAAAAAAAAAAAAAAAAAAAAAAAAAAAAAAAAAAAAAAAAAAAAAAAAAAAAAAAAAAAAAAAAAAAAAAAAAAAAAAAAAAAAAAAAAAAAAAAAAAAAAAAAAAAAAAAAAAAAAAAAAAAAAAAAAAAAAAAAAAAAAAAAAAAAAAAAAAAAAAAAAAAAAAAAAAAAAAAAAAAAAAAAAAAAAAAAAAAAAAAAAAAAAAAAAAAAAAAAAAAAAAAAAAAAAAAAAAAAAAAAAAAAAAAAAAAAAAAAAAAAAAAAAAAAAAAAAAAAAAAAAAAAAAAAAAAAAAAAAAAAAAAAAAAAAAAAAAAAAAAAAAAAAAAAAAAAAAAAAAAAAAAAAAAAAAAAAAAAAAAAAAAAAAAAAAAAAAAAAAAAAAAAAAAAAAAAAAAAAAAAAAAAAAAAAAAAAAAAAAAAAAAAAAAAAAAAAAAAAAAAAAAAAAAAAAAAAAAAAAAAAAAAAAAAAAAAAAAAAAAAAAAAAAAAAAAAAAAAAAAAAAAAAAAAAAAAAAAAAAAAAAAAAAAAAAAAAAAAAAAAAAAAAAAAAAAAAAAAAAAAAAAAAAAAAAAAAAAAAAAAAAAAAAAAAAAAAAAAAAAAAAAAAAAAAAAAAAAAAAAAAAAAAAAAAAAAAAAAAAAAAAAAAAAAAAAAAAAAAAAAAAAAAAAAAAAAAAAAAAAAAAAAAAAAAAAAAAAAAAAAAAAAAAAAAAAAAAAAAAAAAAAAAAAAAAAAAAAAAAAAAAAAAAAAAAAAAAAAAAAAAAAAAAAAAAAAAAAAAAAAAAAAAAAAAAAAAAAAAAAAAAAAAAAAAAAAAAAAAAAAAAAAAAAAAAAAAAAAAAAAAAAAAAAAAAAAAAAAAAAAAAAAAAAAAAAAAAAAAAAAAAAAAAAAAAAAAAAAAAAAAAAAAAAAAAAAAAAAAAAAAAAAAAAAAAAAAAAAAAAAAAAAAAAAAAAAAAAAAAAAAAAAAAAAAAAAAAAAAAAAAAAAAAAAAAAAAAAAAAAAAAAAAAAAAAAAAAAAAAAAAAAAAAAAAAAAAAAAAAAAAAAAAAAAAAAAAAAAAAAAAAAAAAAAAAAAAAAAAAAAAAAAAAAAAAAAAAAAAAAAAAAAAAAAAAAAAAAAAAAAAAAAAAAAAAAAAAAAAAAAAAAAAAAAAAAAAAAAAAAAAAAAAAAAAAAAAAAAAAAAAAAAAAAAAAAAAAAAAAAAAAAAAAAAAAAAAAAAAAAAAAAAAAAAAAAAAAAAAAAAAAAAAAAAAAAAAAAAAAAAAAAAAAAAAAAAAAAAAAAAAAAAAAAAAAAAAAAAAAAAAAAAAAAAAAAAAAAAAAAAAAAAAAAAAAAAAAAAAAAAAAAAAAAAAAAAAAAAAAAAAAAAAAAAAAAAAAAAAAAAAAAAAAAAAAAAAAAAAAAAAAAAAAAAAAAAAAAAAAAAAAAAAAAAAAAAAAAAAAAAAAAAAAAAAAAAAAAAAAAAAAAAAAAAAAAAAAAAAAAAAAAAAAAAAAAAAAAAAAAAAAAAAAAAAAAAAAAAAAAAAAAAAAAAAAAAAAAAAAAAAAAAAAAAAAAAAAAAAAAAAAAAAAAAAAAAAAAAAAAAAAAAAAAAAAAAAAAAAAAAAAAAAAAAAAAAAAAAAAAAAAAAAAAAAAAAAAAAAAAAAAAAAAAAAAAAAAAAAAAAAAAAAAAAAAAAAAAAAAAAAAAAAAAAAAAAAAAAAAAAAAAAAAAAAAAAAAAAAAAAAAAAAAAAAAAAAAAAAAAAAAAAAAAAAAAAAAAAAAAAAAAAAAAAAAAAAAAAAAAAAAAAAAAAAAAAAAAAAAAAAAAAAAAAAAAAAAAAAAAAAAAAAAAAAAAAAAAAAAAAAAAAAAAAAAAAAAAAAAAAA
Source organism: Erigeron breviscapus (assembly GCA_034093135.1). Classification (NCBI taxonomy): domain Eukaryota; kingdom Viridiplantae; phylum Streptophyta; class Magnoliopsida; order Asterales; family Asteraceae; genus Erigeron; species Erigeron breviscapus. Next base: position 281,943,482 of record CM067167.1, read on the forward strand.
AAAAAAAAAAAAAAAAAAAAAAAAAAAAAAAAAAAAAAAAAAAAAAAAAAAAAAAAAAAAAAAAAAAAAAAAAAAAAAAAAAAAAAAAAAAAAAAAAAAAAAAAAAAAAAAAAAAAAAAAAAAAAAAAAAAAAAAAAAAAAAAAAAAAAAAAAAAAAAAGATGTTCAAAATCGTTTTAGACCCTGCTAGACCAGTAGTTCATATAATGATGGCATTCCAGTCATGTAGGACTCATAAAATCAAACTTTACACATTCAATTGAAATGAGTCAATATTAGAAAGCAAACCAGCAATGCCAGATAAAATGGAAGGACTTAGATAGGTGCAAACTTGGCGAACCTCGATATTATAAATACCAATTTTTCCATCAAATGAAGAGGCCGATATAACCCCTGGCTTCTTTGGATACCAGTGCACATCAAAGTTCCAATTGGTTCCAGCTGGAAGTTCAGAGACAATCTGCACGTACGTTTTCATCAGAGGATAGGATATTGTTTAAAGAAAGAAAAAAGTCAAGTATTAGGATCCTCAAAGAACAAAATCATGAGTCTAGAACAGCCAATAGAGTGGTTGACAGACCTCAGCCGAATTAGTGTCCCAGCAAATAGTGCGGTTATCTTTGGCACAGGTAAGCAAATATGAGCTATCATTAGGACACCAAGACATTGCAACAACCCCTGATATATTAGTTAGCTAGGATTAGGATAATGCATGCATAAAACAGAAGGGAAAAGTTTCACATCTATTAGAATACATATATATCTATATATATATATATATTTATATATTATATATATATATATAGAGATAGAGTAGATATATATATAGGAAAAGGTTCATGTGAGAACCATTTGAATTGGAAGAACCATGAGAACTTTTAATTTATAACTTGGTGTTCATATGTTATTCACATGTGTGAACAAATTTGTTCACATATGAACAGATCAAGTTAGACTTATATTACTTATGTTCATATGTGAATAGTTCTCTTAATTTACAGGGGTATCCCATTATCCAAAAAAAAAATGTGAATAGTTCTCTTATGAACCTTACCCTGTATATAGATACACATACAAAAACATAGGGACAGGATCAAATAAAAAAAAAGACCCAATTGGAATACACGAAATCTCAATTTCACACTTGATTACAAAAAATAGTTTTTGAATTTTTCCACCTTATGTGCTTCGTTTTTTAAACAATTCAAAATTTGCGAAAAAGAACGCCGTTTACGTTCAAAACGAGTTTCTCATACACAATACATAAACAAGACCGAGTTTTATTTACAAAAATGCCATTTTGGGAGGTGTTCTTACAAATTTGATCATATTTACAAGAGCTCGGACCTATATATGCATAAACACAGACAGAACTCCCATACTTGTTTATATACACATTGTGCCTATATATTAACGTGTTATCCTGTGACAGTGAAAGGGGGTAAGGGGAACAGTGAAAATTATCACCCGACTTACATATCTAACACATTACACTCGTTACAAATAACTGAAGAGTAAGATCATCATAAGCAATAGATTAACTGATAAATGAGTACCGCCATACCTTTAGTGTGACCTACCAACTCCCGAAGAGGGGACATTGTGTTCCGCATGTCCCATATCTGCAAGAGGAGAATTGGTAAGCGTAAATTTACATGAATAACCAATTTCCATACATACAATATATATGAATAAAAAAGAACACATCAGTACCCTCAAAGAAGGTGAACTATCATCATCTGAAGCAACAATAAGTTGTGTTGCAAAATCTGGATGCCACTGCAAAACAGAGCATCGTCTTCTAACTGAATCTGAGAAACTGTAAATTGGGAAGTTCTTACGTATAAGTTAACAGTTCAGTACTGCATCAGACAATCATTGAGCCAGATTCCAGGAACTCACCTTATAATAGGCTTTTGCTTCCTCAGATCCCAAACCACTAAAGAAACACACAAAATGTAGCGTCAGTTTTGCTAAGCTACACTAGCTTATACTAACTAATCTCGGTTTTGGTTCTTGCTAAGTTACCGTAGCTAAAAGTTAATCTCGGTTTCAGTTCATACCAGTAGTTCCATTGAAAGAAGTGGATGCCAAAATAGGCTGAACCTTCTTATTCCATGATAAGAACGATATTTCACCCTGTGTAGCAGATCCACTGCCCTGCAGATAGATGTTTAGCATGCTAAAGTTATAGCTAGATACACAGCAAGTAACTTCCAACTATATCACTCTAACCGAAAAAATAATGAGCATAGATACAATATAAGTCACTAAAATCAAGTAGAGAGAAGAGTAAACCGGTAAATGAAATGTTGGGTCTACTCGATGTAAACATAACAATGCAGCTAATGTTTACTAAAACAATGCATAGGACACCCTCATAAAAGTAAACCATGTAATCTACTTAAAGTGAAATTTAATCTATAGTATAAAAACTGCCACAACTGAGTGTACACATAAACCTTTCAATCATGGCCGTTCTAAAATAAATAAAAAATTTAAAAAAAAAACCTTCAATCATGACAAAAGAAATTAAGAAAGGCAGGGATAGCAATAGTATGTCTAATTTCTGAAACCCACATTCTCCTCTCCATGCTTGGACCATATACGGGAATAAATAGAATGAATTATGGAATCACAAAGAGAATTTGTAGCAGTACTCATGTGAAGTAAGAGATTGTTTGACGACTCAATTAAGCTACCTTCAGAGGCGGGAAATGTGTAGGTTCTGCTGGTTTAGCAATATCCCATATACAAATGTCACCTTCTTCGGCACCAGAAGCAAGATGATTGGGTGAAAGAGAACTAAATTCCAAGCCACGAACCTGTAAAATAAATTCGAATACAACCAATGAAAAGTTAACAAAATCCTGAGTGTAAAAGAGCCAACTATTGGATATTTGAAAGCATTGATATTGCATTCTACAAAAACTTACAGGCCCTTTGTGTCTTGATAAGTTTTGAACAAAAGAGCTTTCAGTTTCCTCCGAGCTACAGTCCATCAAAAATAATAAGACTTTCACATGCAAAATTCCTTGACATCATGATAAACCATAACACTTACAGATTTCAAATCAAAATGGTCTAAAGGATAAATTTTCCTATATAAAATAAGATTTCCCCACTTCAGAAATAAAATCAAGAATAAACCTTTGGTTTTTTTTTGGCAGGGTTACATTTCCTATATTGCTTTCTTCTGCAACTATGTGTCTAGTATTTTGAATCGTTAAAAAGTATATCAGAACATTAGTTATGATCCTAGAATGACGAGAGAAAATGATGAGTTTGAATCGTTTGGTTGCTTCCTACAAGATGTAAAACACTAAACAAACATATATCCATATCCCAAGGGACTGTAGTAAGAATTACAACGAGTTCGCTATAGGTAACTAACTTCAATGAACACCGTATAAGTAGGGCATTCCATACGATAACTCCTATGCAGGTCAAGTGCGAAAACAAGTAGAACCCGATACATCAGTAGAATACATTCTGACTACAGTCAAAATAAGTTCTAAATAATTGCAGTATAATTATAAATACAAAACAAAAAGGAAACAAAACATCGCATAAACTGATACATAAAAGTTAGAAACAACAAATAACATGTTCTTCCCTCCTTTCCTTCCCACACAATACAACATACTATGACACACAACAGAGATCCTCATTCCCTGATAAGGTTGCAGACTATATCCTTAAATAACGATAAAGCATTGATATGAAAAGTTCATTAAACATAAGAAAGCAATGTGAGAGAGTGTTGAATAGAAAAAAAATGATACCAACTTGCCTAACATATAGAGGTCCTTTTAAATGTCTCGGAGTTAAAAGCATGACAGCAAAGTATTCACCATTTGCCACTTAAACCTGCAGACTTATCACACATTTTTAAAACGAACCATCCCTTTCTCTTATCTTATCAAAGAAACCGTACTATAATTCTACAAGCTTGGCTCTCTTTTATAAGTCCGAAGGTAAACACAAACCTCTTGAACAGCCAAAAGAGTAGTGATGCAACTAATTACTTATCGAGCACACAAACACCAGTACAATGACACTCACCCTAACTAAATCAAAACAATATATTAAACTCTAAACAGAAGAAGAAGAAAAAACTAACATCTGTTCAGGTCTAATAAATTTTAACTAACCATCACGAATAGCAACAATCATAAAGTGCGACAAATTGAACTTCCAATTAGAGGAACATATAAATAAAAGAACCTATATCCACTAATCCGTTATACAACATTTAATCCCAATCCCCAAACCCACATTTTAAAGTAAGTAGCTCCAATAAGAACACGCCGCATCACAATCTCTTCTCGCCCAATATTTATGTGAAACATCACCCATTCTCCCCCTCTATTACACCGTTTCTAGCAACTGCCAAAAACATCTAGAAACTGCCGTAAAGCACAGAAAACCATCAAAACTTCAAGAACCCGTCAAAAATTATTCACCAGCACCACATAATGCGGGTACCATACACACAAATTACAAATATATGTATATATATAAACACATACACATATAATTTGATCAAGTTTAATGATTTCTTAGCTGATTAAAAATTGCAACAACTATAAGAGTACATCGAAATAAACTTCTATACAGGTGAACATGTCAAGAAAGATTTTATCCTAGAATAAACCCCATAAATATCGTATAACATTACAACTAAACCACATATACATATATATAGACATAGATACATCTATACATTCATATATTGATATATATATATATACACAAAAATAATAACTATCATGAATAACCAGTGAAAGTCAGTCAATAAAGACGCTATATATCTAATATCTATATCTGTAAAGTAGGAGAGCCTACTTGATCATATAGTAATGTAACGATCATATAGATACATATGTGTATATATCTATATCTATATCTAATATAATAGTAGGAGAACCTAACTGATCATGTAGTCATCTATAGATCAAATATAGACACACACACACACACACACACACACACACACACATATATATATATATAGAGAGAGAGAGAGAGAAGGAACCTGATGAGTAGTCTAGGATTCCAGAGACCAATATTACCATCAACACAGCCACCAGCTAAAATCCCATGCGAAAACTCTTCGGAGACGGGAGACGGAGATTTACCCCAAGACAATCTATTAAAAGGCTCAGAACTAGCTACTGCACCTAATAACGGCAGATTCCGATCGTCCGATTGGAAATCAAGTTTGAAAATTTCCAGATTCGCAGATGAACTAAACGACATATCCACCGCTCCGGCCATTGTTCCGGCAGCGAAGAATGGCGCGTCCGGTGCAAACGCCACCGATGCCGATCTGGTTACTTCCTTTAGACACGGTGATGGTGATGATGATGATGATGAATTATAATCCATGTTTGATTTGATTTTGAGAATGAATTGTTGTTGTATTAAATCAAATCAAATGGATCAATTTAGGGATTTGATGAAAGGTAGGGCTTGTGTGTGTGTGTGTGTATGTGTGTGACGTTAATATTTTCGTGATCAAGTATGGACTAATATCATTTTTGTTTTCGACATGATCAGAGATGTAAATAAATGTGAATTTTTTTTTTTTTAACAGGCAGTCGTTATTGACAACAGGAACACCTCACCGTATAACAGTGAAACCCGTACTCAAGACTACGAGATGTAGACCATAAGCCGTTATAGGTGATTCAGGGAAAAAACCCACAGACTTGTCACTCCTAAGAGTCGAACCCAAGACCTGTGGGAAAAACTAGGGATGCATCTGCCAGTTGAGCTAGTATTTCTTTTTTTTTATATATAAGATATACACAATTAATTTTTTTAAAACATTTCAATTTTAATTGGAAATTGTAGCTGACTTTTTATAGGTAAAAAGGGGTATTTTGTATATCAAAGTTTTAACTAATCTACCAATAAACTAAAACAGGATTGACATGTTCTTAAAACGACACGTGGCGTAATCCTTGATCGACACGTGTCCTTTTAGTTTATTTATTTTATTAAATTAGCTTTTTTAGTTGTATATAGATTCAATTTCCTTATTACACTTAGAATTAAACTCTAACTCTTGGCTTATTAATACAAAAAACATTATAACCTTATTTGATTGATCGTTTTCTCATTAATAAATTGTCTCTTTTTCTTTCTCAATTCTTCAACTCCTAATACTTATATTACTTATAATAAGTTATTAACATGAAGACTTCAAAATTTTGAGTTTACGATCCGAAATCACAAAGTTATTTGCCGTCATCCACTATGCTTACAAGTTCCGATTTTGATGTGATTATAAAAATTTAAGGTAAATCCAAAACTCTAACTAAACAAATACTATATTTATATGTTTATTATAATTTAGCTTCGATCATCGATATATTTTAACCACAATTTATTTCATACTCACAAATCATATATAAGGCATATTCGAATTTCTTTATGATACAATCTATATAACTACCGTACATCGTACGGGTATTAGGATTAGTACATATATATCTTAATCTTAATCTTAATATATAATAAAAGGCAACTGACCTAACCTCAATTGACCAATCACAATCCTCGATTTCTCTAAATTAAAATTTTCAACATGTGACTAAATTAATATTGTATTCATAAATTAATATCCATCGTATGCTACGAATTGAGGATATATATTATTTAAGTAAAAACCAAAGGATATAATTATCTAAATTAGTGGATATATATTATCAATCGATATTTTAATCAAAGTCGAAATAAATAATAATTAAGTAGAATAATAATCAAAGACTCAAAAGATATACCTATAAAATAAATACAAAATATAAAAATCATAATATATTCCATACGTATGCGAGAAAAATACTATGTCCTCACAAAATCCTTTTCTTTTTTCTTTGAAAAAGTGATCAATTTCTTTTATATAGATGTTTGGTTTCTTCATGAGTATTATGTTCTTTAAGGTTGCAATTGCTTTAATATTTTTTGTTTCCAATTTTAAATTATATGTTGATTTTAATTTACTAAAACTGTAATCGCACGACCCGTATTATCCAGATGTATTTGAAGTTATTCAATAATGATATGCGGTAACGACGCAAAGTTATTCAATAATGATATGCGGTAACAACGCTCGGCTTTGTACAACATCGAGTTTGTATGCTGAACCAAAATAATTACATATGAGTAAGAGGTATAATCTTATTAGCATGTTGATTCTCTAATACATCTTTAACTTCATTCTTTGGTTTATTATATTTATCATTCTTAATTATAATAAGATCTCTTATACTATAAGAAGTTTCTTTGGTTGTATTGTTAAAAAACTGTTACAACAACAAGGCAACGAACAAATTAAATATTTTCGTCAATGTTCAAGTATTATATTCTGCTACTTAGATTTCATCACATTATTTATATTTGAATTTATCAGTTATTTTTTCAAAATTTTAGTTACATTCTTTAATTAACTGGTTTATTTTTTCAAAATTTTAGTTACATTCTTTAATTAACTGGTTTATTTTTTCAAAATTTTAGTTACATTCTTTAATTAACTGGTTTATTTTTTCAAAATTTTAGTTACATTCTTTAATTTAACTGGTTTATTTTTTCAAAATTTTAGTTACATTCTTTAATTAACTGGTTTATTTTTTCAAAATTTTAGTTACATTCTTTAATTAACTGGTTTATTTTTTCAAAATTTTAGTTACATTCTTTAATTAACTGGTTTATTTTTTCAAAATTTTAGTTACATTCTTTAATTAACTGGTTTATTTTTTCAAAATTTTAGTTACATTCTTTAATTTAATGGTTTATTTTTTCAAAATTTTAGTTACATTCTTTAATTAACTGGTTTATTTTTTCAAAATTTTAGTTACATTCTTTAATTAACTGGTTTATTTTTTCAAAATTTTAGTTACATTCTTTAATTAACTGGTTTATTTTTTCAAAATTTTAGTTACATTCTTTAATTAACTGGTTTATTTTTTCAAAATTTTAGTTACATTCTTTAATTTAACTGGTTTATTTTTTCAAAATTTTAGTTACATTCTTTAATTAACTGGTTTATTTTTTCAAAATTTTAGTTACATTCTTTAATTAACTGGTTTATTTTTTCAAAATTTTAGTTACATTCTTTAATTAACTGGTTTATTTTTTCAAAATTTTAGTTACATTCTTTAATTAACTGGTTTATTTTTTCACAGTTTTGTTTGGATTACATATATTTAACTTTCTTTAATTTGTCATTAACAATCCGTGTATTTGACACGGGTTTAAATCTAGTAATATAGTTAATATAATTATAATTTAATCATAAAATTCATTGTGGTTCGCTGGTTTCTATATTTAATACGAGAGATAGTGCTCGCGCGTTGCGGCGGTGAGATGGTGGGGTGATAGGTCATAGGTGTAAGTCCCAACTCAATAGATGGTACTACCTGAAGACACCTCTATGTCGATGGTGGAGTTACTTTACAATATAGACGCTGAACTGGAGACGACCAGTTACAGAGAGTATATACCAAGTTCTAGATAGATTATTTATTTAAGTGACAATAAGTAAAGAACAATGCAATAATATAAAATACTTGTAAAGTAAATTGGTGAGACAATATGTAATTTTCAAGTGTAATTTATTTATTAACTTTAAATAAATACAAGGTTGTTGCGGAACCAAGATAATACAAGTATGTAAATATCCTAACAACCTATGAACTACAATTGATCTACACTTGGAATTTCTCTGAACAATCGAAACACTTAAAGTTGTGAAATGTTCCTTTTTATGATTGAGAGAATATTGCACAAGTTCACCAAAAATATTGCAGGTATGCAAAGTGTGAAGTGTTCTCACTTGTTATTCTTGTTGTGCAATGACTTGTATTTATAGGCAAAGTTAACATTGGATGTTAACTTTGGCCGTACAAATATGGTTGAGAATATTTAAGGAATAGCATTTAATTCCTTAAAATGCTGTGTAAAGTTGCAGTATAAAGCAACTTTACTCAACCAGCTTTATGTACCTTTTTGTACTTAAATAATAAGATAAATCTTATTATCCGGGTAATAGCACATAAAGCATAAAAGTCAATTCCTCGTAATCAGTGTAAACTTTGTAAGAGCTTTCCACTGACGGTCTCCAGTTTGTAACTGACTAGAATGTCAATTGGGCTTCGCTGCCATTGTCATTCTCTATCTTCCACTTGTTGTCTTCGACTCCAACTGGAATGATTCTTCAACTGGTCAGTTCTCAACTGGAGGAAGTCTTCAGTTGCGTTGACTGTATGATGCAACTGGACTTCAATATATTTCTGGACAAATCTTCTTGGTCTCCAGGTGCAACTGGAGACTGGCCAGTTTCACTGAAACTGGTCCTAACAAATTCCCCCTATTTGTCCTTAAATATTGCCAAGTCTTTTTCAGTTCTTGTATCTGTACAAGAGTGAACTGGAGAGACTTGTTCGATTAAATCTATCTAAGTTTTCCAAGGCATTTTTATAGATCAATAAATGCCTTGGTTTTTTTTTTTTAAGTTTGTTAGATCTAATCTATTATCTACCTTGTGGTTACAAACTGGTAACTTCATTTATACAAGGAAAAGAAATTTACACAAGTTACATAATGTAAATAAAATTACAAGTAGATAAATTGAAAAGAGAACTTAATTAGATGGCCCTTCGCCAGTTCGTCTTCTCTTTGACACTGAAGAGATAGGTTGTGAGTCTTCAGGATCAATGTTCAACTTCAGCTCCAGATTCTCTTTGTGTTGAATCTTGCCCTTCAAGAAGTTGACCCATGCTTTCTCAAACCTATTCTTTTGCGCTTTGCTTCCAAAAAGTTCACCATTTCCACCCATTCAGAGAACCCATATTGCATTGCACCAGGATTGTCAGTTTTAACCAGTGGCCCTCTAGCATAACTAACTTCAACATGAAAGTGCTTGGTGCCTGGCTTGATAGTAACAAACACACCATTAATTACCCCACGGTGTCTTCTGGTTGCCATGATCTGGGAGTAATACTCTCTTGCTTCAGATTCATTTGTTATTTTAATACTCCCAGCTCCAGCAGCCAGTACAGCAGACTTGATTTCATCATTCGATACATCGCCAGTTGGTTCTATGAATGTTCTAAGGTCAGCATCTCTGGTCAGTGGTTTTCTTGGTTGAGGGTTCCTCCTTGGTGGATTCAAAACCTTTTTCACAACCTTCTTTACATTTTCAATCCTTTTCAAAATCCCACTGGCCCTGTTCTCCTTTGCCTTCTCCACTGATATATTAAAATTTCTGGCATCCAGTTCAGCTTCATCATCAGGATAGTGTCTGTCTAATTCAACATCAAGCATTTCTTTCAACATGTCAACTATCCTGGGATCATTCTTTACTCTGGCATACTCCTCCTTAGTGATTCCCAATAAATGAGCATCACTAATATCAAGCAATCTTAATTTTGCAAGATGCTCTCTGGCTTCAACTTGGTTGGCTTGTTTCATTTTCTTTCTTTCTTTTATTTCATTACCAAGCCTTGCCAGACGCTTGCTATCACTTTCAGAAACTGGAGGAAGTACATCAGCATTGCCAGTTTCCAACATTGGTACATCAGTGGTCGGCTGGGCTACATCAGATGCTAAACCTTTACCTTTGTCAACAACATTCCCCTATCACTTACATTACCAGTTTCATCAATTCTTTACTCACCAGCTTCAGTACTGGCAGCCACAATCATTTCACTACCTGTTTGAGTTCCATATGGATTACTTTCAGTTTGAATTTGTGCAAGAACTGCATTTCTTTCCCCCTTGGCAGCATCTAGACCTGCCCTAATAACTTCCCATTCAGAATGGTGAGCTGGCAACCGGTCAACAGGCTGCCACGATTGCATGTTCTTGCATTCTTTGAATATGGTGCACATCATCCTGAAAGATCTCCATAGGTGGTTGGTTTCTTTTGACTGGGTCAGAACATTTGTGCAACTTGTTCCTGACCAGTTTTCAGTTCATTCAAGGTCTTCGAATCTTCACCCAGACCAGAAACCACCTTGTCCTTTACCTCTTCATCCTTTTTCTTCAAATTATCCACTTCAGTTGTCAGTTTGTCAATAGACTGAGAGTGAATGGATACCTGGGTGTTTAAATTATCAATGTTGCCCCTCAACTGGTTGATCTCATTTGTGAGTGGGGCCAGATCAACCTGAGGAGTGGCCAGCTTGGTGATCTCAGCTATCACCTTTTCAATCAATTGTGTTTCCCTTGCACCCAGTGTATCATCATTCTCTGACCAACTGAAGTCATCAACTGCTGCCCAAGCTCAGTCACATTTAGGCCAGGTTTTTCAACCAATTCCTTTACCTGCCTTTCAATCTCTTTCAAATCAACCTCTGATTGTCTTACAGTATTTCCCAGCAGGTTAGAGATTGAAGTAGTGACTCTTGACTGAGTAAGGTCGAAGGCTTTCTTTAGAGAAACAGCCAGATTGTTACAGCCCTCGACCAGCTCATTGAGCTTCTTGAATACTAAGTCCTCATTATTAGCAAACTTGTTTATCCCCAGATCAACAACCTTAGAATTTGTTGTTGTATCTTTGTTGTATCTGGAGAGGGACTTGGTATTTTTGTCAATTGCCTTTTGAACATCCTCCACCCTATGAATAAGATTTTGGATGTCGGCTTGAAAGGAGGCAAATTGAGTGTCCAGTGACGGGGAAGAACGTGTCACTGGACCAGCAACAGCTACTACTGGAGCAACTGGACGAGGCAAATTGAGAGAAGCCTCCCCATTTGACATTCCAGTAGTTGAAGAAATAGTAGGAGTGGTGGTAGAAGAAAGGACTGGAAATTCAAATTGTTGGACATGCTGAGAATGCTCAGGTGTGTCCAACGGCGGCGGTGGTAGTGGCATTTCTCGAAGGAGTGAGAATTGCCCAGATGGTGATGGTGCCATACGTCTGTTTCCAGACATATAGTTATAAGTGGGAAAAGGAATATTTGTAGGCTCATTTTCTTGAGTTTGTGAAAGTGAAATTGAAGCATCTGGAGGCGAGACATGAGATGAAGGGTTTTGATCTTGTACAGAAGACTCAAAAATCTCAATGTATGATGCAGTAACTTCTGAATCCGAAGACTCAATAAGGATTTCCTCGTCATTAACACCCATGTCCAGATCCATGAATGTAAGTGAGGGCTGACCAGATGGGTCAGTCTCCAGATGACCTTCTCCAGTTTCCTGGAAGGTTGCATCTGTTGGAGGATCAGATACCGAAGTATCTTCACCAGGGATAGAGGTCACTGGGGTTGCCTCAGTTATAATTGCTCTATCCACAACCATAACATCATCGGCCGAAGAGTTGGGAACCTCAGTCTCCAGTAGTGACTGGCCAGAGACTTCGTCAGTTCATGCAATAGAAGTGTCAGAAAGGCCGTGGACACTTTGTGCTGACTCAAACTCTATTCTGGGTTGGGGTAGCCCAGTTTCATCTTCACCACCCTCTCCTACAGAAATTGCGAGGGTGGCTGCTTGCGGTTGTCCCATTTGACTTTCTCCAGGTTCCTGTTGGGAGGAAACTGGAGGGCTGGTCAGGTTTCTACTGTCAGTGGCAAGTGCTGACAAGGTCCTAATGCGACGTGTTCTTGTTGCCTTTGGAACTCCTGAAAGACCTGTTGGGAGGTCTCCAGGGAAAATGGTTGTGGGGACAGACACGCTGGAGCTGGAGGGGTTAGACTGTTGCCCGGGCTCGGCAATGGTCACAATTCTAGCAGACGAACTGGTGGGTCCCTCATTATTTTGAGGCCCGCCCAGTTGTCTTTCCGACTCACCTTGGACTGGTGCATCGGTTTTTGCGAATGCCAGCCGCATTCTATCTGGAATCTCGACCTCTCCAGCTTCAGATACTAGAGAGTCAAGATTCCTCAACAAATCTGGGACAGTGTAAAGTGAATCTGTGCTTAAATAAGCTTCACTGCCCAGAATTTGTAGAAAACAAAGAGAGAGAAACCTGGAGAAGGGGATACATAGTCCCCTGGTGCCCTTCAGTTTTTGAACCAGGCTTCTGAAAAGGATATCAGCAAAATCCACTCTCAATCCATTCCACAAGCAGTATGCCATCTCTGCCTGTGCGGAGTTAATCTAGTCAAGTCCACCAGAACTCCCACCCATACTTTCCATAAGGTGGATGAAAAAGTACCTCCATGAAGGTGTAAGACCCTTCATGGTCATCGCACCTTTAGTTTTCAAAACCCCTTTCTCCAGGCACTCCTTATGTCCCATATCAAGGAGGACCTGGCGAAAATTAATGTTTGGGGAGATGACAACTGGAGATTCACCCTCTCTCCAGTAGTTGAGGTGTAAAGCATCCCTCAACACATCTGCTGATAAGGTACACCGGACTGTTCCACCTTTTAATGTGCAAGTGATGGAAGAACAATCGGAAGAAAGAGAAGCAGTGTACCAGAACTCACACAAGTAATCGTGAAACATCTTGCGTGGGTTTAAAGAGAATGAGGGTCCAATTGGAGAATCCTTCAAAAATCTTTGGATTCTCCCAATAAGGGTATTGGACCCTTGGGTTCCTTGTAAACTCGCCATCGGATTATTCGGATTTAATTTAATGAGCGTAGTGTTACCAGGAGCACCAGATGCCTGTTTGACATCTGGTGACGGAGCATATGGGACAGATAAGAGATTTACATCTCTTGAACGGGATGATTTAGGTGCCATTGGAAAATGAAATTAAAATTTTGGAATTAGGATTCTTGATTTATGAAGCAGAGAGAGAAAAGAAGCAATTTTAGATGATTGGGAAGTAAATGAAAAGAATGTAAAGGAAAGTAAATGTGATCGGAGTAAATAAGGGTATTTATAAGGAATTCAAGATCCCAATGAAATACCAAAAATTATATTTTATTAACAAAATCTTGCTTTATCAGTGCATTCATCAAAAGTATGACCCTGTGCTCCACACCTATTGTACCTGCGGGTCTTAGCAGAACACTGACCAGAATGAAAAGCCTTGCAGCTAGAACACCATTTTCCATCCTTGTCTGTCTTTCCCTTATCAGAGGACGAAGATCCCTTGAACTTCTTACCAAAACGATTTGACCCACCAAACCTCCTCTTATTGCCAGACTTCTTCTCATCCTCTTTCTTTTCCACTTTCTTATCCGCAGCAAAATCATCATCAAGCTTCTTAGACTCTTTGATAGCTTCAGTTAGAGTCTTATGCTGCCTGCATATACCTCGATAACTCGGAGGCAAACCATCAACATAGCAAGCAACTTGATCTGCATCAGTTCGGAATAAATGACCCACGAACTTCATCTTCTCCATAAAGGAACGAGCATAATCATTGATTTTACCCACTTCAGCCGTCAAGGCACGAAACTCTTTTTCCATTTTTCGCTGCTCATGAACTCCAATATACTCTCAGTATCATCAAGCCATTCCATGCAACCTACTGCATTAAGTGTTCCATAGAATTTCTGAGCTCCACACTTCTGGAAACTTTCAAACTTGAATCGAGGGGCGTGAACATCATTAGGAGGAACCACATTAACATTAGCATGGGGAATAACGACATCATCGACCGGTGGCTCAGTGTGGTGAGAAGGCACGGAGTGACTGTTACCAGTTCCTTCTGCGTTAGCTGCCAACGCCTGATTCAACTGTTCTTGCGTTTGGGCCAACTGGGCCTGAAGAGTTAGCACAAGATTATACATCTCCGCCTGATTGGGAATCTGATCCACCACTACGTCGTTAACTCTCGGAGGATTGCCAGGTGGTGGAGGCATCGGACCCAATGAGCCTGGTTGATTAACACGGCGGGGGTTCACACGATTCACATTAGCATTAGCAGCAGCATTAGCAGCATTAGAAGCACCTGCACCCGGATGGACAGGTGGAGTAACGCTAGCAGTAGCTCCATCGCGTTGGATGTTGCGGTTGCGAGTGTTAACCATTTTCCTTCAATAAAATGGTAGAGTCGATAAGCGCAAAATAAAACAAAAAGCTCGTTGAGATAAGGCTAAAACATATCATCGTAACGTAAACATCTCGTAAGCCCTATCACACTTGCACTCATCCCAACCCATCCTACATCACATGTCGTCACTAGCTAAGGCATCCTACGAGTACCTAGCATGCACATCTTAAGTTTAAGTCCAAACCCTATGGTCAATAGGCCTTGGTTCACTTAAACTAATCTCTGATACCAACTTGTAACACCCGTTTCGTAAAAATATGGATTTCCAAAAACTTTTGCCTAACGGCATCAATTATGCGGAAACAATTTATTAAAAACTCTCAACAAGGAAAACAGTTGAGAAGCAATAGTGGTGTTACTAACGTATCGTAGAAATAATAAAAGAAAATCCATAAGATTGCCCAACATAAAGCAACCATAACATAGTCTTTACAATAGTTCCATAAAGGAAATCATTAACATTAAGTTTATGCGAAGTTATTGGGTAAACTAAAGCCATCCTGATCATCTACCCATCTCTCGCCAAAGCTTCACACGACTTCTCACTACTTAACCTGAGGGGTGTCAACACATAAGAAGAAACAAGTGTTAGCTATAAAGCTAAGTAAGATAACACCAGGTTTAAGCAAAACATTTCATCCATTAAACACGTCACTTTAAAACATTACGTCATTTGATTTAGGCATTATATCACCACATAACGTATCCATATCACATATAAGCATAGAGTCCATGACCCTAAGTGTGCCTAATCAATTTCGTCATTTCATCTCATCTCATTAAGTTGTGACTAGGTCACCGTTAAGTTGTAACCGAAGTTACCGTTAAGGAAAGACAATGTCGATCCATGAGTAGCACGTTATGTTCACGACATTAGGTGGGTCATCAGGCTACCCGAACTACTCGCCACATATGACTTGTTGCAAGGAGCCACCCGAGCAACCATTTTAACGTACCCTCCCACATACGGGCACTACGTACTCTCCCACATGCGAGCACGACGTACTCTCCCACATACGAGCACGGTTTATACGTACCTATTACCACCGCCAGGCACGGGTTATGCATAACTCTTAACGTCTAATTAGATCGAGCATTTACCACGCTTAGTTTAGGTTTCCACATTAATCCTAAACTAATCCACATCTATCATCTTTTCACGTTAGGGCCCTTAAAACGTGCACGTGTCATGGCAACCTAAAAAGGTCTAGTGTTCTAGATGAACAAGCCACATATACATGCACATATCATCATTACATCATATCATTACCCACCATTCATCATAACATATCATATCGTTAAACAGATCATCACATATCATATCATAAACGTATTTACGGGGAAGCATTTTAGGCATAGGCTTCGTCATCTTTAATCCCCGTATACCTCCCATATCAACCCAACCACAATATAGGTTATACATTACCGTTATGGAGGTTATAGTTTATGAAACCATTTTTTGTTGCACCCTCAGCGTGACAAAAGTAGTGTATCTTACCTGGTAGTAGAATGTGCGCGCAAACAAAAGCTAACAGTGCTTAATAGTAATCCCCGACACCTATCGTACATTAATATATGAAATATAAGTCATTTGGGACCTTAAATGGACTTGCAAACGAATTTAGTTTTGAATCGAACGAATTTAGCTTCGAACGAACTTAGACTTCACTCAACGAATTTATACTTCAAACGAAGTTAAACTTCGTTTTGTCAAACGAACTTAGATTTCCAGAAAACGAATTTAGTCATCAGAAAACGAATTTAAGCTTCAGGAAACGAATTTAAACCTATCTTCGTCCAGAATTCAAAAACGACTATGTTCTTCATTTTTTCCAGAAATCGATCGACTTAGGCTTCACCCAAAACATGTTTTTGACATATATAAACCTCTTTTGATCATCAAGATCGATTATAAACTCGTTTGATGTCGTTTTGATCATTAATTTGCTTAAACATATTATGAACCCTAATTTATTAAAACTCCTTTATAAAATCAGATTTAATCCTTTATAAAAACATCATTAGATCTGAAAATATCGACAACAAATCATTGATTACCTGTACGAATGACAGCCAATCCGATTCAATGCAAAACACACGATTTGATTGACCAAAACTTGAAGATTATGCTTAAGAATTCAAGAGAGAATTGAAGGAACTTTTGTATTTGTTTTAATTATGATTAATGGCTGCAAAATTAACCTAGATTAGGCTAATCCCAAGCCAAACCCATTTTTAACTTTTCAACTTTGGCAAAATTGGTCCCTGGACTTCATATTGACTTTATTTCGCTTAAAACACCTATTGGGGATACCTATAACACACTAGAGCACTTTCGCACACTACAAAGGCCTTCTACACCTCATTTAGTCCACTTTATTGTCACTCATTAAAGGTAATTAAATCTCACATATAGGGCACATAAACATATAAACACACATTTTACCACATAACATATCACGGACTTAGAATTTGACCCAACGACGTTAGTCAACAGAAACGATTAAGTTTTGGGATGTTACAATTACCTCCCCCTTAAGAGGATTCCGTCCCCGGAATCACTTCATCATCAAAAAGGTGGGGATAGGTCTCCCGCATTACAGACTCGGTCTCCCAAGTCATACTTTCGCCGTGATTGTGTTTCCACTTAATGAGAACTAGATCGATAGTCTTTCGTCGTAACTTCTTTTGTTTCCTTCCCATTATAGCAACAGGTTCATCAACAATCTGCTTGTTGGATCAATACTTACGTCCTCGAGTGGAATGACATCCGCTTCATTTGCATGGCATTTACGTAGATAACACACATGAAATGTGTTGTGAATTCCATGAAGTTCTGGAGGTAATTCCAGTTGAAATGCCTGTTCATTAACCTTTTTAATGATCTTAAAAGGTCCAATGAATCTAGGGCTTAGCTTTCCTCGTTTGCCAAATCGTAATACACCTTTCCAAGGCGACACCTTGAGTAGAACCATTTCACCTTCTTTAAAATCAAACGGCCTCCTTTTCTTATCGGCATATGACTTTTGCCTTTCGCGAGCAACACGCAGGGCTTTCTTTGCAACATTAACTTTATCGGCCGTAATTTGTACTACTTCAGGTCCAGCAAATTGCTTTTCCCCGGGCTCCAACCAACAACTAGGAGTCCGACACTTTCTACCATATAACATCTCATAAGGTGGCATTCCGATGCTTGCATGATAACTATTGTTGTACGCAAACTCGATAAAAGGTAGGTGTTTATCCCACGAACCACCATAATCCATTACACATGCTCTGAGCATATCTTCAAGCGTTTGAATAGATCC
>CM067167.1:281962747-282060247 GCA_034093135.1 Erigeron breviscapus
AGTAAATGTAAAAACTTGTAACTATTATTACTTTCACCAAAAAGGAAAATAATTACAACCTTTTTAATACAATAATTACAACAAGTACAATGATACAAAGATTCAGGCCCTTCTTCTAGATATCCTTTCTGGTGCATCTTCAGAAGCCTTCCTCTTGGGAGATGGAGATGATGGAACAGACACTGGTGGTCTTAGACCCAATACAGCTTCCATCTGTTGAATTCTCTTCCAGATTTTCTCAATTCTCTTCATAAAGGCTTTCACGTATGGAGAGAGATCAGTCTTGCCTTTGAAAGTTAATCCAATCTCCTTTAGTTCAGTCCATCCAAATGCTTGGACTGAAGTATCTTTCCTTTCATCAGTAAAGTTACCTTCTCTGGTCAACTTCACATTAAACCTGGTCATACCTTGATGATTCAGCCAGTGTGATTTCAGCATTAATAATTCTTCTTGCATTGGCCCTGAACGTCATCATTTCATCATATTTAGCCCTTTGCTTTGCCAACTGGATCAACTCTTCAGTATCCTTGGATACACCACTCTGCTGTCCTTCAGTGGACTGGTGTTCTTGTCTATTGATTTTCAGAGTTGTATCCAAAGGAATAAAGGTGCTCAGATCACCATCTTTGATAGCTTTCAGTTGCTTGGCAGTTAACTTGGGTAGACCAGTTATCCTCTTTCTGTATTCCATTCAGTAGCGACTGCTCTGGCAACTTCTCTCTTTCTCCTTATTAACCCTTCTTGTTCACCAGTAGATGGACTGAACGTTTTTCCCCCTTGGAATGATCTCTAGTCCTTGACTTCAGATCATTCCACAACTCTTCCATCATATGTCTATCAAGCGAACCAAAGGTTCTTCCTTGTTCTGGTAATGAAGCAGTCATACCAGTTTTGAGTGCCTGGACTTCTCTTTTAATACTTTCAATTGATTCTGGCAAGTCCTTGGGCAGCTCAACTTCAACCATCTTTACAACTTCTGGCAACATAACCTCCTGAAATGATCTTAGGATTGATCCAGATATTTCATCAGAAATCTCTTTCAGCATATCACCCCTGACCTTTCTAACAACTTCATCACTGAGGGTGTTGACCAGATCAATCTGGTCAAAAGTAGGCCTGCTTTCCAGAGCACCAACTCTTGTAACAATCTTCTCAACCTCATCTTTAAGACCTGCCAGTGGTTGCACAACCTTATTCTCCACTGCAGTCTCAACAGAATTCACCATCTTTTCTTCCAACCCTTGTACTGCCATTCTTATATTTTGAGAATTCACATTCGTGGCCAGTACCAGAATTTGATTGTCTAGGAGCCATTTGATATATAGAAGAAGATGAAAATGAAATTGAATGAATATTTAAGGTTTATGAAGAATTTAATGAATTTGAAGTTAATATGCGAGTATTATGATTGGAAAATGAATGAAGAATTGAATGAAGGAATTTGAAGATTTGGGAGTAAATGTTCGAAGTAAATGAAATTGAAAGTGAAAGTGGGTATATATAGAATTGAGAATGTGGAACTCAAACGATTAATTTGAAATTATCAATACAATTTTTGATTGTGTTCTGAGATCCGCATTAATTACATCACATCACACATAAATGCATGACGGTTTACAGCCCACAAAACAGTAACAACTTGTACTTTTTGTTTTCCCAAAGTAAAAAGACCATCATTGTTTTGAAACACTTACATGCCACGTAGGATTTATAAGATAAATATCTTTGAAAAAGTTTGCTTACGTGGCACATACAAAGATCAAGTATTTTGAAAATATTATGACATATTTCAGTGCATCTGGAGGTTGACAGGACCGTCCAGTATCACTGGTGGATTAGTCTAGTGAACATGTACTGATGGTACACTGGAGGGACACTCCAGTAAAGTACCAGTGAACAACCAAGTTTGAAAGACTGGAAACCTTAAACTTGCACGTCAACTAATACAGACAAATGAGAGGGACACATTTACAAGAAGACATAAGTCAACTCAAACACGCACTTCAACCTGTCCATACCAGTGAGAGGGACATATTTACAAAGCACCAGTAATATTTTCTGAAGAATTTGTCCAGTGAGAAAATTAATCCCCTTGAACTTAAACATTTTTAAGAGAAAATATTTTTCAAGTCTTCCCTGGAATGTTGATCCAGAAATAAATTTTTGAATCTTTAAATCAAAGATCCTTAGTAGTACACAATGGCGTTCAATACAAGGTTCCAGATTTAAGGGTTTAACATTCCCAACTCACCAACAAGATATTCAAAAGTTTTTACATCCAGTGGTTAGTAAAAATGTCAGCGAGTTGTTTGTCAGTGGGAATAAAATGGAGTTCAATGTTGTTTTTCATAATATGATCGCGAATGAAATGGTACCTTAGATCAATGTGTTTGGTTCTGGAGTGCATGACTGGATTGTTGGAGATAGCAATGGCACTGGTATTATCACAAAAGATTGGAGTTTTTGAATATTTAATACCATAATCAAGCAACTGGTTCTTCATCCAGAGTATCTGAGCACAACAACTGGCTGCAGACACATATTCAGCTTCAGCAGTGGATAATGAAACTGAAGTTTGCTTCTTACTAGTCCAGCTGACCAGTTTGCCACCTAGGAAATGACATCCACCAGTTGTGGATTTCCTATCTATCTTGCAACCTGCATGATCTGAATCTGAATAACCCATTAGATCCATTTCAGAGCCTTTGGGGTACCAAAGACCTAGACTGGGAGCACCTTTAAGGTACTTCAGTATGCGCTTTACAGCGAGCATATGAGATTCCTTTGGATTAGACTGATATCTGGCACATAAACATGTTGAAAACATAATATCTGGTCTACTGGCCATTAAATACATCAGTGAACCAACCATGCCTCTAAAGACAGTGGTGTTCACTGGTTTGCCATCTGGATCCGAGTCCAGTGTCAGTGGTGCAGAAATTGGAGTTGTTTTAGATGGTGAAGAATTCATATCGAATTTCTTTAAAAGATCTCTAACATATTTTTCCTGATTAATAAAAATTCCATCTTTGTTTTGCTTAATCTGGAGTCCAAGAAAATATGTTAATTCACCCATCAAACTCATTTCATATTCAGTGGACATGATTTTAGAAAATTTCTGCACATGTTTTCATCAGTAGACCCAAAAATTATATCATCAACATAAATTTGTACCATTAACAGATTACCTTTCTCATGAAGAATGAACAAGGTA
Organism: Erigeron breviscapus; assembly: GCA_034093135.1. Classification (NCBI taxonomy): domain Eukaryota; kingdom Viridiplantae; phylum Streptophyta; class Magnoliopsida; order Asterales; family Asteraceae; genus Erigeron; species Erigeron breviscapus. Next base: position 281,965,962 of record CM067167.1, read on the forward strand.
TTGTCAATTGCACATCGTTTAAAACCATTTTTCAACAAATGTTTAGTCAGAGTATCATACCAGGCACGTGGGGCTTGTCTGAGGCCATATAGCGCTTTGTCCAGACGATATACCCAATGTGGATGCTTGTCATCAACGAAACCTGGAGGTTGCCTGACGTAAACTTCTTCTTCAAGCTTCCCATTCAAGAAAGCACTCTTTACGTCCATCTAGTAGACCTTGAACTGGTGATTAGCAGCGAATGCTAAGAAAATTTTGATCGCTTCAAGTCTAGCCACTGGAGCAAAAGATTCATCAAAGTCGACATCCGACTGGCAGTAGCCTTGTGCTACCAGTCTGGCCTTGTTTCTTATTACGTGGCCATCTTCATCTACTTTGTTTCTGAAGACCCATCTTGTTCCAATTGGTTCTTTCTTTCCAACTGGAAAGGAACCAGATACCATACTTGTTCCTTTCAAACTGGTGAAGCTCTTCTTGCATAGCAGTCACCCAGTTTGGATCTTCCAGAGCCTCGGTCAATCTTCTTAGGTTCTATCAAAGATAGAAAACTGACGTATAAGCATTGATTACTGGAGGCTCTTCTGGTCTGAACACCACGACTGGAGTCACCTAAGATCTGATCAATAGGGTGAGCTTTTGTCCATCTGGAGTACTGACCAGGATTGTTACTGACAACAATATCAGTGCAAGAATTCAGTTGAGTCTCTCTGGAGTTGATTCTGGAGGAGGGTCTTGCCAAATTACTTTAGTATCTTCATCTGAGTCATTTAGATCACGATTTGCATCATGAAATTCTTCATTTGAAGGCATTTCCTGGAGTACTGGTGCAGTATGAAATTCTTCACCAGAAGACATTTCTGGTATATTCTCAACTGACACTGATACTGGAGTAGTACGCACATCTGAACCAATATTAATTTCAGAGGGTAGTTTGAAAATAATAGAGGGATAGAATGAATACTACTGGAGAGTTTCTTTTTCTGAACAGGTTCCAGATCAGGATGACTGGAAACTGTGTCTGGTGAATCTTCAAATTTGTCGTTTATAGGATCAGATTCACAAAAGGACAATTGGTGTTACTGGGGGAGTGACAGGGACTAGCTTCTTGTTGATTGATGCATTTGATTCATCAAATGTTACATGAATTGACTCATGGACCTTTTCCAGTCTCTTGTTGTAGACTCTGAAGGCCTTGCGAATGGCTGAATAGCCTAAGAAATACCCTTCATCAGCTTTGGCATCAAATTTGCCTAGCTGACTGGAGTCGTTCAGGATGTAAACTGGACATCCAAAAAACGTGAAAATAACCAATGTTTGGTTTTCTATTTCTTAAGACTTCATAGGCTGTCTTTTTTGTGTCTTTTAATGTACACTGATCGATTCTGGGTGTGGCAAGCAGTTGCAATTGCTTCCGCCCAGAAACTGGTAGACAGTCCAGATTCAGCAAGCATACTTCTGGCAGCTTCTATCAGTGTTCGATTTTTCCTTTCCACAACTCCATTTTGCTCTGGAGAGCGGGCTGAAGAGAAGTTCTGGGAGATGCCAATGTCAGTACAGAATGACTCCAGAGTTGCATTCTGGAATTCTGTTCCATTGTCACTTCTTAACTGACACACTTTTCGACTGTACTTGAGCTCAATCTGCTTGATAAGACTGATGATTTCAGCAGCAGCTTCACTTTTGGACCTCAGAAAGATCACCCAACAATATCTGGAGAACTCATCTATGATCACCAGGGTGTATCTTTTACCAGCACGAGTCTGAACGTTCACTGGACCAAAAAGGTCCATATGAAGCATGTGAAGAGGTTCAGTAATGCTGAAATTCTGTCTGGTCTTGAAACTAGTACGCTTTTGCTTACCCATCTCACATCCTGGACATGGTCTTTCCTTTTTGAAGGAGACTGAAGGTATCCCATCTGCAAGTTGTTTTCTGGACAACTTGTTAATGTTTTTGAAGTTTAAATGGGATAACCTTTTGTGCCATAACCAGTTTGTGTCTTCATCAGCTTGAGTATAGAAACACTGCTCTGAAGGAGAGCTTTCCATATCCATCACGTACACATTCCCTTTTCTGGGAGCAATCAACACTACCTTCCAGTCCTTGTTGAATACGATGCCCTGAGCAACATTGAATAAGACTTGATAGCCTTCGTCACACAGTTGACTTACACTGATCAAGTTATATTTCAAACCATTCACAAATGCAACTCGTCTGAACTTGACTTGTCCATTGTTCAGAACACCATATCCCTCAGTCTTCCCACAACCATCATTTCCAAATGTGATGGAGGGTCCATCAGAAATGGTGAACTCCTCCAGTAGGGTCTTACATCCGGTCATCGTCCTGCCAGCTGCACTGTCAAGATACCAGATAAGCTTCTTTCGATCGCCCTTTTTAATAACAATGTCCACCCATCGTCCAGATGTGACATCTTCCTTCACCAGGTGCTCATCAACTTCCAGAGCATGTAGCAGCAATCTCTTTCTTCTTCTTCATCAACAGATGAGTCATCAGAAGGAACCCACTTCTCTTCAGTTGTAGCAATCATGCACTTATTATTGTCTTCAATTTGTTGTGCCATGAGAGCAATTTGGGCCTTAAGCTTTTTATATTTCAATTTATAGCTATCATCAGGCTTATTATGAGAAGAGAATGGACCAGGCTTGGATGCAAACTGGTTGGACCTGCACTCTTTCATGAAATGACCCTTTTTGCCACACTTAAAGCATGTCAAATTGGTCTTGTCAGTGGAAGAACTGGATGCAAATTGTCCAGATGGCTTATTTGCTCTTGCTTTGAAACGGTTAAACGTTTTAGCAATCATTGCAATAAGGTCATCATCTTCAGTTTCATCACAACAGTCTGGAGAGATTTGACTGGACTCTCCAGAATCCATAAGTTCAGACACCATCTTCTTCATAGAAAATACATTCTCAGAAGATATTAGTGCTGTACTTGGTGGTTCAGAATAACTAACCACATTAGGAGTACTGGAGGCATGGTTAAAAGCATCTTGTTCTGCAACCACTCTCTGAGCTTGATTTTCTTCAGTGTACCTGAAGGCTCCATATAGAGTTGAGAGAGTGTGTGTGCGCAGAGTTTTACCTTGTCGTAAAACAAGTATCATGTGAGACCATTTGGTGGGCAGAATGTCACAAAATTTCTCCAGAAGTATATCCTTGTCCTTCTCAACCCCAAGACCTCTCAATTGGTTTATGATACTCGTAAATCTGGTGTAAGTACCAGTGAGAGACTCGTTAGGTTGAGCAAAAAATGACTCATACCTCTTGTTTAAGGAGACCTTTCTGGTGACAATGGTGTCATCTCCTCCTTCATGTTGGTTAAGTAGCTCATCCCACATGGTTTTGGCACTAGGAAAAAGAACTAGTGTGGGAATTAGGGTTTCTGGAACGGCCCCGAGGATCATGTTTTTAAGGAGGGTGTCAAGATTCACCAATCTCCTCTCCTCTTCTGGACCAATGTTCCTCCCTCTTTTCCCTTCCCCTTCTAGATCCAGAAGGATCAAGAAGTGGATTGAGAGGTGATGTAGGTACATATGGACCTTCGTTTAAGATCTTCATCATGTTCCTCTCAATACCAGTGACATGCAAAATCATCCTAGCTTTCCACGTACCAAATTCATCACTGTTTCCACTGAATTTAGGAACAGGATTATTCGAGTAGTGCACATGCACGTGTGGAGAAGCAGGAGTAGGAGGAGGAGGTGGAGGATTAGTGTTATTAACGTTTTGTGGTTCATTTTGATCATGCATATTTACATTAGGATCGGGACCAAGACTAAAACCTTGTGTATTTTCTTGGTTAGCCATCAAGAACAGATCTAGGCAATGATTAGCCTTTTGCTCTGATACCAAATGTGAGTCCCTTAATTAACGAGATGGTTAACCAATAGAAAGTGTAAAATACAACAAGTCTAATAATCACTAGATATGGACTAGTATTACTTGTAAATAAAGATGCAAGATATATAAACAAAGTAATACAAGACTTAAAGCAATAAAAAAATAAAGTGGACCATTATGTATGTTTCATGGGTATTTTATTTATTGATGTGTAAATAAAATACAAGGTTGTTGCGGAATCAAGATAACACAATTAAGTGAGTATCCTAACAACCTATGATTACAAATGATCTATATTTGTCAAATAGCTCTTTAGGATCGAGATACTTAAAGTTGTGAAGTATCCCTGTTTAAGATCGAGAGTATTTTAGACAAATTCACTTTCTTGCAAGATGTATGCTAAAAGTATTTTTGTTCAAGGAATGACTTAGTATTTATAGGCAACAAATTCACCAGTGAATTTGTGCCGTACAAATATGGTTGGCATTACATTTAATGATCCGACAAGAACATTAAATGTATTAGATAAGAATAAGGATAAAGTCACATCAAGTGTACGTGTATCCTTTTATCCAACCACCTTAACACACGTATACTTTTGTTAAAGAACAAGTGGATTGTTCTTTGGAAAGTGTGTTAAAGGCAAAAGTCAATCCTCGATATTAGTGTTCAGACTTGCAGGATCTAGAACACTAACAATCCTCCAGTGTGCAGATCTGGTAAGACTTTCCAGTAGACTCCGCCATTTGTTAAGTCTTCTTTCTTCAGACTTCAGTCTTTGACTTCAGTCAGAATGTCTTCAGTAGAATAGATCTGGACTGGGGGTGAAGTCTTCAGTGAGCTAATCTGGAGAATGCTCCAGATTACCTGTACAAGTAAATGCTCACTAGTCTTCAATTATTTCTGGACAAATCTTCAGAGGGACTCCAGATTCCAAGTCTGGAGTAGGTCCAGTAGAATATGTTTTCTGGTCAGATCTTCAGTGAGCTCCAGTAGTCGGGTCTGGAGCGAGACCAGCAAAACAAGTTTCTTTAACAAACCTAACTAAGGTTCCAGTAGTCCAGTCTGGAGCCAGTCCAGTAAGTCTGGACTAAATCTGGACCTAACACGATTGGTATTTGATACCTGCTCCTCTTTTTCTTATCAGATTTATTTCCAGATGGAACATTCTTTTGTTTTGGTTTTGAAGGGGGTTTAATATTTTGTTTTAAAACTGGAGGTGATGAACCTCCTTCCAGATTTTTGATCCGGGCAGTACAACTCTGAACCTGTCGAGACAAAAGTTGGAGTTGACTTTCCAGTCTAAACAAAATATTGTTTTCATCAGGCTGCTGAACCTTGGACCTTGGTTCAGCTGGAGTTTTAGTCTTTTGGGTCTTGGGCTCCTTAGACTTCTGAGGTAAGGGCTTGTTATCAGTGGCCTTTTTAACTAGAGCACTAGCCTGTTTGGCTCCAGGTTTAACCTCAATGGGGGTGGTCTCAATGGGTTCAGTTTCAACAGCTTCAGGTTGATCATAAGAAGTTTCAACCCTGAGAGCTGGAGGCAATGCATGAAGATCTGGTATGAGAGCTGCCATTTCCAGATCTCAAGATTTCCATGCATTTTTCTGGGCATCAATTGTTCTAGAAAATGCATCATAGTTCTTTCCAGATGCTTTTACCCATGACTTGATAATCATTTGTTCTTTTTCAAGATCAGAAATTAATTTTTGATTATCAAATTCCAAAGCCTCAATTTTTAAAACTGACTCCTTGAGAGCCAACTGGACACTTTGTAAATCATTAAGTTGTGGCTTAACATTGTTTAGTTCAATTAAGATAGTGCCCAGATATCTTTCACTATCTCCTCTAACAGTTTCCACAAAAGCCAAATCACCACTTAATGATTCAGCAAGGTCCAGTTTCAGTTCTGGATCCACTTGATTGTCATAATCACATACCTTCTTCAAAATGATGTCCATCCATCTTCCAGTGATGACATCTTCTTTTACCACATGCTGCTGTTGATCTTCCAAGGCCATAAAACGCATGTCCCTTTCCTCTTCTTCATCAGCTGATGAGTCATCAGAGTACTCCCATTTTCCCTCAGTTTGTGCCATCAAGCACTGATCCTTTTCTTTTTCCATGTACAAGAGGGCAAACTGGGCCTTAAGCTTCTTATATTTAGCTTTGTAGCTATCATCAGGCCGATTGAAATTAGAGACAGAGGGACCAGTTTGGTTGTTCATCTGACTAGATCTGCATTCCTTCATAAAATGACCTTTCTTACCGCATTTATAGCAGGTAAGATTGGTTTTATCCAGAGAGCTGGAGCTGGAAGCATTGTTTGGGCCATTAAATCTTTTAGATTTATGCTTAAACCTATTAAAGGTTTTAGCGATCATGGCTACCAGATCATCATCGTCAGCTTCATCACAACCGTCACTGATTTCAGTGGTCAGGCCAGAGTTCAAGAAACTGTTTAACATCTCCTTCATTGAGTGTGCCTGGACACTCTCTACAGACATTAAAGCAGTACAAGGTCGCTCAGTTACACTAGCAACCTTGGGACTCTGGGCATGGTTCATGGCATCCTGCTCAGCCACCAGTCTTGCAGCATTATTGTCTTCAGTGAATCTGAAGACTCCATAGAGCGATGCAAGAGTATGGTTGTGCAGGGTTTTACCTTGTCTTAAGACAAGAACCATGTTTCCCATTTGGAAGGAAGAATATCACAAAACTTCTCAAGAAGAAATATCCTTATCCTTCTCTACACCCAAGCCTCTCAACTGATTAATGAGGCTAGAAAACCTGGTGTAAGTACCAGTTAGACTTTCATTGGGCAAAGCAAAGAAGGATTCATACTTCTTGTTCAAGGCAACCTTTCTGGTGACAATAGTGTCATCACCTCCTTCAAACTGAATAACTAATTCATCCCACATTGACTTGGCAATGGGGAACAACACAAGTGTTGGAATTAGATCTTCAGGAACAGCTCCAAGGATCATGTTCTTGAGTCTGGTGTCCAGATCTACAAGTCTACGATCCTCATCAGAACAGTAGTCTTCGAGCTTTTCTCTGGAACCTCTTCTTCCAGTTGGATCGAGAAGAGGACTTACCCCAAGAGACATGGGTATATACGGTCCATCCTTAAGGATTTTCAGCATATACCTTTCTATCCCACCAAAATGCAAAAGCATTCTGGCCTTTCATGTACCAAAGGTCTCACTGTTTTCATCAAATTTTGGAACATGAGTGTTAGAATAATGTACATGAACGTGATTTGGGGCAGTAGGAGGAGGAGGGTTTGTATTAACATTTTGAAAAGGTGGTGTATTAGTATTCAAAGGGTTTTCACCTTGACCAGAACCATCTCCACCTTCAGTAGTAGTCATCTAAGCAGATCTAGGCAAGTTTATTAGCCTTCTGTTCTGATACCACTTGTAAGTCCCAACTCAATAGATGGTACTACCTGAAGACACCTCTATGTCGATGGTGGAGTTACTTTACAATATAGACGCTGAACTGGAGACGACCAGTTACAGAGAGTATATACCAAGTTCTAGATAGATTACTTATTTAAGTGACAATAAGTAAAGAACAATGCAATAATATAAAATACTTGTAAAGTAAATTGGTGAGACAATATGTAATTTTCAAGTGTAATTTATTTATTAACTTTAAATAAATACAAGGTTGTTGCGGAACCAAGATAATACAAGTATGTAAATATCCTAACAACCTATGAACTACAATTGATCTACACTTGGAATTTCTCTGAACAATCGAAACACTTAAAGTTGTGAAATGTTCCTTTTTATGATTGAGAGAATATTGCACAAGTTCACCAAGAATATTGCAGGTATGCAAAGTGTGAAGTGTTCTCACTTGTTATTCTTGTTGTGTAATGACTTGTATTTATAGGCAAAGTTAACATTGGGATGTTAACTTTGGCCGTACAAATATGGTTGAGAATATTTAAGGAATAGCATTTAATTCCTTAAAATGCTGTGTAAAGTTGCAGTATAAAGCAACTTTACTCAACCAGCTTTATGTACCTTTTTGTACTTAAATAATAAGATAAATCTTATTATCCGGGTAATAGCACATAAAGCATAAAAGTCAATTCCTCGTAATCAGTGTAAAACTTTGTAAGAGCTTTCCACTGACGGTCTCCAGTTTGTAACTAACTAGAATGTCAACTGGGCTTCGCTGCCATTGTCATTCTCTATCTTTCACTTGTTGTCTTCGACTCCAACTGGAATGATTCTTCAACTGGTCAGTTCTCAACTGGAGAAAGTCTTCAGTTGCGTTGACTGTACGATGCAACTGGACTTCAATATATTTCTGGACAAATCTTCTTGGTCTCCAGGTGCAAATGGAGACTGGTCAGTTTCACTGAAACTAGTCCTAACAATAGGAGGTGATAAGTCATAGAGTGTGATAGCCAAATGCTTTAGCCGTACGGGCTCCGTCATCGGATTTAAAAATTCGTCGAAAGTATATCGAATGACATCTCTAATGAAAGAGCATGAAATTTTAAGAACACCCATACAATTTTTATAATTTATCGATATACGGTTTTTGAGATAAAAGATTTTGAATGAATTAGAGGAATAAAATGATTTATGGAGGAGAGAGAAAAAAATGAGTGGTTGAGATTCAAGGTTATTATAGGTATATTAGGTATAGATGTTTAAATTAGTGAATAAGGAATAGGGGTATTTTGGGTAGTTCAAATCATCTTTTCTTAAAAAAAAAGGGCAAAATGCTTTATAAGATAGTATTAGATAGTTACAATTTAATCATAAAACTCATTGTAATAATTAAAGTTTACTAGCATGGTGCCCGCCGCAATGCGGCGGCGGTGGCGGCAGTGCTGCAAAGGTTATTATACGTTTATTTTAAGAGTTGAGGGACTGGTGGTGCAATTTATTTTATTAAGGGTATTTTATTAGTAGAGATAATTAAATTAGTGTGAATGATTTACAAAAATAGAAGGGGGTATTTCTGTCATAGTGCATGGAGTAACTTTCAACATTTCCAAAAATAAATAGGCTATTCTTTTTATAAGTAGGTATAGATAGTCTGTTTATAAAGTCCACTTTAAATGTGATTGTGGTTTGCTAGTCTATATCCGTCTTATCACACCTCAATTACCAACCATTTTATCTCACTTTCACCACTCTCGTCAACAACTCTGTTTTGGTGAAAAACGACATATCTTTAAAGTAAAACTAGTGCATACAATACAACTAAAAATCATTTAAGCATTATAGTAGCTTTGAACGGATACAATGCTAGTGTAATAAATTATGCTACAAGTCACTTCTAATATTATTGAGGCAACAGGCTTAAAAAGTTTATGGAACAAAGTTACAATAACTCATTTCACATTGGAACTATAATAAAACTCTCAGAATTTGTCGGTCAACATTATAAAGTACACTTTAAATGTGATTGTGGTTTGCTAGTCTATATCCGTCTTATCACACCTCAATTACCAACCATTTTATCTCACTTTCACCACTCTCGTCAACAACTCTGTTTTGGTGAAAAACGACATATCTTTAAAGTAAAACTAGTGCATACAATACAACTAAAAATCATTTAAGCATTATAGTAGCTTTGAACGGATACAATGCTAGTGTAATAAATTATGCTACAAGTCACTTCTAATATTATTGAGGCAACAGGCTTAAAAAGTTTATGGAACAAAGTTACAATAACTCATTTCACATTGGAACTATAATAAAACTCTCAGAATTTGTCGGTCAACATTATAAAGTACAAAAATATCAATACTTATCATTATGGTTTTAATTGTTATTTATAAAAACACAATGTGTTTTAATTGTGTTTTATAAAAACACAATGTGTTTTAATTGTGTTTTATAAAAACACAATGTGTTTTAATTGTGTTTTATAAAAACACAATGTGTTTTAATTGTGTTTAATAACACAATGTGTTTTAATTGTGTTTTATAAAAACACAATGTGTTATTATTGTGTAATCTAAAAACACACTGTGTTAAGTTTTAAATCACAGTGTGTTTTTGATAGCGCGTGAAAATCAAAAAATTGTTCAAACACACTGTGATATGAACTTAACACAATGTGTTTTCTAAAAACACATTAAAAACACATTGTGTTAAATTCAGATCACAGTGTGTTTTGGCCAGTTTTCTAGTTTTCACGAAAATTTTAGTTTTCAAATGATCACAACCCATATTATCAAAATAGTAATACAAAATATCTGAATTTAGCAATGTACTAGGTTGCAAATAAGTAAAGTTGTAAACAAGATCAACCCATGTAGGTATCAACTTTCAAGTATTCAAACACTTTTACCACATTTAACACATGTGTTCCCCGATGGACCTACTCGACAGTTCCTTAATGTAAATTATTCATATGCCCAGATGGAGATCTTGTAAACGAGACTAACCAATTTCTAGGTAAATGCATCTAAATTGCCACCTCACAAAATCACATAAATATGTAATGAAAGGATATACTCACTTACAATAAGTGTATCATGAATCAGCCAACTTCAAACGTGGAACTATATTCATCGACTGGAGTTCCTGCGATGACGAAATATATGGTTAATATTTAATTGTAGGAAGAACACAACCATCAAAGTGATACTTGATTTAATTAACATGAGTTAGTAATGCAAGTGAACATAAGGGTGCATATAATGGAAGACTTGTAACATAACTAAATGTAGCAGAAAGCAAAAGGGAATTCTCCATTTCTCCCTGGGTGGTTCTTAAATACATTATACCTGAAATAAGAGCTTGCAAGCATATGGTAGTTTCATGGATGAGATATTATCTCCGTTCTTGCATGTGGAACAGACCCTAGTTTTTGTTTGATGATTTATGTATCCAAGTAACCCACACTTTCTACAAACCTGCCAGATTAAAAAAAATAAAAAATAGAAAGAAAACATAAAGAATGGAAATGATGATAAGATTTGTAGGCATCAAATATTTGTAGAGTTTTTAGTTTTCTTTATGTTCAGTTCAGGAGTTTATATCCCATGATAAATGATAGTCAATAACAGATTTTTGAACAACATAACTAGAGCTAGTCACCATTAAAAATCAATATAAACAAGGGTGATTTTGCCAGCACTTAGCTGCGGGTTTAGTTCGCGTACATCTAGAAAGGCAAAAGAAAAATTTATGGTAAAATAGAAACTAATTAAAACTGGGAAAAGGGGGGGGGGGGGGGGGGGGGGGGGGGGGGTGAAAGTTGCAAATATAGAGGGTGCCGGAGGAGAATTCCCCCTATGATCAGTAAGAATCCGTCCGTGAACGCATATACATACATTACAATACAACTCATGCTTAAAAAGAGACCCACATTAGATGGGCAAAAGGACAAGTTCCAAAAAATGTAACCAACCTGAACCTCAAAAGGATCGCTAGAGAGCATTAAGCGTTCATAAATCAGATTACTAGTTCCATAAGCAATCAAACAATCTCGTTCCATTTCTCCGACACGAAGACCTTGGTAATTATCAAAATGTCACTCAAAATTAATATAAGAAATATATGATATGTTTGATGTAATTAAGAGGCAGGCTTTTCACCTCCGTTTCGGCTTCTCCCTTCTGTGGGCTGTCTAGTTATAAGTTGGCGCGGGCCCATGCCTCTAGCATGCATCTTATCAAGGACCTGGTTTGGATATGGAGCTCAATTAGACATGGAAAAAGGCAAAGAGATTGCAGGCCAAACTATACAGCTGTGATTAGATACATAAATAGAAATATACATAAACAGTCTTCTAATTGTTTAACATTCAAATGCATAATCCATCCTAAATAATCTTGGTACTTTAGAGATTTACGAGAAAAATAGTATGCCTTCGATTTATTCCTTCAAAATGTTTGCTGAACCATACAAAGGGAACTCATCATTTATTGTATATATCTTTACTTTTTCTGATCATGGTACGTTCAGACAATATGTAGCCAAAAAATTCAACAAGCAGTTGAGAAATTATATCTTCTCTGATCGTTATTTTTGAAACCTATATGATATGATTGAGACATTGAGTACATACTCACAAGAAAAGGTTCATGTATCATCAAAATAACTTGTCTAATGTTCCCACAGATTCTGCTAAAGCGTGATCATCAGAGGATTTAATTCTTACCATGTGCTTTAGTTTCTGGTAGTATATCGGTCCCATGAAGATATAAGCCTGTAGTGGCGTACCAGTGATACCTGATACAATGATAATTCAAATATTGTCAAAGTTAGGGAATATACAAAAGACAGTTGAAGGTTGCACATTTCCAATGTGATGTCAATAATGCTTCCAGTTCAACTCCCTAAAACAATCTATTTTATCATCGATATAATGTATTAAAAAAAGAGATTAGAACCTGAATATAAAAAATCCTTCCCATTGTAGCAAAATCCATGCTTCACAAGGGTTTCACTGTTTGGAGATTATATGTCATTCATGATCTGGCTACTAAATTAGATTTGAGATGAAACTATTTACTAGGAAAAAGATTGCACCTTATGTCTTCAACTTTGTCTGCATGACCACTCGGTTCCCCAAATGCACTACCATAATGGAACTTGCCACATGAAACTCCAGCCTTACTCCCAAGAAGCTCGATCATCTTCCCAACAGTCATTCGACTGAAATTTAGAAATATGATGGAAGGTAAGAAAACCCAAATAGAATGCTCTACAAGTTATTAGAATACCAATCCGAACATAACAAACATATAATAGTATCCAGATTTTTGTGCGTATGTTTTCTGTTCCAGAATCCTCAGGAATTCACTCTTTCGGTTTGCTCTTATGCAACCCCAGCTAACTTCTGGTAAATAGAATCTTTTGCATATTCATAGTGTCTTTTGCTAATAAGCGCGCATAAAGTTTCCTACCTTGGAAACCCATGAGGATTCATAATCAAATCTGGGCATATGCCACGCTCAGAAAAAGGAAAATCTTCTTGTTGAACAATGGTCCCACAAACACCTTTTTGACCATGCCTACTACTAAACTTGTCACCAACCTATATAAAATAAACATATTGGTAACACGTCCAGAATTCCAGAAAGAAATGACAGAATCGTGAAATTTATATAAACAGCACATCATAAAATTATAAACTCTTACCTCAGGCCTACGAGTATGTCGAATCATAAATTTTACACATAAATTGTTTTTCCTGTCAGAGCATAAAGCCACTCTATCGACAACCGCTGTCTCCCCTTCTGCACCTTTATAGGTTTGTTTACTCATTCTATACTGACTGCACGTAATAACAATATGAGTTTTTCTCCATCGCAAGTACCTACTTATATCTGTACACTATAAGCAACTCACATCTGTGATGGATGTAACTTGTTGGAAGCCCTTGTATCTATAGGGCATTCTTTTTGCATATAAATGTCTTGATGTCTTAGTATTTCACCAGGAGAAGCAAGCCCGTCATTATCCAAAATCTACACAGAATAAGCATTAATAGAAAATTTTAAAAGGATAATAAACAACAAATCAGCTAATCATAACATTACACAAAATGCATGTGTTAAATCGCATAAAATTCATCCAAAGAGAAGCACCTGAATCTTATTTGGATCATGCTGGGATTTGCTGGGTGAAGAAAACTTGTCACATACATTGTCATACTTCTGTAATAAAGCTGGCATCCTGTTTGCAGAAATACAAAGGAGAAAGCAACTTCAATGACGATATAACTTAAAGTAGCAGCTAAAAGTCTACTTGAACACTGCTTATCTGATAAGTACTTTTTCATTACAATACAACGACCAAAACCACGGTCCAGAGATGATTTATTCATGACTATAGCATCCTCTATGTCATAACCACTATAACTCATAACTGCAACAGTTGCATTTTGCCCAGCTCCGAGCTTATCATACCCAACCTGCAAACAACGAAGGGACTTTCTATTCACACACTAAGATCTCAGTCATATACAGTTGTTGAAAGAACAGAATACAGACCAGCTCAATTGTTCTTGTCGTCAATAGCGGCCGTTGAGGATAAACCAGAAGGTAGATCAATGAATCCATTCGAAAAAGCTTCATTTAAAGAACCAGTGGACTTAAGTGAGTACATACAGATATATAATCCAATGCATGACGTACAAAATCAACATACACAGAAGAAAGGCCATACCTGATTATATGCAATATTGCCCATTGCTTGCTTCCCCATAGCACACTAAAGGGGCAAAAATAAAAAGCATAACCGTCCAATCTAATGAAAACCGGAAAGATAAAGGACCAAATTTTACAAAAACAAACGAATAAAGACCTGATAGGTATTTCTTGGGGACTGGTTATGGTGAGGAAAAGGAATCAGCCCGGCACAAACACCTAAGATGGTGAAAGGTTCTATTTCAATATGAGTCGTCTCATTAGTGGCCTCTCCGTCGTACAAAGCGATCTATACATGATACAGTTGAGTAAGAATAAAGGCTGTGCCATCAGTAAGAGAGTCTTAAATTTAATAGATGAATTATTGCAAACCAAAGCATTGTTCTCTTCATTGACATCAAGATACTCTATCAGTCCTTCCCGTAGAAAACTGTCGAAATTGCGTACTCCATCCTTTAAAAGGAAAAATGATTAAAATAGTCGACAGTAGTGGCAAAAACACCGTTGTGTAAAAGTAGTAGCATACCTTCAACTCTTTCATGTGATGATGCTTAATTCTTGATATGCCGTTGTCAGCAATTACAAGTGGGCGACAAACGCGGCCACCATCTGAAGCAATATAAACACAATTCTGCCAACAAAAAGCATGACCCATTATACAACCAATTAAACAGTTCATTGTCTTTGTACCCGTCATTTCCTTATTAAAACTCAAAAGTCAAAATGGGGCACCCCCCCCCCCCCCCCTTCTTCTTTCTCTAAACTTAACATGCAAATTGCAGGGCCAAAGAAGTTATTTGTTTCCTGTTGACATATAATCTTGCAAAGTCATTTGTCGCAATAATAATAGAGTGATTGTTAAAAAAATATGGCCTTTAACTATTCGCAGTTTTTGGAAAAGGGTGATAGCAAGAAACTTATCTTAACAAGCAACACATGTTAATTGATGAATTGCGAGTCCAGAGAGCTTACTTGTTTCTCATTGACATAGATGCTTACAAAATCGCCTAGTTTACCCGCCCTTCGCAGCTTTCTCATTCCATTAGCAAACAGCTACAAGGTCATTCAAAAGAGTAACTACACGTTAAAGCCATGACATAATACCATTAAATAAGATATCATCAGGCAAAATATATGCATAGAACCTGTGGCCTTCTATGCTTCCCGAGGATAAGTCCATTTAATATGATAAGAAAAGAATTTGGCGAATGAAGTTCTTCACCAGAAAGTAGAGCCAAGTCCTCAACTCCCAAGCAGTAACACTAATCAGAAATAAAATTTCAAAATCTACATATATGGTTTGAAGAGAGAAGAAAGGGGAAATGATGGGGATCAGAAGTGATGATTATGCTAATGCTAGTCATTGCATGACTGATTAGTAGTACTTTGCTATGGAGTGTATTTTAGTATTCTAATTTTGAACGATCTCCTAGCAATAACCTAGAGCATGGAAGTTAAAATATACCAAGGAGATGATAGGGCCTTCTTCTTCATCAGTTGTAACATGCGTCATCAGAGCCAGATTTTTCACCAAACCACAAGCTTCACCTTCAGGAGTATCACAGGGGCAAAGCATGCCCCACTGTCAATTAATGTATCAGCACAGAAGATGCAGTGTTATACAAAGTAAACAAAGTCAATGTATTTACAATTTGATCAAATTAAACTCCAGAAAGAGCAAAAGGGGCAACAACAGTTTAAGATCAATACTGTGCCTACCTGGCTAGGTTGTAAGGCCCTAGGTCCACTAACTTTCCTTGACTTTTCAAACTGGGGGGAAATTTTTGTCATGGAGCCATACGATGCAATGAAGGATAGTCTTGTAACAATCTGTTACATCGCATATTTAGTTGCACTATAAAGCATATTAATCATTGAAAAAGATGAAGGTTATGTAATTTAAGAATAATAGCAAAAGGGAAATAAAGCACCTGCGTAATGCCTTTCCTGTCCATCTTAAACCTTTTAACATCCCAGTTTCCTGTAGAGAGGCTACGCTCCAAACCCATAGTAATATCATCTTTTGCTAGATGCTGAATGAAAAAGAATGATTAAAAGAACAAAAGACTATAATTAAGGGAATATAGATCCAGGATGCAATCCATTTCAATTAACAAGAAAACCCAAAACCACATGATAACTAACTAGTATAAATGAAAATAGTATGTGCATTTCCTTGTTAATCAAACTTTCATACCTGGGTTATATCAAACTTGCTTGAGCGACTGGGTTTGGCCAGGAGCTTATCTACATGTCTCTTTAAATTGTCGTTCAGTGACTTGAATAGGTCCTGAAATATGAATTTTCAACCAGATATTACACATATGTAAAACTGTTAGGTTTAAAAAAATAACAAAAGAAAAATCCAGACAGAATATATAATAACTAGAAAGAATAGCAGTGATGACAACAGAAGTTGCTCTATATCATTTGGTCCGTCAATCCAACAACAAAGGCATCCTCCAAATTCGGACAGCTTGTGTTCACAAATATGGCAGGCCTCATTCCCTAGGTTCTCACAACCAGCATCATTACTTGCCAAAGGAACAAGCTACTCACCTCAAATAGTAGAGCTAATAATTGCCCTGAAAGCTCCAGCCGTTTATTGCCTACATAGTCCTGTAAACCCATTAAACTGATAATTAGTCAAGTAGTACACAACCATATATGCAGATTACACATACCACGTTCAAGGAAAATGTTCTCTCGGTCAAGCCAACATTATATATGTGCATATATATATATGCATATAATATACTATACACATGCACATATATATAGATACATATACACATTAATGCAACTTAAAACTGAATATTGTAAGACATGGGGATGCTTAGGCTCAATACTTACTTTGTCATCCATCGCATCCTCATTTAACATTGCATCCATCATGCGTCTCAACATCACGACAACATAAGCGCACTTCAAATGAAAATTGTTTTCCCGCACCTAGAGAGATATATACAGTTAGGTAGTGATGCATTACTGCATATATGTGTGATCTAAAACTTGATTCAGCTCACCGGAATGTTCGGAATAAAAATATCCCGAAGAACAGTGATAGCTCCATCATCCTAAAGGAAAAACAACAACTGATTGTTACACCACAATGCAAATTCTGTAATAATTAAGATAAAGAGAAACTACAGATAGGAGGAGACATACCTTACCGAACCTAGAGAATGTCTTCGTACGCTGCATCCAACAATGAATACTCATAAAAGACATGTTAAACAATATGTATGCAAAATCCAAACTGATCCATAGTCACTACTCGCTATAATGAACCTAAAACTTTTTGAATGGCATACTATTCTACTACTACTTCTAGATTACACGAATGTCTGAGATGGAACTCAGGACTCTCGAAAACCTCTATTAATCCACCCCAAGAAATGTGGGAAGTGGGACTTGAACCTAGGTGGATCCTCCCAAGGTCAAAGACCTTACCAATGGGCCACCAACCCCATTGGCTAGAACGAACCTAAAATAAAAGACCAGGATCCATAGGAAATAAAATATGTGCCCCCTGATCTTCAAGAAATAGAAGCATTTGGTCTGGGCATAATGTAAGCGGTCCAAAGACTAAAAGTAGAGTCAACCAATCAGCAGCCAGCATGGTGGACAGAAAATTGCCGATTTACCAGTTCATGAATAATACATATAATGTGGTCTTGTATGTGATAGGGTTAGGTATGAAAACCTTCAATCTAATAGCAAGCTCAGTAAACACAAATAGAAATAGTCATTAAAAGTCTAGATAGTCAAGGACACCATGCAGTTCTTTAAACGCATGTCAGGAACATACATACTAAATTAATGTAAATTGTAGTTCTTTCCATAGGTGAATCTCTTTCGGTGCATAACATTATGCAGTTCTCCAAACATATTACTAATATAAAAGATACCAGATATTTGTCAAACTTTTGTCTACAACACTTATTATACCTTTTTTTCAAGGAACTCCAGCGCTTGTTGTTGTGTATAGACACCAATACTTGCACACTCCTGAAATTGAGAAATGATAAACCATCAGGTGTTCATTATGTATTATGAATAGATAGAAAGATTAGGGTTGTAAATTAGTAGGAAGGTTAGCATTGAGATTGGTTAGAAGTCCCCTTATCCAACAATTTCTTCGCAACAGAAGATTGTAAAGTAGTAGAAAAAATAACACGCACTATGCACATTTTTTCCTCTCAACATGAGCAATATTTCTAATGAAGATTTTCTATTGCCAAGATATCCTATCATTTTCAAACCTTACAATACTGTAACTGATCAACTATTAGAAGGTCCCTTCAAGAACTTCCTCTTCATATTTGTTTTTAGATCTAATAGCTTACCTCAATAGATGGCAAAAGCAGACTTGCATATTGAGGATCTCTGCCAAGCATCTGCACAACTTCTTGATCAGTTTCCATACCCATGGCTTTCATGACCACCATAATGGGAACCTAAAATACGATATGTATGGGATCCAGAGCATTCAAGACCATAATTACAATTTATCTTGGAAACATATATAGACAACTTTTCAAAAAGTCACAACTGTAATATTCATACCTTGGAACTAAATGCATTCAACACCAAATAAATTTTCTCTTTTTCCATTCTTATAATTGTTTTACTTTTTGTCATAGAAGTGCTACTCATGACAGATGCCTGGATGCTGGATGAGAAAACAAGAACATGAACATAAACATAAAATGAAAACAGATTCGAATTTGCAAACAGAACTAGGTAGAATCCAAACGCAATAATACAGCCAAAACAGACAGGAAAACAAAATTCACACTTTTGTTAACTCAATTAGTAATAGCTATCTCAACAAGCAGACCTTTGCAATTTGCATTTTTTAGCCTTCGCTCCCACTCGATATTTGGCCACTAATCCATGGGGACTAAACCCACGCCACATAAAATTGGGCGGCATGAAGTTCTCAGAAAAGGGACTGGCAAGGCCCCCATAAATTGTTTGCACCTAATGGGATTTGAAACTTGGAAATTTGCAAATTAAGTGAGAGTTATCCTCTCAAGTTTTACCACCTAGCCAACTCCAGGAGTGACATTTCTATAACTTCTCAATCGGTGGATATACATTACATGATCGGTTGATGATAGCTTGTCATTTTTGTAATATACTTTACATGTTCAGTATATGCCCATATATATATCTGTATACGTGGATACTAGTATGCTTCACTTGCTAGATATGTTTTATTTTAATTAATTTTATTTTTGTCGTATATTTCATATCTGCATATTACTACTCACATCCAAGCGCAATGCATGCAAAGAACATCCACACCCACCCCCCCAACCCATCCCAAAAAATATAAATATCACACAGATACGTTATTCACTCTCACACTCTGGCTGGAGATCCCTCCAGAAGCAGTCTCTACTCTAGGGTAAAGGTAAGACTGTCATCTTACATTATTACCTCCCCCATACCCCACTTATGTTGGGATTGGGTACTGTGGTGGTTGTAGTCGGTGGTATCTAAATCATCTTCTTATATGTACACAATTTATAAGAGTTTAAATTGTGTTTATTTGAGGGAACATAGATGTTTACATCACAAAAACATCGCTGTTTTTACTTCCATTAGCCCTCCAGCAGATTAAATACGTTTAAGTGGCAAGATCCATTTTTATGTTTAGCATGCTAACAACGAAAACAGTAAGTTAAAATCATAAGTATTTGGCTCGGGCATATATCATGTGAATGGGAAAAGAAGGAATACTCACCAACCCTTCTTGTCCGTGTCTATGATTATTCTGTTCTTTGACAGCTGTTCTTGAATTAAAATCACCTGCATAAATTAGCACAATAAACAACATACCATTGGCACTATTAATATTAAATTATTAATAGAAGATATATAAAATATTGAACTCCACAAATGAGTTAGACAACTGCTAATATAACTTGAGATCCAACAGAACAGCACAAACTGGCAGCCATAAAAATTGGAAAAGAAAAAGCCCATGAAGTAAACATAAGAGCGCAGAAATTATCCTTTTTGATGACATTTCACATATTTTAATAGAATGTAGACTTGTGGCAGAAGTTGTTTCTAAACCTAACTTAACATATATATTTGAGTAGCAAAAAAACTCTGAACAAATTCAGTCATCTCCCAAAAGCAACACAAATTGACAAATAATGTATACAACTTGACGAAGAAGAAACTTGGGTAGCATATAAAACAGAGCATGGTAGTTAGTGCTATGCACTAGATTAATGGCCTTCAAATAAAAAACCAGTACAAAAACAAGAATGATAAAGATGGATTAGATTACCAAAAATGATCACATTAATGGAAATAATGTTTATCAATGTTAATAAAGTTAATATAAATATATATGTGCATGAAAAAGAGATTATAGATCACCTTTTCATTTCCTTTCACAACAAAATATCCACCCGGGTCAAGTGGGCATTCACCTAATGGAAACATGAATGGACATTAGTCTACATATTATTTAACAATATGGCAACAGGATGAACTGAAAAGTATATTTGTAAAGTACTATGTATTTCTTTTGTTCTATGGCATACAGACCAAGTTTTGCCAGCTCGTCTTGATCTTTGCCATAGAGGACGCACAAAAAACTCCTTAACATGATAGGCATTTTTCCTATGATAACTTCTTTCTGCAATGTCATATAAGAAAGATTTGAATATCAAATCTCAGAAAGTGAAACTGAAAATAGTATCTGAGCTATAAAAGTTACCTTTTGTTGTGAACGCTTACTGGTATTCTGACCTTGACTACCATTGCAATACTCAATGTTCACATATATTGGAGCAGAATACCTACAATGTGTGACATGTAAGGCACGTAATGACGGGGAAAAAAAATCAAAGGTACAAGACTATGGTAAGAACAAGATAGTCAAAAGTTAGGGAAAAAATGAAGATGGCAGCGGAAGTAATGGAGGGAGAGAAATAAGAAAGCACCCGTCTTTAGATTTTCTCTTTATCTGGTACTATTGGCGTTTGGCAAGAGTATGTTGCAGCCAAAAGGATGAAAAGCTACTTTCAGTCATATTAACAATAGGAGGAGGGATGAAAAATAAGCAAGTAGTCACTGATGCTTAATTCCCTTGCCAATTGACTTATAGCAGGATAAAGTTAAGTATAGCAGATAAACTGAACAGAAACCACAAAAGCATACACAAATCCACAGACAACTAATAGGCCTTTTAAGTTCTTCCCTTTTAACTAAAATGATTGCTCAGAAGTCACAACTCACAACTTTCACAGTAATTATACAAGCAATTTCATTCTAGGGTAGTAAGTTCATCAATATAGAAGACAATTGCAAACTAATGTGCAGTAATGCATATATTCGGTAAATGATTATGTTAGAAATGCAGCCTGATAAGCATTTACCTTTGTCATTAGCAAAAATAGTGGTTTTGAATACATTCTTGATATGATCTGAGAATTTCAGTATTTCTTCTTAAAAGTTGTTGCTAGATGTTAAAGCCTTTAATATCATGTGTGCTCCTATAGCAAAAGATGACTCAGTTGCAGGTGATTTTTAAAAAGATTAACCAAACACGCCAAAAATAAATGGGACGGCATAGTAAAAAGTTCAATTCAGTTAGAACTGCATAAAACAATGAAAACAGATGCCACCAAGGCACCGACCCAAAGGTTTTTTTTGCTATTTGCATCTACTCCCAGTCCCTGTTACTTTGTGACTTCAAACACTATATGTTTTGAGGCAGAAGACGAATCATTTATCATGTTTATTCGATGGCAAACACATGAATTGAATATAAAACTGGCTTACGTCATGTCACTTAGACGGCATTTTTGAGGACTTAGTGAGTCGGTCACACCATCAACAACCACCGAAGGCTTCCCAATCCACACATCTGTGTATCTGTCATCAGAACATAAAGAAAACATACCAAAAAGCTTAGTCTTTGGCCACTTACTGCAAGAGATACTTTTGTTTGGGTATCCATAAACTTGTAGCATTTGTTTAATATGATAAGTCACCAGTTCGATTCAAACTTACATAAATTATACTAACTTTAAAATTAAAACAAAGACCCTTGACCTAAATATTAAAAGTACTAATTTTGGGAGCAATGTATTTTGTATAGGCCAATCATGCAATCAGAATAATTTTTCAAGACATATCCGAGATGCAAACCAAAAGGTATCACCAATGGAAAATTATAACAAACTGGCTAAGAAATGCAATATGCTTGCATGTAAATTACTAAGTGTAATGTGTTCACAACATCCATATATTACTTTGAAAACTAAACTGTTGTACCTGAGGTAGACACTAGGATCAAATCTAGATGTCACAAGGTCATTAGCACGAACAATCTTCTTTATTTCGGTCCTAACAAAATAATTAAAAGAGTCCAGATGTTCCTTCACCAAACCCCTGACCTGCAAATACAAACATTAACACATAGCACTTTAAATATTCATACGGTCATACCCTAATCGTTCGTCACTTCTTTTTCGTTTTATGTTCTTTCCTCCTTTTTATCTTTTTTGCCTTTTAAACTATATTTTGGCGAAAACAATGTCAGCATAATGAATACTCAAGTCGCCATAAACACAAAAAAGAACATTCTAACAATTAAAACAATATTTGTAGCATTAATACGGAGAAATTCACGAATAAACTAGAATGTTAATATTAAAACCCTACGTGTTCATACATTGTTCCAAAAACTCAAATAAGTCATCTTTCATCTCAGTCCTCCTCGTGTTGCTTTACACATGCCTACTATAGAATTGTGGCATCAACTCTTACACATGTGAAACGACAATTTATAATTAATGGTTAAGTGGTCATGAATATATCTAATACATCGAAACAACTTATTACAACAAATTTTAGATTATTAGTACATATACATTACACTTACAATTAATGTTAGATACATTTAAAAACACCAAACCCTAACAATTAAGCCGATATCCAAACTAATTCTTCACAAACTACGTAATTAATCACATTCTATAACACAAAATCAAAGTCTATATATATATATATATAAACATATACCTTGAGGAACTCGGGAATCAACTGGAACTTATCGACTGCTGATTTAACCGGAGACGCGAGAAATTGCTTGTCAATACTACCACCTCCGGTACTGAAATCAAAATATAAATAAATAAATAAATAATTATTAATAGTATTAGGATTGTGATGGTTATTAATTGATATTAGAAATTAATTGGATAGTTAGTATAGCACCTTTGAAGATGCGAGTCTTCGGACACAGTCATGATGATGGACGGAGTGAGTGAGTGTGTGATGGTGTGTGTAGGGTTTAAGGAGAAAACGGAGGTGGCTAAAGTATGTATGTATAAACCCCCTGTTTTTCTTTTTTTTTCTTCTTTATTGTGTATGTAGGCCTAGCCAGACCAATACTCCTCTAATCGGGTTAGTTAGGGCGTGTCTTCATCATGTCACAAAATAATATTTGTTTTTGGAGAGAATGTGAAGACGAAGTAACGAGACATGTGTTTCAATTTTATGTTTACTTTTTCATTTTTCAACAATATTATTTTTTATGTCATGATATTGTTTGTAGTTTTGTGCAATTCAAGGTGTCATTTGGAAGTTTGTAGCGTTGGCAAAACTACCGTCAACATCGATGTGATTTCTTTTAATAAAGTAATGTTTTTCTTTTTATAAGTAATGTTTTTTATAATTATATGTAATGTTTTTTTAGTGTAATTTTTTTAATTAATGTATATTTTTTTAATGTAATAGTAATTTTTTTAATAAATATAGTGTTGTTTTTTTATTAATAAAATATTTTTTTGATAAAAAAATGTGTATTTTTTATTTGTTTGTTTTATTTAATTGAAAATAAAAAAATATTGAGAAAAAAGTAACGGAAAAGATATTGTTAGCATGAGTGTATCATGAGATTGAGATATAAGAAATAGGTGATGTGGCGTTGATGTGACGACGAGGAAAAGGTGGGGAAGAGTTAACTGTTGGAAGATGCCTTATTACGAGTGATGGTATTTTGTTACGCTTTTTTAATCTTTTGATTTTGATTTGAATTAAAAAGATCTTTAGCGTGGTTTGGATCAGTTGTAAACACTCTGGCCTCTAGAGGTCAAAGGTTCGATTTTGATCCCATGCATAAAGCCCGGAGGTCCGTTTCTACCATTTAGTTAGAACATGAAAACAGTCTCTCTACTCAGGTAGAGAGCTAAGATTTGTCTACATCTTAACCTCCCCATACACCGTCGAGATATTGGGGCCCAGAACGCATGAAAGACGACAGTGAGCAGCTCATTTCCTTTTCCAGTTATCAAACAACTTAATAATATATTTAAAAATCGTATTAATCTATCTTGTAATTAAATCAGTGAACATGTCACTAAATCAACACAAAACAACCAAGACTAGTAAGCAAGGGCTGACAAATCACTCGATGGCCCTTTACAACCATCGAAAACAAATAAAGGAAAAAGTTGAAGTAAATCATGTCCAGAAAAAAAAAACTTCTACAAAATAATACACTAGTGACGTCACTTTTTTGACCATTTAAAAATAATATATGCCTTTTCAGTTTTATCTTTTTATTTATATCTATCTATACTCCTTTATAAAAGAAACTGCCATCCCCCTCCTTAATTTTAAGAACCTGAAATGACACATTTACCCTCCATCTTAATACATCTTTATTTCCATTTTATAGACTGTGACTAAAATGTCCTTACAAAAATTCAACCTCTATCTTTCCCTCACGCAGAAACACATAGCAAAACCCAAACTCAAAATTCGTGCCCCTCCTCCCCCCTTTCATATCCCACCGCAACAATTCATCACATCTCCGACCACAATGAAATTATTTTTACGTTAATAACCACACCATCAACGTCGCCGTTACCGCCGCTGCATTGCGCGGGCACCAATCTAGTATATGCATATGTATACTCCTTATTAAAACAAACTAGCCCCATATTTTAAGCAAGTTAAGCATTTTTTTAATATTCCCAAAGTATCCTTAATCACCCATAATACATTAAACACACAATTACGTCTCTTTTTATCACACATACACACACATCAACACCAACGTCCATCATCACCGTCGTTTGCTACCCCACCGCCACTACCACCGCCACCAATCGTAGCCACCACCGCCTCCGCCGTCACCGCCACTGCCGTTGTCGTCATTTCATCACCGCCAACGCTACCCAGGGGCGGAGCCAGTAGGGGGACTTGTAACACCCCAACTTGGCGGAATCATGGGATGTCACACGAAAAGCATAGCATGACATGGAAGATTAAGTAGAGACTATACTATATGCAAACAAAGATTTGGCAATCCATACAATAAGTTCAATTACGGGTTCGAGTACAACAAGGGATCACCAAAATGCATAAGGAGCACATGCCATCAATGTTACAAAAGAATACAATCCAAAAATGATGGCCGATAATCCTAAGCACAACCCGTCAAGGGAATCATTGAATCACGGATCCATTAGTCAAGCCCAAATCCTAGCAAAAACATGCAATCATCCATTTCGTCCTTGATTAACTTGATTACCTGAAAAGCGTACTAAAACGGGTCAACATAAAGTTGGTGAGTTCGTAGGTTTAAACGATAAAATCATAGTGTCGGGATAACAACCGTTAACGATATACGAGGATTAGAATACCAATTCACGTTCCAAGGGAAACCCTAAAAGGTTTCATGTTATTACAAATCAACACGTATCCATATCAACACATATCGGCACGACTTACATATATTTCAATGGCGTGATCATATCGGCATGACTTACATATTTTCCAAATGCATGATCAACGGCATGACTTACGTATATCTCAACGGCATGATCATAACGGCATGACTTACATATATTCCAAATGCATGATCAACGGCATGACTTACATATATTTCAAATGCATGATCACAACAAACATTCATGGATACATTTACGGAAAACAAAGCTTCTACGTTCACAAATCATCGTTTAATATCAAATCGTTTCAAATAATTCGTTAAAACATTTACGTGAAACAAGTACACTTTCCACCCCAAATATAAGAGAAAACGGGGCTACGAGACTCACCTTGGCCTTTGATGTTCTTAGAAAGTGATTAAGCGGGTAAGTAGGAAGCACAACGATCACAACCCTATTACATCAACATTAAATCATCACATTATAGCCTACGTTATGTTACAAGTTATCCTAGGCCAACCAAGACACCCCATGGTCAAATCGACGAACACACGATTGAAAAAGTAAGATAACCGGAAAAAGATGATAGATTCACACTAAAAGAAAGATACTATGAGAAACTAGACTCTCATACGATTCCAACGATAGGTCATACGCCTAAAACGGGCTTACGGATCAAGAGTTATTAACGTTTGAAAACTGACGCGTAAACTGGCAGAAATCGCGACGCGAGGGTCAAATCTCGCGACGCGAGTAGTGCAGGGAGGTCGCGGCGCGAAGGACATATCTCGCGACGCGAGAAAATGTTCTGGAATATTTTGGAGGATGAAGCACAAGTGTCGCGGCGCGAGGGGGATGGGTCGCGACGCGAAGGCCTGCAGATCTGCACAAAAACAAGCCAAACACGATTCCAACCCAACCCAAACCCCATTTTTGACTACCAATTCGACTTGGGAGGTTCAAAAACTCATTTTGAAGCTTGAACAAACATATTTCAACATAAATAAACATATCCCATTGCATAATTTCAATTCATAACCACATAACAAGCT
This sequence comes from Erigeron breviscapus, assembly GCA_034093135.1. Taxonomy (NCBI): domain Eukaryota; kingdom Viridiplantae; phylum Streptophyta; class Magnoliopsida; order Asterales; family Asteraceae; genus Erigeron; species Erigeron breviscapus. Next base: position 281,992,735 of record CM067167.1, read on the forward strand.
TTAAATTCGATTTTTGACCCAAGACCAACCTAATGAAACCCTAATTTGACTCAAACTCGTTTTTGACCCAAAATCGACCAAGAACTCACAAGATCCGGTTAAGAACAAGTGTAATAACATAAAATAAAGGAATTTAGCTAAGTTTCACTTACCAAAACAACCTGGATCTTAAATTCCAAATTCTTGGACACTTGGAAATGGTGAATACTTCAAAACCCTAGATTCTTGCAAGATGATGTTTATTATTATTGAGGTTTATATTTCTTGGTTAATCTAGCAATGAAACAAGTAATTATTATGAATTTATGATGATAATTTGAGCTAGATGGGTGGAAGAAGAGATGAATGGATGAGAAGAGAGCGAGAGAGAGAGAATAGATCTTTGGTAAAGTGAAGTGAGTGAGATGAGTGAGGGGGAGGGGGGCCTGGCCTTGGGGTCTCCTCTTTGAGGCCCCGCTCCGCTAATTTCGACAAATGGCTAAACGTTAATCATTAAATCGCTAAAACGAACTCGTATTCACAAATAAATTTAACGTTACGTTATAACACAACAAAACGTTCGATAATTCATATAAATTCGGGACGTCGTTTACATTTCATTACATTCAATCGAAAGTCAAACCAAGTCAAAAGTCACGAATGTTACATTATCCCCCCGTTAAAGGAATTTAGCTAAGTTTCACTTACCAAAACAACCTGGATCTTAAATTCCAAATTCTTGGACACTTGGAAATGGTGAATACTTCAAAACCCTAGATTCTTGCAAGATGATGTTTATTATTATTGAGGTTTATATTTCTTGGTTAATCTAGCAATGAAACAAGTAATTATTATGAATTTATGATGATAATTTGAGCTAGATGGGTGGAAGAAGAGATGAATGGATGAGAAGAGAGCGAGAGAGAGAGAATAGATCTTTGGTAAAGTGAAGTGAGTGAGATGAGTGAGGGGGAGGGGGGCCTGGCCTTGGGGTCTCCTCTTTGAGGCCCCGCTCCGCTAATTTCGACAAATGGCTAAACGTTAATCATTAAATCGCTAAAACGAACTCGTATTCACAAATAAATTTAACGTTACGTTATAACACAACAAAACGTTCGATAATTCATATAAATTCGGGACGTCGTTTACATTTCATTACATTCAATCGAAAGTCAAACCAAGTCAAAAGTCACGAATGTTACATTATCCCCCCGTTAAAGGAATTTAGCTAAGTTTCACTTACCAAAACAACCTGGATCTTAAATTCCAAATTCTTGGACACTTGGAAATGGTGAATACTTCAAAACCCTAGATTCTTGCAAGATGATGTTTATTATTATTGAGGTTTATATTTCTTGGTTAATCTAGCAATGAAACAAGTAATTATTATGAATTTATGATGATAATTTGAGCTAGATGGGTGGAAGAAGAGATGAATGGATGAGAAGAGAGCGAGAGAGAGAGAATAGATCTTTGGTAAAGTGAAGTGAGTGAGATGAGTGAGGGGGAGGGGGGCCTGGCCTTGGGGTCTCCTCTTTGAGGCCCCGCTCCGCTAATTTCGACAAATGGCTAAACGTTAATCATTAAATCGCTAAAACGAACTCGTATTCACAAATAAATTTAACGTTACGTTATAACACAACAAAACGTTCGATAATTCATATAAATTCGGGACGTCGTTTACATTTCATTACATTCAATCGAAAGTCAAACCAAGTCAAAAGTCACGAATGTTACATTATCCCCCCGTTAAAGGAATTTAGCTAAGTTTCACTTACCAAAACAACCTGGATCTTAAATTCCAAATTCTTGGACACTTGGAAATGGTGAATACTTCAAAACCCTAGATTCTTGCAAGATGATGTTTATTATTATTGAGGTTTATATTTCTTGGTTAATCTAGCAATGAAACAAGTAATTATTATGAATTTATGATGATAATTTGAGCTAGATGGGTGGAAGAAGAGATGAATGGATGAGAAGAGAGCGAGAGAGAGAGAATAGATCTTTGGTAAAGTGAAGTGAGTGAGATGAGTGAGGGGGAGGGGGGCCTGGCCTTGGGGTCTCCTCTTTGAGGCCCCGCTCCGCTAATTTCGACAAATGGCTAAACGTTAATCATTAAATCGCTAAAACGAACTCGTATTCACAAATAAATTTAACGTTACGTTATAACACAACAAAACGTTCGATAATTCATATAAATTCGGGACGTCGTTTACATTTCATTACATTCAATCGAAAGTCAAACCAAGTCAAAAGTCACGAATGTTACATTATCCCCCCGTTAAAGGAATTTAGCTAAGTTTCACTTACCAAAACAACCTGGATCTTAAATTCCAAATTCTTGGACACTTGGAAATGGTGAATACTTCAAAACCCTAGATTCTTGCAAGATGATGTTTATTATTATTGAGGTTTATATTTCTTGGTTAATCTAGCAATGAAACAAGTAATTATTATGAATTTATGATGATAATTTGAGCTAGATGGGTGGAAGAAGAGATGAATGGATGAGAAGAGAGCGAGAGAGAGAGAATAGATCTTTGGTAAAGTGAAGTGAGTGAGATGAGTGAGGGGGAGGGGGGCCTGGCCTTGGGGTCTCCTCTTTGAGGCCCCGCTCCGCTAATTTCGACAAATGGCTAAACGTTAATCATTAAATCGCTAAAACGAACTCGTATTCACAAATAAATTTAACGTTACGTTATAACACAACAAAACGTCGTCTAACGTTGGCATACTTTAGTTGACGTTCCCGGGCCACTCTCAACTTCTCTTTGATTTGAGATATCACTTTAGTCGTCTCAACAACAATCTCAGGTCCAATGAGTTGGCTTTCACCAACTTTCGCCCAAGCCACCGGTGATCGGCAATCTCTCCCATACAAACCCTTAAATGGGGCCATTTGTATGCTCGCATGGTAACTATTATTATAGGAGAATTCGACCAAAGGGGGATGCACATCCCAATTACCACCGAAATCTATGGCACACGCTCTTAACATATCTTCTAACGTTTGGATTGTTCTTTCACTTTGACCATCGGTTTGTGGATGGAACGCCGTACTCATGTCGAGTCGAGTACCCATCGCTTTTTGGAACGCCTTCCAAAACTTGGAAGTAAACCGGGCATCCCGATCGGTTATTATGGAAATTGGCATTCCATGCTTGGATATCACTTCTTTGATGTACAAGCGTGCCATGGTGTCAAATTTGTCGTCTTCCCGGATGGCTAAGAAGTGCGCCGACTTAGTCAACCGGTCAACAATCACCCAAATGGTGTCCTTCCCACTACTCGTTCTTGGCAACTTCGTTATGAAGTCCATAGCAATTTCTTCCCACTTCCACACCGGTGTTCTCGGTTGAACAAGCAAACCGGGTGGTTTCTTGTGATCGGCTTTTACTTGCAAACATGTGATACATTCACTAACGTATCTAGCGATGTCTCTCTTCATTCCCGGCCACCAATACAAATCCCTCAACCCGAAATACATCTTGTCGGAACCCGGGTGAACCGAGTAGGCCGACTTATGAGCTTCATTCATCAATTTCATCCGAAGCCCACCCAAAACGGGAATCCACAATCGTTCAACAAAATATAGCCCATCATCGTCCTTTCTATCAAATTGTTCTTCTAAGCCATGCAAAGCTTCATTGATGAAGTTTTCCGGCCTAGTTGCCAATCTTTGAGCCTCAATAATGGAGTCACGAACACTCCTTTGTACGGTAAGGCTCATGGCTCTAATTCGTCTCGGTTTTACACGTTCCTTTCGACTCAACGCATCGGCTACCACGTTGGCTTTACCCGGATGGTAACGAATAACACAATCATAGTCGCTAAAAAGCTCTAACCATCTTCGTTGTCTCATATTTAATTCACTTTGGTCGAAAATGTGTTGAAGACTTTTGTGATCGGTATAGATCACGCTCTTGGTGCCATACAAGTAGTGCCTCCAACATTTTAAAGCAAACACGACCGCCCCCAATTCCAAGTCATGGGTCGGGTAATTCTTCTCATGCACCTTTAGTTGCCTAGATGCATACGCAATCACCTTACCCCGTTGCATCAAGACACAACCCAAACCTTGCCCGGATTCATCACAATAAACAACAAAATCATCGGCTCCATCGGGCAAGCTTAAGATGGGTGCATCACACAACTTGTCTTTCAACAATTGAAAGGCTTGTTCTTGTTTTTCGCCCTAATCAAACCTCCTTTCTCTTTGAGTCAACAAGGTTAGGGGTTGGGCGATTTTTGAGAAGCCCTCGATGAATCTTCTATAATAGCCCACCAACCCAAGAAATTGACGAATCTCGGTGGGCGTCTCGGGCCTTCTCCAATTCTTTACCGCTTTAATCTTACTCGGATCGACGTGTATACCCTCCTTGCTCACCACATGTCCAAGGAAGTGGACTTCTTCCAACCAAAATTCACACTTGGAAAACTTGGCATATAACTTTTCCTTTCGGAGTAACTCCAAGACTAGCCTCAAATGCTCCGCGTGATCTTCCTTTGTCTTAGAATAGATAAGTATGTCATCAATGAAAACAATGACAAACTTATCCAAATATGGATCACACACCCGGTTCATCAAGTCCATGAACACCGCCGGTGCATTAGTTAGGCCGAAGGGCATGACCGTGAATTCAAAGTGCCCATAGCGGGTTCGGAAGGCCGTTTTTGGAATATCATCTTCATGTACTCGCAATTGGTGGTAACCCGACCGCAAGTCAATCTTTGAGAAATATTTAGCGCCTTGGAGTTGGTCAAACAAATCATCAATTCTAGGAAGAGGATAGCGATTTTTCACCGTTAGTTTATTCAATTCTCTATAATCGATACACATTCGGAAAGACCCGTCTTTCTTTTTGACAAATAAGACCGGTGCTCCCCACGGTGATTGACTAGGGCGGATGAAACCCTTTTCTTGAAGTTCTTTGAGTTGGGTAGCTAACTCTTGCATTTCGGTCATGGCTAGGCGATACAGTGCCTTGGCCACGGGGGAAGCGTTAGGAACAAGATCAATACGGAAATCGAGTTGACGAGAGGGAGGCAAACCCGGTAAATCATCCGGAAAGACATCCGCAAACCCATTGACTACGGGCACGGTCTTCAATTCAACCTTGGTGACGTTAACATTATACACTTTGCTTTCCCAAGACTCGGACTTTTCGCCTTGAACCACTAATTCCTCACCATTCTCTAACAGTATTCTAACTATTTTATTACCACAATCAATTACCGCGTTAACGGACGACATCCAATCCATACCAACGATTACGTCAAAACTACCAACATCAAAAGGGACCAAGTCTATGTAAAACGGGTGGTCGTTCAATTCTAAGATACAATCACGTGCAATTCGACTAACCCTAGACGCCACCTAGGGCATAAAGGATTAGCCCCGGTGTAACCACCCTTTGGAGGACCCGCCGTCGGCACAACCGCCGCAAAAACCTTTCCACCACGACCATGGCGCTTAATATCACGCCTAACATCTTTCTTGGTGCCGCTTGACTCGGCCACTTCTTTCCTTTTGTTATCATTCTTGCTTAACTTGCCACCCTTATAAGTTCCAATGTCACACTAGCGGTGCGGGTGGTTGCCTCTTTGTATGTCAAAGGCATGGTGGGGTGAGAGACAAGCATCCTCACTTCATGGGGCAACCCCGCAACATACTTCTCAATTTTTACATCATCGGGTCTCACATAATGGGGAATGAGCCTAGAGAGTTGGCCAAAACGGCGAGTGTAACCCTCATAGTCTCCACCCTTCATGGCAAGTTTAGAGAATTCTTCTTGCAAATTCCTCATTTCGTGTGCCGGACAATATTTAGTAATTATCATCCTTTTGAAGTCTCCCCAAGGTAGGTTGTTAGCCGCATCAATCCCCAATTCCTCAACCTCCTCATTCCACCATTCAAGAGCATCACCTTTCAACATGCCGGTGACATAAGAAATCCGTTGGTGATAAGCACAACCACTCCGAGCAATGATCGATTCAATTGTCTCCAACCATTCTAAACAACTCATGGCACCACCAACTCCATTAAATTCCGGAGCTCCACAAAGTTTGAAGTCTTTGAACAAGCACCCTTGTTGATAAGCAAATTGTCCTCTTGGTTGCACAAAACCTTCTTCTCCATCATCACCGTTTACATTCACCTCTTCATCTTCATTTTGTACATGAACCGCTTCATCTTCCGGTTCTTCTTGTTCATTTCTAGCTTCCATGGCCGTTTGGATTCGGGCCACAAGATCCGGCATAAGATCATTTAGAGCTTGAGTGATAACCTCAGCGGTTACCGGGGGATTGGCACCACCCCGGCCACCTCGGCCACCCCGACCTCCTCGACCACCACGACCTCCTCTACCACCACGACCACCTCTACCACCACGACCACCTCCATTCTCCTCTTGTTCGTCTTGATTTCGGGGGGGTCTCACAACTCTCCTTGGTCTAACCATCGTCCTGAGCACACGTGTTAGATTAACAAGTTAGTTCTCACGATTCACACACGAGTTAACCAAAGTATATCATCACAAAACAAGCATTTCATATCTAGGGTTTCCCTAGTCCGTCTAACATGCATATCTCTACGGGGATATTATTATGGCAACAATCTAAGGCATCATCGTTCCATGCAATTCATAATCAACATCACAATCACAAGTCAATTAACGCAAATATAAAAGGGGTCAAGTCACAACAAGGCGGGTAAAGCATAGTCCGAATCTTAACTTCAACATTCAACACATTAATAGTATTTGTATACAGGGTGTACCAGCGGCTAACCCTCTACACCGTTAATATATTGAATGGATGTCAAGACTCGGTTCCGTTATGCCCTCTAAGTATTGGCCGGGTATGTATACAGGGTGTACCGGCGGCTAACCCTCCACCCAACCAACACTCATTAAGCATACCGGTTTACCTACTATACTTCATCCACAATGCGCAATCCACGAGGCCATTAACTTTATATGACATAGGGTAACCATAAATTTGTTGATCAGGCGCCTCTAGGGTTACCGAGTGTCATACTCCGTTAATGCCATCATTTCACTTTGCTAGGGTTAAACAATAAGACTATAAGAATATACATCAACGTTCGTTCGGCGAGTCACGGTGTATCCCGACACTAACACATACGTCACTCAAGTCATCACATAACAATCAAGTCACAAGTCATGGAAAACCTACGAACTCCGTTTAAACAAGTTTTATGCGTCATACAATTCACGTTGCACACAAAGTTCCCTATCATGCGTGCTACTTATGAAGATGTGGGTGCAATGGCTATAGACTAGGTCAAACCACCTAATTTTCTACAACCAGGGCTCTGATACCATTCTGTAACACCCCAACTTGGCGGAATCATGGGATGTCACACGAAAAGCATAACATGACATGGAAGATTAAGTAGAGACTATACTATATGCAAACAAGGATTTGGCAATCCATACAATAAGTTCAATTACGGGTTCGAGTACAACAAGGGATCACCAAAATGCATAAGGAGCACATGCCATCAATGTTACAAAAGAATACAATCCAAAAATGATGGCCGATAATCCTAAGCACAACCCGTCAAGGGAATCATTGAATCACGGATCCATTAGTCAAGCCCAAATCCTAGCAAAAACATGCAATCATCCATTTCGTCCTTGATTAACTTGATTACCTGAAAAGCGTACTAAAACGGGTCAACATAAAGTTGGTGAGTTCGTAGGTTTAAACGATAAAATCATAGTGTCGGGATAACAACCGTTAACGATATACGAGGATTAGAATACCAATTCACGTTCCAAGGGAAACCCTAAAAGGTTTCATGTTATTACAAATCAACACGTATCCATATCAACACATATCGGCACGACTTACATATATTTCAATGGCGTGATCATATCGGCATGACTTACATATTTTCCAAATGCATGATCAACGGCATGACTTACGTATATCTCAACGGCATGATCATAACGGCATGACTTACATATATTCCAAATGCATGATCAACGGCATGACTTACATATATTTCAAATGCATGATCACAACAAACATTCATGGATACATTTACGGAAAACAAAGCTTCTACGTTCACAAATCATCGTTTAATATCAAATCGTTTCAAATAATTCATTAAAACATTTACGTGAAACAAGTACACTTTCCACCCCAAATATAAGAGAAAACGGGGCTACGAGACTCACCTTGGCCTTTGATGTTCTTAGAAAGTGATTAAGCGGGTAAGTAGGAAGCACAACGATCACAACCCTATTACATCAACATTAAATCATCACATTATAGCCTACGTTATGTTACAAGTTATCCTAGGCCAACCAAGACACCCCATGGTCAAATCGACGAACACACGATTGAAAAAGTGAGATAACCGAAAAAAGATGATAGATTCACACTAAAAGAAAGATACTATGAGAAACTAGACTCTCATACGATTCCAACGATAGGTCATACGCCTAAAACGGGCTTACGGATCAAGAGTTATTAACGTTTGAAAACTGACGCGTAAACTGGCAGAAATCGCGACGCGAGGGTCAAATCTCGCGACGCGAGTAGTGCAGGGAGGTCGCGGCGCGAAGGACATATCTCGCGACGCGAGAAAATGTTCTGGAATATTTTGGAGGATGAAGCACAAGTGTCGCGGCGCGAGGGGGATGGGTCGCGACGCGAAGGCCTGCAGATCTGCACAAAAACAAGCCAAACACGATTCCAACCCAACCCAAACCCCATTTTTGACTACCAATTCGACTTGGGAGGTTCAAAAACTCATTTTGAAGCTTGAACAAACATATTTCAACATAAATAAACATATCCCATTGCATAATTTCAATTCATAACCACATAACAAGCTTTAAATTCGATTTTTGACCCAAGACCAACCTAATGAAACCCTAATTTGACTCAAACTCGTTTTTGACCCAAAATCGACCAAGAACTCACAAGATCCGGTTAAGAACAAGTGTAATAACATAAAATAAAGGAATTTAGCTAAGTTTCATGTTAGGACCAGTTCACCTGGAACTGTCCAGTCACCAGTTTACACTTGCCAGTCACCAGTTGCATCTGGAGACCAGTGAAACTGGTGACCAAGAAGATTTGTCCAGAAATATATTGAAGTCCAGTTGCACCGTACAGTCAACGCATCTGAAGACTTCCTCCAGTTGAGAACTGACCAGTTGAAGAAATCATTCCAGTTGAAGTCGAAGACAACAAATGGAAGATAGAGAATGGCAATGGCAGCGAAGCCCAGTTGGCATTCTAGTCAGTTACAAACTGGAGACCATTAGTGGAAAGCTCTTACAAAGCTTTACACTGATTACGAGGAATTGACTTGTATGCTTTATGTACCTTTACCCGGATAATAAGCCTTATCTTATTATTTAAGTAATAAAAGGTACATAAAGGTGGTTGTGTAAAGTTGCTTTATCATGCGACTTTACACTGCTTTTTAAGGAATTAAATGCTATTCCTTAAATGCTCTCAACCACATTTGTACGGCTAAAGTTAACATCCCAATGTTAACTTTGCCTATAAATACAAGTCATTGCACAACCAAGAATATTACTTCTTCGAATACACTTCGATAGAATTCACTTTGCAAACCTGCAATATTCTTGGTGAACTTGTGCAATATTCTCTTAATCGCTAAAAGGAACATTTCACAACTTTAAGTGTTTCGATTGTCTTGAGAAATTCCGAGTGTAGATCAATTGTATTTCATAGGTTGTTAGGATATTTACATTCTTATATTATCTTGGTTCCGCATCAACCTTGTAATTTATTTAACATCAATAAATAAATTACACATTGAAAATTACATATTGTCTCATCAAGTTATCTTACAAGTTATTTGTATTATTGTATTGTTCTTTACTTATTGTCATTTGAATAAGTAATCTATCTAGAACTTGGTATATGCACACTGCAACTGGTCGTCTCCAGTTCAGTGCATATATTGCAAAGTAACTCCACCATCGACATTGAGGTGTCTTCAGTAGTACCATCTATCGAGTTGGGACTTACAAGTGGTATCAGAGCAGAAGGCTAATAAACTTGCCTAGATCTACTAAGATGAATACTACTGAAGGTGGAGATGGTTCTGGTCAAGGTGAAATCCCTTTGAATAATAATGCCCAACCTTTTCAAAATGTTAATACTAATCCTCCTCCTTCTACCCCAAACCACGTCCATGTACACTACTCTAACACTCCTGTTCCCAAATTCGATGGAAACAGTGAGACTTTCGGTACATAGAAGGCTAGAATGCTTTTGCATTTTGGTGGTATTGAGAGGTATATGTTGAAAATCCTTAAGGATGGACCATATATACCCATGTCTCTTGGGGTCAGTCCTCTTCTAGATCCAACTGGAAGAAGAGGTTCAAGAGAAAAGCCTAAAGACCATTGGTCTGATGAGGATCGTAGACTTGTTGATCTGGACACCAGACTCAAGAACATGATCCTTGGGGCTGTTCCTGAAGATCTAATTCCAACACTTGTGTTGTTCCCCAGTGCAAAATCAATGTGGGACGAATTAGTTATTCAGTTTGAAGGAGGTGATGACACTATTGTCACTAGAAAAGTTGCCATGAACCATGCTCAGAGTTCGAAGGTTGCTAGTGTACCTGAGCGACCTTGTGCTGCCTTAATGTCTGCAGAGAGTGTCCAGGAACACTCGATGAAGGAGATGTTAAACAGTTTCTTGAACTCTGGCCTGACCACTGATAACAGTGATGGTTGTAATGAAACTGACGATAATGATCTGGTCGCCATGACTGCTAAAACCTTTAACAGGTTTAAGCATAAATCTAAAAGATTTAATGGCCCCAACAATGCTTCCAGCTCCAGCTCTCTGGATAAGACCAATCTTACATGCTATAAGTGTGGTAAGAAAGGTCACTTTATGAAGGAATGCAGATCTAGTCAGTTGAACAACCAAACTGGCCCCCCTGTCCCTAATTTCAATCGGCCTGATGATAGCTACAAAGCAAAATACAAGAAGCTTAAGGCCCAGATTGCCCTCCTGTCCATGGAAAAGAAAAGGGATCAGTGCTTAATGGCACAAACTGAGGGAAAATGGGAGTACTCTGATGACTCATCAGTTGATGAAGAAGAGGAAAGGGACATGTGTTTCATGGCCTTGGAAGATCAACAGCAGCAGCACGTGGCAAAAGAAGATGTCATCACTGGAAGATGGGTGGACATCATCTTGAAAAAGGTATGTGATTATGATCACCAGATTGACCCTGAACTAAAACTGGACCTGGCTGAATCATTAAGTGGTGATTTAGCTTTTGTGGAAACTGTAAGAGCTGATAGTGAAAGATATCTTGACACTATCTTAATTGAACTGAACATTGTTAAACCACAACTGAATGATTTGCAAAGTGTCCAGTTGGCTCTCAAGGAGTCAGTTTTAAAGATTGAGGCTTTAGAACTTGATAATCAAAAACTGTTTTCTGATCTTGAAAAGGAACAAAAGATTATCAAGTCATGGGTAAAAGCATCTGGTAAAATCTATGATGCATTTTCAAGAACTATCGATGCCCAGAAGAATGCATGGAAATCTGGAGATCTGGAGATGGCAGCTCTCATACCAGATCTTCATGCATTGCCTCCAGCTCTCAAGGTTGAAACACCTTATGATCAACCTGAAGCTGTTGAAACTGAAACCTTTGAGACCACCCCCATTGAGGTTAAAACTGGAGCCAAACAGGCTAAAGCTCCAGTCAAAAAGGCCACTGGTAACAAGCCTTTACCTCAAAAGTCTAAGGTGCCCAAGACCCGACAGACTAAAGCTCCAGTTGAACCAAGGTCCAAGGTTCAACTGCCTGAAGAAAATAATATTTTGGTTAATCTGGAAAGTCAACTCCAACTTTTGTCTCGACAGGTTCAGAGTTGTACTGCCCGAATTAACAATCTGGAAGGAGGTTTATCACCTCCAGTTTTCAAACAAAATATTAAACCACTCCCTTCAAAATCAAAACAAAAGTTTGTTCCATCTGGAACAAAATCTGGTAAAAATAAGGGGAGTAAGTATCAAATACCAATCGTTTTTACTCCTGCACCTGGAGCTGGTGATAAAGCTCCAGATGCAGCCTCCAGTTCAACACCTCAACAATCAACTGTGACTTCTGTAGAGAAGTCCAGTGAACCCATCAAGAAAGATGGGTTCACAAAAAGAACTAATGATTTTTGTGTGTGTGTAGGGCGATCGAAAGAAGAATATCCGGTATCTGGACAGCGCTGCTGGCCGGACTATGACCGGATGTAAGCCCCTACTGGAAGAGTTCACTGTCCAAGATGGACCGACAGTGACGTTTGGTAACGATCAATCTGGAAAGACTGAAGGATATGGTGTGCTCAATAATGGACAAGTCGAATTCAAAAGAGTTGCATTTGTGAATGGTTTGAAATACAACCTGATCAGTGTCAGCCAACTTTGTGATGATGGCTTCAGAGTTTTGTTCGATATTGCTCAAGGCACCATATTTAACAAGGATTGGAAAGTGGTGATGATTGCACCAAGAAAAGGAAATGTGTACATCATGCTATCTGAATCTGGTCTTCCCACCAGTTTTTGGGCTGAGGCAGTTGCAACTGCTTGTCACACCCAAAAACCGGTCAGTCTACATCAAGAGACATAAGAAGACTGCCTATGAAGTACTCAGGAATCGTAAACCAAATATTGGATATTTCCATGTATTTGGTTGTCCAGTTTATATCTTAAACGATTCCAGTCAGCTTGAAAGTTTGATGCAAAAGCTGATGAAGGGGTATTTTTAGGTTATTCAGATATTCGAAAGGCCTTTAGAGTTTATAATTATAGACTCCAAAAGGTTCATGAGACAATTCATGTCACATTCGATGAGTCAACTGAAGCAATCAACAAGAGACCAAGCCTTGATATTACTCCAGTCGTTCCAATCAACTTTGGTGAAACTGACCAAGTTCATCGGTTAGTTGTTTCACCAGAAGATGTTTCCAGTTACAACAAATTGGAACCAGTTAAGAAGAAGAACACCACCAGTAACACATCATTCTATCCCTTCATCAATTTTAACTTACCACAAGAATTGGTGATTGGATCTGATGTACGTGCCACTCCAATATCAGCACCAGTTCAAACACCTACTTCTCCAGTTCTTCATGAAATACCTTCTAATGAGGAATTTCATGATGCTAATCGAGACCTCATTGACTCTGATGAGGATGTAGAAGTTGTTTGGACTGATCCTTCTCCAGAAGTTGTTGCAACTGAAGAAGATCGCCAGGTGACTTGCACTGATATTGTAGTTCACCAGCCTAGTCATTACACTAGATGGACTCGAGCACATCCAATTGAACAGATTGTGGGAGATCTAAAAAGTGGGGTTCAGACTAGAAGAGCCACCAGTGAGCAATGCTTAAACGTCACCTTCTTATCTCTAATTGAACCAAAGAAGATTGACGAGGCTATGGCAGACCCAAGCTGGGTGGAAGCTATGCAAGAAGAGCTCCTCCAGTTTGAAAAGGAACAATGTTTGGGAGCTTGTTCCTTGTCCACCAGGGTTAAAGAAAGAACCTATTGGTACCAGATGGGTCTACCGAAACAAAATGGATGAAGATGGCCATGTTGTAAGAAACAAGGCCAGACTAGTTGCCCAGGGTTATTGTCAAGCAGAAGGCGTTGACTTTGATGAAACTTTTGCTCCAGTTGCAAGACTTGAAGCCATAAGAATATTTCTGGCTTATGCAGCCCATCTGCAGTTCAAGGTCTTCCAGATGGATGTCAAAAGTGCGTTCCTTAATGGAACATTGGAAGAAGAAGTTTATGTTAAGCAGACTCCAGGTTTCATCGATGAAAAGCATCCTCATTGGGTTTATAGACTGAACAAAGCATTGTATGGTCTAAGACAAGCCCCAAGAGCCTGGTATGATACTTTAACTAAACATCTTCTTAAAAATGGCTTTCAAAGAGGTGCAATAGATAATACCTTGTTTATCTTGAAAGAAAGAGGTAATATCTTATTGGTACAAATTTATGTTGATGACATTATTTTTGGTTCAACTGATGATGCAATGTGTAAAAAGTTTTCTAAAATCATGTCATCTGAGTATGAGATGAGTTTAATGGGTGAATTAACATTTTTCTTAGGTCTTCAGATTAAGCAACTGAAAATGGAATTTTCATAAACCAAGGAAAATATGTCAGAGATTTGTTAAGAAAATACAAATATGATTCAATCCCATCGAAAAACACACCTATTGCAGCACCATTGAATTTGGACTCTGAACCAACTGGCAAACCAGTTAACATAACTGACTATAGAGGTATGGTTGGTTCACTGATGTACTTAACTGCCAGTCGACCAGATATAATGTTTGCAACATGTTTATGTGTCCAGGTTTCAGGCTAACCCTAAAGAATCACATTTGCACGCTGTAAAGCGTATCTTTAGATACCTGAAAGGGTGTCCTAATCTTGGTCTTGGTACCCCAAAGGCTCAGGATTAGATCTAATGGGTTATTCAGATTCTGATCATGCAGGTTGTAAGATAGATAGAAAATCAACAACTGGTGGTTGTCATTTCCTTGGAGGAAAACTGGTAAGTGGACCAGCAAGAAGCAGACTTCAGTCTCTATGTCCACTGCCGAGGCAGAGTACATTTCTGCGGCCAGTTGCTGTGCCCAGATTCTCTGGATCAAGAACCAATTACTAGATTATGGTCAAAAGTATACAAGGACCCCAATCTTTTGTGACAACACCAGTGCAATTGCTATATCTCACAACCCAGTGATGCACTCCAAAACAAAGCATATTGACATCAGGTATCATTTCATTTGAGATCATGTTATGAAAGGAGACATTGAAATTCATTTCATCCCCACTGACAAACAGTTAGCTGATGTTTTTACAAAACCTCTCGATGAGAAAACCTTTAAACATCTCATCAGCGAACTGGGAATGTTAAATCCTTAAAACTGGAGCTTTCTTTGTTATTGAACGCGTCAGTGACACTGATGAAGTTCTCCAGTTGAGGAGGTCCAGATAATCTTTGCTCGCCAGGCTATCGAACGCCTTTGTGATACTATCTTGGCACTAATTGATTTCTGGATCATCATTTTAGGGGGAAAGACTCAAAATAATTTTCTGACTAAAATTCGTTTTTGTTTGAAAATGGCAACTGGAGAGTTTTCCAGTTGGAAACTGGCACTGGACTGATCCTCCAGTGACCAGATTCAGTCTTGTCTCAATTTTTTTTATAACGTTAGAAATACTTGGTCAATATGTATGACACGTGATGATACTCGAGTGTTTTAAACCACTTGGTATCGTGATCTGACGTATTTCAAGCCATTTTAGTACTTGACAACTGTTTGTATTGGGAAAACAAAAAGTGAGTGGGTGCGTGGGTAAGATAAGCCGTCGTAGCATTTAATGCTGACATGGTAGCATTTAATGTTGACATGGAAAATTATGATTTTATTTCAAAATTCAAACTAACTTTGTGAAAATATCTTCAAAAGGGATTTTGTTTATTAAAATATGATTTTTGGTATTTCATTGGGATCTTGAATCCCTTATAAATACCCTTATTTACTCCGAACTCATTTACTTCTCTTCTACATTCTTTCATTTATTTCCCAATCATCAAAATTGCTTCATTCCTCTCTCTGCTTCACAAATTAAGAACCCTAAATCCCAAATTTCATTTTCATTCTTATGGCTCCTAGATCATCTCGTTCAAGAGATGTAAATCTCTTGACTGTTCCATATGCTCCTTCACCAGATGTCAAACCGGCATCTGGTGCTCCTAGTAATGCCTCTGTCATCAAACTAAATCCAAATAATCCGATGGCAAGCTTACGAGGATCTCAAGGGTCCGATACCCTTATTGGTAGAATCCAAAGGTTTTTGAAGGATTCTCCAATAGGACCCTCATTCTCTCTTAACCCACGCAAGTTGTTTCACAACTACTTGTGTGAGTTCTGGTATAATGTCAGTATTTCTTCTGATTGTTCCTCCATCAGTTTCACATTAAAGGATGGAACAATCCAGTGTACCTTGTCAGCTGATGTATTGAGGGATGCCTTACGCCTCAATTACTGGAGAGAGGGTGAATCTCCAGTCGTCTTACCCCCAAATATAAATTTTCGTCAAGTACTTCTTGAAATGGGACACAAGGAGTGCTTGGACAATGGGGTACTGAAGACAAAAGGTGCGATGACCATGAAGGGCCTTACACCTTCATGGAGGTATTTTTTCATCCACCTGGTGGAGAGCATGGGTGGGAGTTCTGGTGGACTTGACCAGATTAACTCCTCACAAGCAGAAATGGCTTACTGCTTGTGGAACGGATTGAGAGTGGACTTTGCAGATATTCTGTTTAGAAGCCTGGTACAAAAGCTGAAGGGCACAAGGGGTGTGTGTATCCCCTTTTCAAGGTTCCTCTCTCTTTGTTTTAAGCATATTCTGGGCAGAGAAGCATATAATAGTACAGATTCACCGTACACTGCTCCAGATATGTTAAGGAATTTAGACTCTCTGGTATCTGAAGCTGGAGAGGTCGAAATTCCAAAACGAATGCAACTGGCATTCGCTTCAACTGATGCACCTATTGAAGGTGAGTCAGAAAGGCAACTGGGCGGGCCTCAAAATAATGAGGGACCCTCCAGTTCGTCTAATGTTGTGGTTGAGGATAGAGCAACCATAACTGAAGCAACCCCAATTACATCTATCCCTGGTGAAGATACTTCGGTATCTGATCCTCCAACAGATGCACCCATCCAGGAAACTGGGGAAGGTCATCTGGAGACTGACCAGGAAACTGGTCAGCCCTCAGTTACATTCATGGATCTGGACATGAATGTTAATGACGAGGAAATCCTTATAGAATCTTCGGATTCTGAAGGTACTGAAACAGACTTGGAGATTCTTGATGCTTCTGTACAAGCTCAAGACCCTTCATCTCCAGTCTCCCTTTCAGACGCATCAATTTCACTTTCACCCTCCCAAGAAAATGTGCCTACTGATATATCTTTACCAACATATACCGCTCCTTCACCAACTGGCAATTCTCATTTGCTCGAGAAATGCCACCCCCACCGACGCCGTTGTTCACACCTGAGCATTCTCAGCATGAACAACACTTTGATTTTCCATTCCTTTCTTCATCCACCACTCCTATTATATCTTCAACTGCTGGTTTGACAACTGGGGAGACTTCCTTAAGTTTGCCTCCTCCAGTTGCTCCAGTAGTAACTGCTGCTGGTCCAGTAACACCTTCTCCTTCGTCACTGGACAGTCAAGTTGTCTCACTTCAAGCCGATCTCCAAAACCTTCTAACCAGGGTGGAGGAGATTCAGAAGACACTTGACAAAAACACCAAGTCATTCTCCAGATACCACAAGGATCACTGACAAACATCAAAGTGGTTGATCTGGGGATAAACAAGTTTTCATCTAATGAAGACTTGGTGTTTAAAAAGCTAAATGAGTTGGTCACTGGCTGCAACAATCTGGCTGGTACTTTAAAGGAAGCCTTTGACCTAACTCACTCCAAGGTTACAACCTCAATCTCCAACTTGCTGGGAAATACTGTCAGAACATCAGAAGTTGATTTAAAAGAGATTGAAAGGCAGGTTAAAGAATTGATTGAAAAACCTGGCCTAGATGTAACTGGACTTGGAGAGCAGTTGATGACTTCGGTTGGTCAGAAAATAGAGGATACGCTGGGTGCTAGAGAAGCACATTGGTTGAAAGGGTGATATCTGAGATCACCAAGCTGGCCACTCCTCAGGTTGATCTGGCCCCACTCACCAGTGAGATCAACCAGTTGAGAGGCAGCATTGAAAGTTTGAACACCCAGGTATCTCTACATGCTCAATCTTTAGATAGACTGACAACTGAAGTAGAAAATCTGAAGAAGAAGGATGATGAAGTGAAGGATAAGGTTGTCTCTGGGTTGGATGAAGACTCCAAGATCCTAAATGAATTGAAAACTGGTCAAGAACAAGTAACTGCCAATGTTTTGACCCAGTCAAAGGAGACGAACCATTTATGGAGGTCCTTCAGGATGATGTGTGGAATCTTCAAAGAGTGTAAGGACATGCAGTCATGGCAGCCTCTTGACCGGTTGCCATCTCACCCCTCTGAATGGGAAGGTATTCGGCAGGTCTAGATGCTGCCAAGGGGGAAAGAAGTGTAGTCCTTCCACCAGTTGCACCTAGAAGGACTCCATCTGGAAGAGAATTGATTGTGGCTACCAGTACTGAAGCTGGTGAGCAAAGAGTTGGTGGATCTGGTGATGATGGTGATAGGGGGAATGTTGTTTTGGATAAGGCAAAGGTTTAGCTGGTGATGCATCTGCCCAGCCGGCCACTGATGTAATGCTTGAAACTGGTAATGCTGATGTACTTCCTCCAGTTTCAGATAGTGATAGCAGAAGACTGGCCAGACTTGGAAATGATATCAAAGAAAGAAAGAAAATGAAACAAAGAAACCAAGCTGAAGCCAGGGCACATCTTGCACAAATCAAGTTACTTGATATGAGTGATGCCAATCTTTGGGTATCACTAAGGAGGAGTATGTTAGGATCAAGAATGATCCCAGGATAGTTGACCAGTTGAAAGAAATGCTGGATGTAGAACTGGACAGACACTATCCTGAGGATGAAGCTGAATTCGATGCCAGAAGCTTGAACATTTCAGTGGAGAAGGCCAAGGAGAATAGGGCCAGTGAGATTCTTAAACGAATTGAAAATGTTAAGAAGGTTGTGAAGAAGGTTTGAATCCACCAAGAAGGATTCCACAACCAAGAAGACCACTGTCTAGAGATGCTGACCTTAGCACATTTGTTGAACCAACTGGCGAGGTTTCAAATGAAGACATCAAGTCCGCTGTACTGGCTGCTGTGCTGGGAGTATAAGAATTACAAATGAATCTGAAGCTAGAAGCTACTACTCCCAGATCATGTCAACCAGAATACATAGTGGTACTATTAATGGTGTAAATGTAACAATCAAGCCAGGCACCAAAGTTTTTCAAGTCGAAGTTAGTTATACCAGGGGGCCACTGGTTAAAACTGACAATCCTGGTGCTATGAATATGGGTTCAGCGAATGGGTGGAGATGGTGAATGTTTTGGATGCGAAGGCACAAAAGAACAGGTTTGAGAAAGCATGGGCAAACTTTCTAAGGGGCAAAATTCAACATAAAGAAAATCTTGAGCAAAAGTTGAATATTGATCCTGAAGACTCTCAGCCTATTTCTTTGGTGACCAAGAGAAGAAGAACTGGCGAAGGGCCATCTCATTAAGTTCTTTCTTCAGTTATCTACTTGTAATTTGTATTTACATTCTGTAACTTGTATAAATTCCATTTCCTTGTATAAATTAAGTTACCAGTTTGTAACCACAAGGTAGATAATAGATTAAAATCTAACAAACCTAAAAGAAAAACCTAAGGCATTTATTGATCTATAAAAATGCCTTGGAACTTAGATAGATTTAAATCGAACAAGTCTCTATAGTTCACACTTGTATAGATACAAGAACTAGAAAAAGACTTAGAACTATATTTCTAGACAAATAGGGGGAATTTGTTAGGACCAGTTCACCTGGAACTGTCCAGTCACCAGTTTACACTTGCCAGTCACCAGTTGCATCTGGAGACCAGTGAAACTGGTGACCAAGAAGATTTGTCCAGAAATATATTGAAGTCCAGTTGCACCGTACAGTCAACGCAACTGAAGACTTCCTCCATTTGAGAACTGACCAGTTGAAGAATCATTCCAGTTGAAGTCGAAGACAACAAATGGAAGATAGAGAATGGCAATGGCAGCGAAGCCCAGTTGACATTCTAGTCAGTTACAAACTGGAGACTTCAGTGGAAAGCCCTTACAAAGCTTTACACTGATTACGAGGAATTGACTTGTATGCTTTATGTACCTTTACCCGGATAATAAGCCTTATCTTATTATTTAAGTAATAAAAGGTACATAAAGGTGGTTGATTAGAGTTGCTTTAACATGCGACTTTACACTGCTTTTTAAGGAATTAAATGCTATTTCTTAAATGCTCTCAACCACATTTGTACGGCCAAAGTTAACATCCCAATGTTAACTTTGCCTATAAATACAAGTCATTGCACAACCAAGAATATTACTTCTTCGAATACACTTCGATAGAATTTACTTTGCAAACCTGCAATATTCTTGGTGAACTTGTGCAATATTCTCTCAATCGCTAAAAGAACATTTCACAACTTTAAGTGTTTCGATTGTCTTGAGAAATTCCGAGTGTAGATCAATTGTATTTCATAGGTTGTTAGGATATTTACATTCTTGTATTATCTTGGTTCCGCATCAACCTTGTAATTTATTTAACATCAATAAATAAATTACACATTGAAAATTACATATTGTCTCATCAAGTTATCTTACAAGTTATTTGTATTATTGTATTGTTCTTTTACTTATTGTCATTTAAATAAGTAATCTATCTAGAACTTGGTATATACACACTGCAACTGGTCGTCTCCAGTTCAGTGCATATATTGCAAAGTAACTCCACCATCGACATTGAGGTGTCTTCAGTAGTACCATCTATCGAGTTGGGACTTACTTTCACTTACCAAAACAACCCGGATCTTAAATTCCAAATTCTTGGACACTTGGAAAGGATGAATACTTCAAAACCCTAGATTCTTGCAAGATGATGTTTATTATTATTGAGGTTTATATTTCTTGGTTAATCTAGCAATGAAACAAGTAATTATTATGAATTTATGATGATAATTTGAGCTAGATGGGAGGAAGAAGATATGAATGGATGAGAAGAGAGTGAGAGAGAGAGAGAATAGATCTTTGGTAAAGTGAAGTGAGTGAGATGAGTGAGGGGGAGGGGGGCCGGCCTTGGGGTCTCCTCTTTGAGGCCCCGCTCCGCTAATTTCGACAAATGGCTAAACGTTAATCATTAAATCGCTAAAACGAACTCGTATTCACAAATAAATTTAATGTTACGTTATAACACAACAAAACGTTCGATAATTCATATAAATTCGGGAAGTCGTTTACATTTCATTACATTCAATCGAAAGTCAAACCAAGTTAAAAGTCACGAATGTTACAGGACTGACGGGTGCTCAGCTCCCGCCAACATGGCCAGCTTAATCGCGACAGGTACAACCCAACAAACAGATTTTGAAAGCATTTGTAAATGAGCCTCCCCCAATCACTTAAAAAAGATAAGTTTTACCCCTCAGAACCGAGTAATGGCATTAAACAACCGTTTTCTTCTAATATGTTGCTTTTTGGTGCCGGAAACAACCGTCTGGTTCATCTTCTCAGGTTAGTCACGTTTTCTTCTTTTATTATTCAATCGAGGTTATATAAGACTTTTTAGGTTATACCTTCATTGTTTCATTGAGAGTTGATATTTTTGTATCTAACTAATTTAAGGGAGTGTCATATGAATGGGACCACCACAACTTATAAAGTTACAAGAAATATCATAAATTTTTAATTTAATTTATATAATCTATAAGATTTCTTTTTTTAAGTTCTTGAACGGCATATAATCTATATTATCGCTATAGATATTACCACATATCTAGATCTTCTCATGGTCATCTTATTCTAACACTGATACTTCAATTAGTGTTACAAATCTCGCTTGTTTTGAAAAATTATATATAAGTCGGGTAAAAGTTTTGGGATACAACAGTTACTATCAAAAGACATCTCTATCGTTAAAGTTACAGTGAGGGGGATTCTTGTTGTCATACTTTCTAATATAATAGAGTTATGATTTTTGTTGCATAAAAACTTTTACATTATATATCAAAAGTCTACCTTCTAAATTTTATGATAAAGATACAAGTGTACAACTAATTTATACACGTGAATAACAACCCATAGCAAAACCATAGAGTTATTACTTTGTAGTGTACAAATGAGGTTGAATTATTCGACAAAACTTCTAGATTATTTTCTTAAAACGAAAGAACGTAGTCGCTTATAACCTAGAACCCCAACCTTGCTATATTATACGATACAGACATGATATTCGTCACAAGTATAATAAGAAATCCAGCCCCTGCCAATCCACAATCCTGGCTCCGCCTCTAACGCTACCATCGCACGTCACCAACACTATATACCACCGCATCACGCGAGTTCTAACTTTTTGCATATTCAGTTTCTTAGGAAAAATAAAATGAATTTTTTACCGACTAATAATCTGTTTGTGGGTTGACATAAAAACTTGGTCCGTCGGTTCGGTTCCTTATAGAAAGTAGAAGTCAGTCTAACCAACCAACCCATATCCAAGTTTTGTTGATGGAGCCGAGCACCTCCACCGCCGGACTTCCACCGTCTAACAAGCGGCGAATCATATATTCAACAACAACAATTCAAAGCCTGAATGAAGACATAATCTGCACTGTTTTCTCTTTTCTTGATTTCATCCATCTCATTCGCTGCTCTGCCGTCTGCAAATCTTGGTAAATCTCTACTCATTTCCCTATTTTCCAAGATTTGTAACTATTATCATTAAAGTCATCGTCTTTTTATATTATACATACACACTTTTGTATCTATCTACCATCTATCTTATGTTATTCCCTGGTTTTACCCTAATGAAAGAAACTTATTTATGTTAGTCTTGTTTAATATATGGAAAACGATTATAAGTTTATTTAACTATGATTTAATCTAATCTAATAGACTAATACAGTATGTTATAATTGATTATAATAAATACATGATATATTTGACTGTATAAATAGGGTTATATTGTTGATCATGTAGTGTTGCCCAACTTGTCGATAAGAAAAGATAAGTTATTTCTTTCTCGTGTGAAGATTAGTGGCGCAACTTGAACCATTTAATTAGGGGGCGCTATCATTTTAGCGTGGAATGTGACGTTCTACATACATGACTTTAACTTGTACAAAGCGACGGTGAAGAATAGTTTATGGTCAGCTTTTGGGTTTCTCTGCAATTTTTGAATATGTGGTGTGGTGGTGGTGTTTTACCGTTATTGGGCAGGGAAAGAGAGTGAGGTCTGACATAGTGAGATTGTTATTATGAAATATGAATGAGATTAAAGGGTGGCATGTCACACATTATGATTGGTATAATACGAAGAGTAGTTAGTGATGTTCAAAATCCAAGAGTCAATTAAAATAATACAGTCTTAACTCTTAAGTAGATGTTAGATTCACTTCATAATAGCAGAGAATGGTTAGTGAGCCATTTATATTACGTACAACTGGGATCACTTTGGACTTACTATCTTGTATCGTTAATTCATGTGAAGGAGTAGAGCCATTGATAAGTCGAAGTTACTGCAAGCATTGTACAACAAGCAAAAAGGGATTTTCGGTTGTGAATATAGCATATCTACCTTTTCAGGAAGAACTTGGAAAAGACAACTTCAGGACTTCGCTATTAGTCAACATCGTTCCTGTTTACATGCAGGTTCTGTTGACATACTTCAATGGAAAGGTCATTCTGATGGGTAATGTCTGTTAATACAAGTGTTACATACTTACATGCTTTTTCTTTGCTTTATCATTCAAAAGGCGTTTGGATAATCTAATTTCACATTGTTCTTTGCAGGATTAACAGGTGTAAAATGAAGATGGGATTACTCCTCACTGGCGGAACTGGTAAGGTAGAGTCAAATTTATGCTTTGAATGTCCATTTCTCGGGGTTATGTTTCATCGTTTATATGCAAAGTTTTTTTATTTATTTATGTTATTCGATTAGGTGGGAACTAAAAGTATAAATTCCCTTTATTGAATGTCATGATCTCCAACTTTGCTAGGTGATGCGCCTGTGGTCTATAGAAAGATACAAATGTCTGGCTGAGTATTACCTTCCACATACAGACCCTCTGATCGACTTCAATTTTGACGAGAGCAAGGTATTTCACTATTTTGCGTTTGGGTTCTTTCAAATATGAGGGCACGGTATTTCAGATGGTCGACGTTACTGCATGTGTTCTAAAATTCATAATTTTTTTTTTGTCGTATCTTTGTAGGTTGTTGGATTGGTAGGAAGTCACATATGCTTATGGAGGCGCAATGAGAGGAAAAGTATTTTTTCTTCGCATGGTGGTCAATTTCCTAGAAGCTCTTGCATGTGGTAAGTTGTTTTCCGGTGACCTTAGTGCCACTTGATGGGAATAGAAAAATTCCAGTCGAGCTAAGTTTACCAAATCAAAGATGTGATGTGAATTCAAAGTCTTCAACTTTTTGGATTTACATTGTCTTTAGATTTATTTTTTTATATTTGTTTTTGGGTATTCATTTGCATTGACTATTATGTAAGAAAACATTTCTTCTCATTTGGTTACAGTTATGTAGATCCAGAGGCTGTTGTTGGGGGCGAGGATGGAAGAGCCCGTGTATATGATATGTATGGCAGGAAATGGTCTAGAATCATAAAGTACGTTTTCTATAAGCATCTGCGTCATTATTATTCTATTTTTAATCTTAAAAGTGCTACTTGTTGATTTGAAGATTAGGGTCTTAGTGTCTTATTCTTCTGCCTATTCAAGCGTTTTTGTTGCACACTATGTATAATATGGTAATAAAAGTCATACATTTACAAGGTATTAGTCTTAAGAATCTGATAACCAATAAGCGTCTATTCGTGTAGCACAACATTAGAATCTGATATTTTTTTTTTTTGAACAGCAGTAAGAATCTGATATTAAAATACTGATATAATTAAATTTCCATATGATGATTATATATGTTTTGTCATTTTGAAAGGATTTAATGACTGAAGTTTTCATAAGAAATAGAGGGGCTAGACAATATTTCATGATTTTTAAATAAATATCAAGTTTTTTCTGTAATTCTGCAGGATGCATGATGGACCTATTACGTGCTTATCTTTTAGTGATGACCAGTTGCTTATTGGTGGTTCCTCTTTTGGTCAAGTATCTTTGTCGGATCTTTCGTCTGATCAGCTAGTAGCAACTTTGAAGACCAATGATTATGCTGGTCGGTTCTACTGCCTTCTTTTGCAGTGTGCTTATCATTTCATTTCATCTCATCTATTTTCTTTCGTGACAGTCACATATTTTGGGGTTGATGAAACTTTGCAAAATTGATTGTGCTTTATCTATTCAATGATTTCTAACTTGTATTATCTCATTTCCGTCTTTTGCAACAGATTTGACCACTTTGTGTTACAACTCATACTCACACATGTTATTTGCCGGGTCAAGAGCAGGGCGGGTATCTTCTTGGGACCTAAGGTATGGTAGTTGATCTACACACTCCATATGATATCAGTAAGACTTGTGTACAGTTGTACACGATAACTTTTATAACAATAGTTACGCACACACACATATTATCTGTATATATGTATGTATGTATATATGCAATAGTTTGAGTTAAACAAGGATCAGCTATCAGAATGAGCCAATCTTTTAACTTTCAGGATGATGAAACGACTGTGGGAGGTACGAGTGAGTCCAAATTTCATAAGTTCAGTTGAACATATGCGGGATGACATCTCAATATTAGCCGTGGGTGGTATAGATGGTGTGCTGCGCCTTGTAGACCAGCAAAATGGCGACGTATTGTCAAATTGCATAATGGATGAAAGTAGCAGAAAACCATATCGCTCCCAACCTTCTCAATCAACCGTTACAAGAAAAAGAGGACTACGAGTTTCAGAAGAGGCTCGTTTAGATCTGATACCTAGAACTTCCAGACCTTCCATCAACAGCTTAGCTGTCGGGATGCGGAAGGTTGTTACCACACATGCTGATGGATACATAAGAGTCTGGCAATTCAGCAAATGAATAATCAGTCAGCCTCTTAATGCATGGTAATATTTCATAATTCATGGTACTATGTTCTAAGTTTTTACCTTTATATGTATTCAGTTAGATTGATATTTATCTTGTTGTAACATAACCCTGTATGTACAATTAAAACTATATATATACAGTATGTGGCAAGTGATCGAACATATGGTAAGTTCATATGTGTATGCGAGTTGCTCATAGGCTTTGGTAAAATTTAGATACTAGGAACATTTCCGATAGAAGCAGGTGAAAAGGGTTTGACGGAATGGAAATGAATTGGATAGTTTACCGTTTTTACATGTATAAAAAAAGGAAAATGAAAGAAAAGATGATATTGTTGAGGGTGGAAGACTCGAGCCAGGCCCTTATAAAATTGGGCCTTGCTCGTTATATAATTCCTCGAATAGTTGGATACTTGGATAATGTGTGGTGTTGTCTATGATTTTCTTTTAATTATTACTACTTAATAGTATTATTTAATTAATTAAACTGTTACTAGTACACAAGATGACGTTACAGAAGTGTACATATGTGTGGGGACTTGATACCCTAACACTGTAGAAGTGTATTTTTCCAACACCATCAAGATTTCAAAAGATGTTCTCTTTTTTCTTTTTTCATTTTTCATTTTTTTTGTTTGGAAAAAATATATTGATCTGTTTATCCTAGTAATTCCTTTAACAATATGATCAACATCGAATTAATGCTTGGTTATCATATATCTCCAGTTTTGTTACAGATTATTACTCCAAAGTTTCGAAACGTTTTCTTAAAAAAAGGAAAAAAAAAAAAAAAGATCTTGGAAGTTCATACTTTTTCGTTTGTACCAAAATTTTTGTTATAACCAAAACAAAGCAGAGCATATATTTATCCTACGTTACGTTACAGAAATTATGAATTGTTTTATGGAGAAATAAATGTGTATTAATTTCAAAGTATTAATGCGATAAACGTTATTTCCACAAGTAGTACATCATCAGAGTTTACTATTTACTAATCATATATACTGTAAATATTAAGTGATGATCACAAATAAATAACAGATAATAATTGCATTAACTAAGCAACCAGCCTGAACATGATCTAAACCAAATCAAAATGATCAATGACAATGATGATCCAGGTGCCCTGCAGACCCACCCACCAAAACCATGTACAACCACTACTAAACTTCTACAGTAGTTCTACCTTATGGCCATACCTTCTAGCTAGCTAGTCAGGGTCAGTAGTTATACACAACCATAAAGACATATACATACATGTATATCTCTAGCTATAGGTAGGTGTGGGTAGGTAGGTAATTCTAGCAACATACTACGTCACCAATGGTATGCATTGTGGAGGAGGATGGTGATTTGACACACCCGTCTCTTGGTGGCTCAAACCATACAGGCAGGTACTCCTCTGATGGACTGCGTAGCTTCATCCTTTCAAAATTCCTAGACATTGCTTCCTTACCCTGTATATACATATATATTTTATATTTTATAAGGAACATTACATTACAGCTCCTAAATATATATATACTATACATAACAAAATGATTATTCATTTCCTTAATTTGTACAGTAATTAAAACACACGTACAAATATCATGCAACAACTAATAATGATAATTTTGTTGAGAGGTACAAAAATGAAAAATATACTACCTGGATTTTGGCACGAGTGACATCAGCAATCTTTTTACTTTGAAAGAGTTTCCAAGTTTTCCCTGTAACACTCTTGTGAAAGTTCCAGGCTGCTTCTGGAGTTGTAAAATTCACAAATGCATATCCAGCATTTAACTGATTCCTACATATATATATATCGTCATCATAATAATATATAACTATCACTACTACAGTACTACTCAAATATTAAAATAAGGAAAAGAAAAGAACTAATACATACTATATACTCAATTAATAAATAAAAGTTATATATGTACCCGTACTTGAAATCAATAGGAAGGTATACAAAATCAAAAGCTGAGCGAACAGTCGTAGTAGTAGTAGTGTTGTATTGTTGTTTTTCATTCTCATTCTTGCAATGCTCCTCCAAAAATTCCACCAACAAACTCCTACTGTCGATTTTAACTAATTTTACATATATACATTTCGTAGACTAATATATATATACACAAATAAAACACACCATATATACATATAAATTTAAATGTATATACATATATATTAGCAAGAAATTAAGCCTACGTACGTGTAGTTATTGGGTATGTTACGAATCATGACAGAAGTAGTTGCCTTATCCAAGGGCATGGTTTCTTGGCTTCTCTTCAACCTCATCGCCCTACAACCAATATTATTATTGATATTATTATTATTATTATTCAACCTCGCCGCCCTACAACCATTATTATTATTATTGATATAATTATTATGATGATCACCAGTAGTACCACGACCAACCACCGATTCCTTCCGGTTTCTTGGCCCTCCTCTTGTTGGAACTGACGGATGATGATAACGTAAACTGAAAGATGAGCTCTTCGTTCGGTGTGGCTGCTGCAGTGGTCGGCCAGGAACGACGACAGCAGCTTCATGACGACCAGTATGATGATGATGATGTAATTGTAAAGGTGTGATAAAATAATGGACGCGGTTGTAAGGATAAAATGGTGGTGCAAAAGGATTCAAATGATGATGAGTACTTCGTCTCCTTTCCATAAGTGGAGTTAGTTTTCTATCTAGCTTAATTAGTTTCTTTTCTTTTTTGTTTGGTTAGTTTTGTTAGTGTGTGTTTTGTTAGATGTGGTGAAGAAATATGTACTAGTATTAGTTTGTTTAATTTGAAGTGGGGTGAAAATTGAAGAGTATATAAGAAAATATATATATATATATATATAAATATATATGGTGAGGTGAGGTGATGTGATGGTGATGGTGGAACTGGGAAGAGAGGGAAGGGAAAGGGGGCGTAATGATGGATTTGCATTAAATGCGAGTTATCATGCGGGAGGCAGCCAAAAGGGTGTTTATACGTTTTGAACCTAGCTATTACCTACATATCGATTTGATAGACTGTATGCCTTTGACAACATTACTTTTTAAATTGCTTCCTTTCCTTCCTTTTTATAAAACGATATATTTTTGTGATCATATTTTACACGATATTCGAAGTGTTCACGGATATAAAACTCTATTACGGGTGCAAATATTTGAATTGTTTTCAAACGATTATAATCACTATTACTTTTGTGTAATTAGAAGACACTTATTTAATAAAGATTTATTTCTTTAATTTTAATGACAATCCTAAGAATTTTTGTCAATAGCTTAAATAAAAAAAGTTATGTTTATCATTCCGAAAAAAACCACCTCTAAAATTTCTGATATAATTAGTTAAAACTATTTTAAGGGACAATTAAAATGTTACCAATAAGCCAATGGGTTGATTGCCCATTAGTAAGGTCTTATACTTTGGATAAATTTATCAGGGTTTGAATTATATTTCTTATATTTGTAGAAGTGAATTATTAGGGGTGTTTTCGAGAGTTCTGGATTTCATCCCAGACATGTGTGCTTCAAGCTATGCATACTGCCCAATTGGATGTCATTGTGTCATCTCGAATGCTAACTGCTAACTACTAATTGTTGTTAAAAAAAACAATAAATTAGTAGCATTAATTATATAATAATATAAGGAAGAAAAATTAACTAATTTATAATAATCAACTAAAAAAGCCCTAAGGGCTTTTGTTAAGGCACATAAATAGTTGTACACTTACCATAACATTCAGAGAGTGAGTTTTTAATATGATGGTACAACTTTTTTATACACGTTGAGTGAAGTCCTAAAGGTTCATTTAGCATTTTCCTAAAAAAAGTAAACTTTTTTTTATAGATTTAGTATAATAACGAGGGAGCACAATTAAGATCTTAACTCTTAAGGGGTGCAAATGAGATCACCCCAGCCGAAAACATTCCTCAAGTTTTACTTATGATTATTAAGCTGCATGGTTACTTACTTATTCTGTTCCGTCTGTAAAATTTATCACTTTTTTTTTTCCTGTTTTTTTCTTAAATGTAAACCTGTGGTAGCTAGCTACTATTTTACGGTCTTGATACAAAATTTTTCAATCTTTGTAAATCAAAACTTAAAAGATTATAATAGCGACAATGAAGGCTAGATCAACTGGCTGGAGTCATCTCTGGTTTTACCCCATGTTATGAGTTCGACTCTCTAGAGTGACATGTCTTGGAGGTTTTTCCTTTGAATCACATGTAACGGCTTATGGTCTACATCTCGTAGTCTAGAGTGTTGAAAATTTTATGTAATTTATATTTCATATGTTGAAATATATAATTATAATAACATAAAATTACAAGTGAATAGATATGTTATAAATGAAGTTAGAGAGTGTGTAGTAATTAATGTTTAAGTAATGTGAGTTTGTCCCACATTGTTAGATGAATAAACATTAAGTGTGTTTATAAAGATGAGTGTTAGAGGAATAATAATTCCTTATAAGGGGCTACACCCCAAGTTGGTTAGGAGGGTGCGAAGCACCCGACGCGCCCGCGCCGGGGTCGTGGGCGATGAGGCGTAATGTGGCGTTTTAGTGGCGCACTTAGCACGCTCGCATCGCCGCGAGCCGCTTTAAAGCCGCCTTTGTTTTTGGCAAGCTCAGCTCGGCTGCATTATGGCTTAGTGGAATACACTTGTTATTCCATTGGTGCTGGTGGTCATAGCTTGACACATGTTGCCACAGGTGTTACAAGCTGCTGATGACTACTTATATAGCTAAGTAGTTTATGCAGCAAGAAAAATAACAACAACACCAACACCAGAATTCAATCTGGATTCTCCAGCCAACTTCCTTTCACTTTCTTCACTTCAAACTATCATTGAAGGTATAATTCCGGGTTCTTGGTTAACTCCGGCAGTACATACTGCTTTGGCTGTTGTACCTTGGGAAACTGACGGGTTCACTTGGGTGGCCCAAAATCAGTTTTAAGGGCCCTCTGTTAAACAGAATCCTCAGCCCGAAGTTAACTTGTTCCTTCCTGTTTTATGTTTTTGTTTTAAGTTTCTGTGTACTTTCTGTATTTTGATTCTTGCATTAGTTAGTTAGTTGTTAATTTCTTTGTAATCTTATGTTGTAATTCGAATGTATTATCAATAAATTACTTTTTATTGAATGGTGTTCCTACAATCTTAAAACCGATTCAGCTTCTTCACCATTCTATAAATTCGAATTACAATTTTTGTTTCCCAAACTGATTCAGTTTCAAAATCTGATTGAATTTTTCTTCAAACTGATTCAGATTGAAAAACTTTTATTATTTACTTTTTTGTAAAGTTATTTTCTTTAGTTTATCTTCTGTTTATGAAAGTTTTAGTAAAACTTTGCTACTTTATTTCAGAAATGGCTAGGTAATAACAAGGGCAAAGGGAAACGTCATGATAAGAAAAATAAGGGCAAAAGTGTGGATTTGAGTCCTAAAAGTGGTGGTGTGAAGAAGAAAGTTGCTATGTTCAAAGGAAGTGTTATAATTGCGGTGAATCTGGTCAC
The DNA here is from genome assembly GCA_034093135.1 of Erigeron breviscapus. NCBI lineage: Eukaryota > Viridiplantae > Streptophyta > Magnoliopsida > Asterales > Asteraceae > Erigeron > Erigeron breviscapus. The sequence continues at coordinate 282,024,064 of CM067167.1, forward strand.
CGAGCTGTCAATGCAAGAATCCAAGGAAGGAAAAGGCAAATATGGTCAATGATGAGCGTCCATTTTGTGATTATTTTATATATCATTAGGCCGTGTTTTGATGCTTAAATGAGTTTAGAAATGTGAACTTTTGGTACTTAATTGGATGACATGTTATGATAGGTTCACAAGGCGTGCAAGTGAAGGCAAACGTCTCTACTCAACTTAACATGAAGCCACAAGACTTTTGGACGAAGACTAGCAAGCAGAACATGAAGAATTTGAGGCCAACATGAAGCATACGACCACGTGTTGGTATTTTGGGCATTACTTCTTCATACAAACTTCAATTCTGACGAGTAAGCTATCCACGGAAAGGAGAGAGAAAGATCTACAACTTTCGTGTTGATGTCGAAGATCAGCGCCGCTCACCTGAAGCTCTAGCGCCGCTGGAAATGATCTTGAAGCTCACCAATGCCGCTCCCACCTCACGAGCGCCGCTGGGACCACACGAGCGCCGCTCCCACCTCACCAGCGCCGCTCCCACCTCACCAGCGCCGCTGGTGAAGTCGGTTCAGATCTGGAACTTTCCGAAAACCTATAAATACCCCCCTAAACCCTAAGAGCCACAACTTCCTTCCTTCAGACGACTTTGGGGGCTGTTCTAGGGTATTTTCATCAGATCTCGTAACACCTCCATATCATCCGGAAGATCAAGCATCAATTCTCAACAACAGTTATTATTCAACATATATTATTAGGTCAAATTAATTAGGGTTTGGTGTGTGGTTCGAAGGAGCGGCCAAGAAAGATAAGGACTGCGTGACTTCGATATCCCTATTATTAGTTTGATCTTTCTTTTACTCTTTTCATTATTGTTAGCATACTTTATTGCAAGACTATTTGTTTGACAATTGTTATTATGGATCTTTTTATATTAATGATTGTTAGTGTTATTAGTTTTGCCATGGGTAGCTAGATAGTTATGCATCTGCTTGGATAATGTGATCATGTCTATGTAGTGATATTATTTGCTTATAGTTGTTGAACCGTTTTTATGTTTGACCTAGTTAAAGTAGGTTGGGGACTTAACAGGAAGCCAAACTGCTTGGGTGACTTAACAGGAATCCCGTTAGACTATAAAGGTTAGGTCATAAAAACAGACTTAGTTTATAATTTTAATTAGGGGACTTAACAGGAAGCTTAATTAAAGGGTTAGGTGACTTAACAGGAATCTTGACCATTTAGACCGGGGGACTTAACAGGAAGCTTGGTCGTGATTAGTCGTTCAACAGTTATAAGTAGTTTAGTAGATGATCTAGGTGGCATGTGAACTGTTCCAAGTAGATGTATTGTTTCCATTATTATTGTATCTTGTTTTACTTTTCAAATCATTTCGTGTTTCCTCGCTAGACTAAGCGGTTGGAAGCTTTTGCTAGTTTAGGTTAATTAAGTCGTGACAAACCCCCAACAATCTTAGGATTACACCTAGCTGCATTCTTAGACATAGTCCCTGAGAACGATCCTGGTCTTACCTATTTGCTATACTATAAACGATCGGGTCCACTGCCCGTGAGTGAGTGTAGTAGAGAAGTTAACCTTGTAATAAATAAATTTAAAACTTGTTAGGAATTTAAGTTAACAAATCTCGCTCATCAAGTTTTTGGCGCCGCTGCCGGGGACTATTCACTTAGGAATATAGTTAGGTTAGGGTAATTCGACCTTTTTTCGTGTTTACACGAGAAAGTTAGTTTTAGTCTTTTTTAGGATTAGCTTATTTTCATTTTAAGTTAGTCCAATTTAGGTTTCCCTTTCATTTTCTTAGATTAGCTTTAGATAATTTTCTTTTGATTTGTTAATAAGTTAGCACTACTTAAAAGTCGATTCAAATAGAGTTTGGTAGATTCTTGCATTAGATGGCGGATAATTTAGGATTCGGCCGACTGATGATGGATGAGGCAAGAAAGGTGGATGCGACGCCGACTCCTACAATCCGAGTACCCGAGACAGAGATCCCTATTAATATCAAGAAGCATCACTTTGAGCTTGTGGAGAGACTTGCATTCGATGGGGAGAGACTCAAGGACCCTTACGACCATCTCTCTAGTTTTGATAGCGTGTCTGGGCTGTTTAACTATGGAAAAGGAACTGAAGAGTCGGCGAAGTTGATGACGTTTCCATTCTCTTTGACGAGAGCCGCTAAAGATTGGTACGAGAACCTAGATTCAGACAGTATCACCACTTGGGAAGAGTTGAGACAAAAGTTTTGCAACAGATTCTTTCCGAGGAACCTCAGAATCAAACTTTTAGAAAGGATACATACCTTCAAGCAAGCGGACAACGAAAGTATTGGAAAAGCATGGCGAAGGATGAAGAAGATGGTCAAGTAATGCCACGGTCACAATAAAACTGAGGAGGATATTTTGGAGTACTTTTACATTGGAGCAACAAGCAAAACAAGGAATGAGTTGGATCTCATGGGAGGTGGCATGTTTGAGTATATGAAGGCAAATGATGCTTATAGAGTGTTGAATGATTTGGATAGAAGTGAGCAAGAGAGAAGCTTGGAAGATGAAGAGCCACCAAAACCAAAAGTGTATGTTCTAAAAGAAGAGATGGAAGAGAGGTTTGAGAAGAACGCGAATGACATGAAAAATATGCTAGCAAAAATGTCCAGCAGCTTGTGTGAAACGGTGGTAGCCCTAGTAAGGGAAGATAGAGATAAGCGGGACGAAGAAATGAAAGGAATCACAACCCGATCGGGGAAGGCGACAAAATCACCCCCGAATCCTCTGGAAGCTGAGGAAAAAGATGAAGAAGAAGATCCAGCAGAAGCGGAAGAGGAAACCGAAGCCATGAGTCGAAACAATAAGGAAACAGATTCTGGACGATAAGACCAACGCCGCTGGGACACTCCCAGCGCCGCTGGTGAGTCCAGAAGAGCTCCCAGCGCCGCTGGATATACATCCAGCGTCGCTGGTGAACCCAGGAAAACTCCCAGCACAGCTGGACATACTCCCAGCGCCGCTGGAGAGGTCAACAGGAGCCCAAGCGCTGTTGGATCACCACCAACGCGGCTGGCACCTCCGAAGACAGATTACAGACCGCGATCGAAACCATACAGCCGGACAGTTCCATCCCCGCAAAAGCTGAGAAGAAGTCGAGTAGAGCAGAGAGGAAAGATTTTCAAGGACACGATGTACGGGACGAAGGTGACGATACCGTTTACTGAGCTAGTTAGGCTGACACCGGGGTATGCTAGGTATATCAAGGACATGATGAAGGAAGACAAGATCCCGATTGATGTGCATGGAATCGAGGAAGTCAAGGGAATTCTGGAGAAAGGAGATGAGTTCATCACCCCGAAGCTAGAGGATCCAGGTAGTTTCGTTATACCATGTAAGATAGGAGATAAGATTAGTTGTGATTGTTTAGCCGACTTAGGAGCTAGTATTAACCTAATGCCTTGGACCATGTACACTAAGTTAAGTGATGCAGCCTTAGATACCACCATGATGACCATTAAGTTAGCAGACCAGACCTTTCAACGCCCTTTAGGAAAGACCCATGTAGTGATAGTAACCGTAGGAGACCTACATTTTCAGGCAGAATTTGTAGTTATGAACATACCATAGGATAAGAAGGTACCAATCATCTTAGGAAGACCATTCTTGAACACAGCTAAAGCCGTTATCGAAGTAGCAGAAAGAAGGATTACAATAGGAAATGGTAGGAAAAAGCTTAGTTTGACTATGGAAGGAGACCCAGACTTAGGAAAGGATGATATAGGAGTTTGTGCTGAAGAAGTTGAGTTGGTAGATGTAGATAATAGAGCAAATCAGGAAATTGAAGAAGTATTAGGAATAGGATCACCAGACCGTCCATGGGATTTAGGAGAGCTAGAAGAAGATTAATTTGACGGGACCTTAGTGCAGACACAAAATAACCTCATCACCTCATTCGAAGAACCGCCAACCGATCTTGAAATGAAACCGTTGCCGCAAGGATTGGAGTATGCTTATCTCCAAGGAAAGTCGCAACTGCCGGTTATCATTTCATCAAAGCTGAGTCAGAAGGAGAAGGCAGCTTTGATGAGGGTCCTTAGGTCACATAAGAAGGCATTTGCTTGGAAGATAATTGACATTAGAGGTATAGATTCTTCCTATTGTAACCATAGGATACACTTAGAAACTAACTCGAAGCCAGTAGTTCAAAGGCAGATACGCCTAAACCCTAATATGAAGGATGTAGTGAAGAAGGAGGTGATTAAGTTATTAGATGCAGGGATTATCTTTCCCATCTCGGATAGCAAATGGGTAAGCCCTATTCACTGCGTACCTAAGAAAGGAGGAATGACAGTAGTAGCTAACGAGAAGGATGAAATGATAGCAACTAGGACTGTGACGGGATGGCGAGTTTGCATAGATTATAGGAAGCTTAATGAGGCTACTAGGAAAGACCATTACCCTTTACCCTTTATGGACCAGATGTTAGAACGCTTAGCAGGGAACGAGTACTTTTGTTTTCTCGACGGATTTTCAGGGTATCTTCAGATTCCCATTCATACGGAGGACCAAGAGAAGACAACATTTACTTGCCCCTATGGAACCTATGCCTATAGGAAGATGCCTTTTGGACTATGTAATGCGCCTGCCACTTTTCAGAGGTGCATGACAACGATTTTTCAGGATATGTTAGAGAAATCAGTAGAGGTATTTGATGATATACCGTATACGGAGCTTTACCTCCGTACAAAAGATTGGATACGAAGGACCCTTCGTAAGCAGCGAAGGCACTAATATATTGTACCAAGCAGACGTATCCGTAGCCGAAGCTACGATGTATACCTCCGTAATTTCGGAGCTCCCAAAGATGATCGCAAACAATAAACGGATACATGTGAATCCTTTCCATGCTTATCCGATCTCCCAAAAAGGGAATGAAATCAAACACTCCTATAAACTAGGACATGGTCTAAGAGTCCTAGATATATCTTCCATACTTAGAAGATATCACGAAGGGAGGAAGGGATTTACCCTAAATTCTTATCTTCCCCTCCAAGGCTTTACCCTCTATATAAATAGAGGAGGTGCCATACGGCACATCATCATCATTCAACACATTTGAAACCCTAATCGTTAACACATTCGACTTCCGAATCCCAAACTCTCACAAACAAACCCCAAGCCTTACAGATCGGCGAAGGGTTAACAATCATAGGAGTAAAGCGGCCTACGACCCTCTGACCGGAAGGGAATCGCCAACAGAACACCAAAACCCCTCTCACACCTTCGGTTGAGCCATAGTACGATTATTTGATCAATCAAATTGGCGCCATCCGTGGGACCTTTGCTCTCAAGTTCGAACTCAGCCACGATCGAAAAAAGCATTATGACAAACCTCGATCCCCTTCCAGGGCAACACGGGCCAAATATTGCCTGTAGTCAAGATAAAGATAATGATGGGATTCTCCCGGTCGGGAGGCCCAGCTCCCCGGATAAACGGGGGAATAAAGAGGATCACCAATGTCCAGATGACCAGTCAGCAGATCGATCAACTTGCCAGATAATGGCATTAAGCAGGGCAACAGACGCCGGTCTCGACATAAGGGAAAGTGGCGTCAAAGAAGATACTGCCCCTGGGCCAGAAGAGAGCGCTATGCAACACCCCGGGCATACAGCACAGGGTAGCCCGTCGCCAACGGAACAGGAGCGCAGGAAAGAAAACAGAAGTCAGATCCAAAATACAGAAGGCACTCCCGCAACAACGGATAAGACCGGTCAACAGCCAGCTGCGAGGGATCTGGGCAAAAAGGAGGAGGCTAAAAGCAAACATAAAGACGACCCCAGTACGCTAAAAAGCCCGATGCTACCATACCCGCCGTACCCGATCTATCAGGGGACTCCGGTAGGGATGGCCGCAGCAGATGTCATGCAGACAACGTCCGGGCTAGGGACGTACCAGTCATCACATTCACCGTATTACTACGGAGGATACTTTTATCCGTACGAAGCGCCACAGACCCAGTACATAGGAACGCCGCCCTTTGGAGGAAGTCACCCAGGGCACATGCAGGCGTCATGGTACTATCCATACGGTATTGTAACCCCGCAGTATTTTAAGGCAAGCCCAATAACCGGAGTTGAAAAAGACAAGGTTGAACATAAGGGGCCAGAGCCTAGATACAAGGGGTCATGCACACAATTCACAAAAGATTTGCGCCAACATGTACCTCCGGCAAAAATACTAGACCTCCCAGAATTACCCTGGTACGACGACACCTCCGATGTTGATGAATTCCTCGGGAAAGTCGACGAAGCAGCCGAAGCAGAAGGATGGAGCGGTCCAACAATCTGCCACGTCATCCTCTACCTTTTACATGGGAAGACAAGGGGATGGCTTCAAAGCTTACCCGAAGAGAGTATATATGATATTAAAGATTTTAAAATCAAGTTAAGAGAGGAATTCGACTCTCACATGTGGGCACACGATATAAAACAGGAGGAAGATGAAGGAGCAGAAGATTTTTTGAAGCGATACGGAGACAACACTCGAAACCTGGTGCACATATCAGAGGAAGAAAGGATATCTGGAGTCATACACGGACTCCGGTCAAGAGAATTAATACGGCATCTATGCCTCAGTAAGCCAAGAAGCTACTCGGAACTGGTGGAGAAGTTCCACGAATGGAGAAGTGCAGAAGAAATAGCGGAAAAAGCCATGGCTAAATGGAAAACCATGATAAAGAAGAACGAGAAGCAAACTGAAATAACGGAAGATGTAGCAGCTGAGGAATCCTCCCCTGCATACAGCAGGACCAATAGCTACAAAAGAACAATTGCTAACCTCCGAAAGACACCATCAGAAATCCTGTCACCAGAGGAAGTAGCAAAAACATTCGCCAGACCACTGTCGTTATCCGGAAGAGGGACCAGAAACTTAGATAAATTCTGTTGCTTCCACAACGGATATGGGCATAGTGCGGATTATTGCAGAGAGTTGCTAAGGCAGATAGACAACGCAACAAGAGAAAACAAGCTAGCACACCTGGTGAAGAGGAGCAGACCAAGCTTCGAAGAAGCAAAACCGGAAGAACACCGGAGGAGGATACTATCGAACACCTTGATCCGAAAAGGAACACAACACTATCACTTCGGTGAGTTGGATGACAAGGCATCGATAGACCCAGTGCTAATAAAAGTGAACATAGGCAGCGTGTGCCTGGAGAATACGCAGGTAGACACAGGAAGTGGACGAGACATAATCTATGAGAAAAGTTTCCTCCTATTGCCTAAAAAACTGCGGAAAACAATCACGCCACTAGATACAGAAGTAGTAGGATTCGCCAGTGAACGCATTCGCCCATTGGGGGAAATATGGCTGGACGCCACTATCGGAGGATTCCCCTGGCGAAGAACTGCAAGAATTCTGGCAGTCGTGATAAAAGCAAACTCGCCTTATGACATGCTCCTAGGCAGAGAAGGATGGAGCGGTCCAACAATCTGCCACGTCATCCTCTACCTTTTACATGGGAAGACAAGGGGATGGCTTGAAAGCTTACCCGAAGAGAGTATATATGATATTAAAGATTTTAAAATCAAGTTAAGAGAGGAATTCGACTCTCACATGTGGGCACACGATATAAAACAGGAGGAAGATGAAGGAGCAGAAGATTTTCTGAAGCGATACGGAGACAACACTCGAAACCTGGTGCACATATCAGAGGAAGAAAGGATATCTGGAGTCATACACGGACTCCGGTCAAGAGAATTAATACGGCATCTATGCCTCAGTAAGCCAAGAAGCTACTCGGAACTGGTGGAGAAGTGCAAAAGAAATAGCGGAAAAAGCCATGGCTAAATGGAAAACCATGATAAAGAAGAACGAGAAGCAAACTGAAATAACGGAAGATGTAGCAGCTGAGGAATCCTCCCCTGCATACAGCAGGACCAATAGCTACAAAAGAACAATTGCTAACCTCCGAAAGACACCATCAGAAATCCTGTCACCAGAGGAAGTAGCAAAAACATTCGCCAGACCACTGTCGTTATCCGGAAGAGGGACCAGAAACTTAGATAAATTCTGTTGCTTCCACAACGGATATGGGCATAGTGCGGATTATTGCAGAGAGTTGCTAAGGCAGATAGACAACGCAACAAGAGAAAACAAGCTAGCACACCTGGTGAAGAGGAGCAGACCAAGCTTCGAAGAAGCAAAACCGGAAGAACACCGGAGGAGGATACTATCGAACACCTTGATCCGAAAAGGAACACAACACTATCACTTCGGTGAGTTGGATGACAAGGCATCGATAGACCCAGTGCTAATAAAAGTGAACATAGGCAGCGTGTGCCTGGAGAATACGCAGGTAGACACAGGAAGTGGACGAGACATAATCTATGAGAAAAGTTTCCTCCTATTGCCTAAAAAACTGCGGAAAACAATCACGCCACTAGATACAGAAGTAGTAGGATTCGCCAGTGAACGCATTCGCCCATTGGGGGAAATATGGCTGGACGCCACTATCGGAGGATTCCCCTGGCGAAGAACTGCAAGAATTCTGGCAGTCGTGATAAAAGCAAACTCGCCTTATGACATGCTCCTAGGCAGAGAAGGAATTAGAAATTCATACACCAAAGACTCCGACAGGCATCAAGACCGGTTGGAGCATAATTTTCCCTCGGGATAAGCCAAATTAACGGAGCAAATAGGGCAGCACAAAAGTAGCAGCTAGGAACAATACAAAATATTGTAACTTCCTCCTGCCATGTACTTATAAGCTCCCAAAAAATTATATAAAACGATCGTAATAATTTCTAAATGCGCATAAAAAATTATTTTTTGAATTGTCAAGGGGACGCCCATAAGACTTTTCAACACAAATCATGAGGTAACAACCCATGAATAAAATGCATAAGTCACTCCTTCCTTATGATTGTAGTGCATAAGCATAAATGCATAAGACACTCTTTTAAGAATGTATAAGCATAACAAAAAAAAAGATATCACTTTTCCACGAAAGAATGCAGAATGATAAAGCTCTGAATATAGCGAAGCAATGGCGGCATAAACAGAGAGAAGAAGCAAATAAAAACATCAAAGAATATACAAAGAGCAAGTCATTCATAACCTAATGAATGCCTAAGGCACCAAAAAAATATATGTACAGAATAGAGAGGATCAAACAGTTCACATTCCCTGAGGCCTAATATTATAAAGATCAGCCACCGAAGCATCGGGATTTGAAGAAATCTGCTGGATATAAGGAAAAGAAACTCTCCTTAAGGCCTCTTCAGCAGCAACGATCCTCTCCTCAGTGCCAAGAAGCCTCTCCCTATTCTCACCCAACACAACCTTCCCACGACTCTCCATACGAAAAAGCAACAAGGCTCTCGAATCAGCCCGGTTAGCCTCAATCAACTCATCAAGACTCTGATCAAACTCAGGACTCGCCATCAACATACGGAAGACATGAGGAATAACACCAGAAATAACCTGGCGCATAGAGTTTCTTGTATTCTCCAACTCCAGCTCTAAGCTATTGATCACTGCAGAAGGTCCGGCAGAAGCAAGAGTAGCAATCCGCTCATGGGCAGCATCCAAACTCTGTGTAGCAAGGGATAAAGCCTCCTGGGAATCAGTGAGCTCCCTTCGCAAAGAACTAACCAAAGAAGCATCACCCCCGTTAGACTGAGCAGCCCTCAAAGAAGCCAATTCTGCCCTATGCCTCTGTAGATTCTCTTCCAGATAGTGCACCCTGGCACTGCTAGCCGAGCCAATCATACCGGCAGCAAACAGAGCCTGGTTGGTCATCTCAGCAAGCCTCTGTGCAGGTATGGTATCCAACATGTTCCTCAAGTGATCAGGAACCATCATGTCCAGACTCATTCGGCAAAGCTGAGGATCAGGCAATTCACTCTGAAGAGGAATCCCTAAAAATTACAAAGAGTTTCAATAAGTAATATGAAAAAGAAACAGCGATTGCGATATACACAATATGCAGCCACTCACCAGTTGTAGTAGCTCCAGTTGTGGTAGCTACAGTTGTAGTAGCTCCAGTTTCTTCAACTGGCTCTTTCCCAGGCCTACGTCCAGGTTCAGAGGTACCGGCTAAAAGAAGAAAAAAGCATACATATCAGATTTATGCAGACACAAACAATAGAGTCAGGAAACAACACATACCTTGATCAGCATTAGAAACCGGAATAGTAGCAGCAGCAGCTTCCTCTCCTACTGAAGAAGAATCAAGGACAATGACAGAGGGACCTGCAGCCATAGGGTCCGTTGCACCGGATGGACCACCCATCACCCTCTGCCTCTTCGGAGGAGGCCCAGAAGCATCAACACCAGCAAAAAGGGGACCTTCCCCATCATCAGAAGGAGACAAAGGCCTTCTACCAACAACCATGCCTCGAGGATTCATGGTCACAGCCTCTCTAAGCGTTAACTCTGCAAACACAACATAAAGACGTCAGAAGAAAGCAAAAAATATACATATAAATCAAAGAGAAAAAGTAACAAAGAACGTTACCTTCACAACACCATATCAAAACCGGCTGATCAGGAGAACCCTCCCATGACATCGTAATACCACAAAGATACAGAATGACAGAGGGATAAGTGACCAACTCAAATGGAGACCGATGCACCTGACGGACCAATGCATTATCAAGAGTAATCTAGTCATGCGCATTGTCCTCAAAAGACATCCCCGATACCAACCTACTCGTATCCAACAAACCCCTAAACATCGGATGAATATATTGCTCACTAGAAAACAAAAACCCTGGCCTCCAGTTCAACATATCAGAATCGCCTATATCAAAAAATAACCTACCAGGCCTCTCTTCCACCATAACCCAACCATCACGAATACCGAACTTGAAGAAATATCAAAAAACACTTATCCTGGGCTCTATCTCATATGCACGACAAATAGCGATAAACGACATTATCATGGTAATCGCCAAGGGGTGCACCACAGAAAAAAATACAGATTGTGGTAATCGAGTAACCCTAATAACCAAGGGGACAAAGGAAACCTAAGATTGCCACCGGAGAAAGGAGCGGTATACATACCTATAAATCCAGTAGGCGCATCAAGGACTGATTCCAATGGTCCCGGAACCCTAATTTCAGGATCACCAGGGCAGCAGAAGCACTGGCGAAACCATGCGACATCATCCTCAGTCATCTCAGAATACGTGGTACTAATAATGCGAAAATGATTACGATCCATAATATGGAGATGGTTGAACGGGGGGAGTGAATATTTTTGATGAAGAAAAGGGAGTAAGGAAGGGAGAAGGAAAGCGAAAGAAGAAGAAAAGAAAATCTTCGGAGCCGTCAAACTTAAATAGGAGACAAAACGGATGGTTTGAAAAACTGGCGCATAATCTACCCAAACCGTCGATTGGTTTTCTCCTCGGGATAAGCGCGCCCGAATTAAACTCTTGATGGGATATATACGCGGCATGGTAAAATGGCAATTTTACCCTTAAAAAGAGTTCCGGAGAAGATACGGAGCACCCAAAACCAAAGCTCTTTCGAGCTCCGGTTACACAGGTATGCTCTTATTTATTTTTATTAGATTATTTTTGAAGTCTAATGCGATACCCTACATATAGACTCTCCAATCAGACTGGGGGGCTTGATGATATACCGTATACGAAGCTTTACCTCCGTACAAAAGATTGGATACGAAGGACCCTTCGTAAGCAGCGAAGGCACTAATATATTGTACCAAGCAGACGTATCCGTAGCCGAAGCTACGATGTATACCTCCGTAATTTCGGAGCTCCCAAAGATGATCGCAAACAATAAACGGATACATGTGAATCCTTTCCATGCTTATCCGATCTCCCAAAAAGGGAATGAAATCAAACACTCCTATAAACTAGGACACGGTCTAAGAGTCCTAGATATATCTTCCATACTTAGAAGATATCATGAAGGGAGTACGGGATTTACCCTAAATTTTTATCTTCCTCTCCAGGGCTTTACCCTCTATATAAATAGAGGAGATGCCATACGGCACATCATCATCATTCAACACATTTGAAACCCTAATCGTTAACACATTCGACTTCTGAATCCCAAACTCTCACAAATAAACCCCAAGCCTTACAGATCGGCAAAGGGTTAACAATCATAGGCGTAAAGCGGCCTACGACCCTCTGACCGGAAGGGAATTGCCAACAGAACACCAAAACCCCTCTCACACCTTCGGTTGAGCCATAGTGCGATTATTTGATCAATCAGTATTTATGGACGATTTTTTAGTCTTTGGAGATTCGTTCGACTCGTGTTTAAGGCATTTAGATAAGATGTTAGCTAGGTGCGAGGAAACTAATTTGGTATTGAATTGGGAGAAGTGTCATTTCATGGTTAAAGAAGGAATAGTGTTAGGACATAAGGTGTCTAAAGCAGGAATAGAAGTAGATAAGGCTAAGATAGATGTGATGGGTAGGTTACCGGTTCCGGTTAATGTCAAAGGAGTTTGGAGTTTCTTAGGTCATGCAGGATTTTATAGGAGATTTATTAAGGATTTTTCCAAGATAGCTAGGCCAATGACCAGACTTTTAGAGAAAGACGTTAGGTTTGACTTTGATAGGGATTGTATTAAAGCATTTGGAAAACTTAAGAAACACCTTGTAGACTCACTTATAGTAGTATCACCTGATTATGCATTACCTTTTGAGATAATGTGCGATGCTAGTGATTTCGCCGTAAGAGCTGTTTTAGGTCAGAGGATAGATAAGCATTTTAGGCCGATATATTATGCTAGCAAAACCCTTAATGAGGCTCAAAGGAATTACACAACTACAGAGAAGGAATTGTTAGCAGTAGTCTTTGCCCTAGATAAGTTTAGGAATTACATAGTGTTGCAGAAAGTCACCATATTTACAGACCATTCAGCCATTAGATACCTCATTAATAAGAAGGATGCTAAGCCTAGGTTAATTAGGTGGGTGTTACTGCTTCAAGAATTTGATTTAGAGATTAAGGATAAGAAAGGAGCAGAAACTGTAGCTCCAGATCACCTTAGTAGATTAGATAACCTAGATGAGGAGGAACCTGATTGTGAAGAGATAGATGAAGCCTTCCCAGAGGAGAATTTACTGAGGATAGAAGTAGATGATAAGGAAGATGCACCTTGGTTCGCTGACATAGCTAACTACCTAGCTGCAGGAGTTTTGCCGTTGCACTTAGACTATTACCATAGGAAGAAGTTCTTTTCAGACCTTAAGTATTACTACTGGGAGGAACCATACTTGTTTAGGATGTGTGCAGACGGTATGATTAGGAGATGTGTGTCGGAAAGTGAGAGTAGGAAGATATTAGATGATTGTCATTCAGGACCAACAGGAGGACATTACGGTCCTTCAACCACAGCTAGGAAGGTATTTGATGCAGGTTTTTATTGGCCGACGATCTTTCAAGAGGCGAAGACCTTGGTGAAGACATGCGATGCGTGCCAACGTCAAGGAAACATCACAAGGCGAGACGAGATGCCTCAAAAGAGCATACAGGTTTGCGAAGTATTTGATATTTGGGGAATAGATTTCATGGGACCATTTCCACCTTCTCATAAGTTTAAGTATATTCTAGTAGCAGTAGATTATGTGTCAAAGTGGACGGAAGCCAAGGCTTTACCCACTAATGATGCTAAGGTAGTTGTAGATTTCCTTAAGAACTTGTTTAGTAGGTTTGGAATGCCTAAGGCTTTAATTAGCGATAGGGGTAGTCATTTTGCAAATGCTCAGTTAGAAAAGTTACTTAAGAGATATGGAGTCAACCATAGGTTTTCAACAGCTTATCACCCTCAGACTAGTGGTCAAGTAGAAAACACCAATAGGGCACTTAAAAGAATTTTAGAGAAAACAGTTAAGGATAATCCTAAGAATTGGGCGAATAGGTTAGATGATGCACTTTGGGCATTTAGGACAGCCTATAAGACACCCATAGGAACCACACCTTATAAATTAGTATATGGAAAAATGTGCCATCTACCATTAGAAATAGTGAATAGGTCTTATTGGGCAATTAAGAATTGTAACATGGATTTAGATGAAGCTGGGAAGGAAAGGTACTTGCAACTTGATGAATTAGAAGAACTTAGACAACAAGCCTATGAGAACTCTAGTATCCATAAGGAGAGAACAAAGGCATGGCATGATAGGAGAATTAAGATGAAAGAATTCAAGGAAGGTGATAAGGTGCTTTTGTTTAACTCCCGGTTTAAGCTCAAGTCGCCGAAACTTAGATCAAGATGGGCAGGACCATTTGAAGTCATTAGAGGTTACCCGTCGGGATATGTAGAGTTACGTGACAAGAGTGGGGGTAGTTTTATAGTCAACGGGCATAGAGTGAAACACTACTATGAGGAGAATAGCAATAAGGACGAGGGCATAGAATTTGGCCCTTATGTTGTTGATGAATGAGTAGTGAAGGAGTCTAGCTTAAGACTCCTAAATAAATTAAGCGCTTCTTGGGAGGCAACCCAAGTTTTGTTTTGTTTAGTTCTTATTTTTCTTTTTCTAGTTTGATTTAGTATTTGTTTTTCATTTCATTTTTATGTTTTAGCTTGTTATTTCCATTTTGATATTTTGATTGAAGTGTGCAAGAGGATTTTGTTTTGTAATCTGAAGAAGACCATGCACTTGGCCAAAAGCTAAGTGTGGGGGAGTTCCGACATCAAATCGTGAAAGAAAATCAGACGTCGAAACACGTACAGGAGCCACCAGCGCCGCTAGAGGACCTCCAGCGCCGCTGGGAATGCATCTGGGCATCCCAGCGCCGCTCCAGTTGCCAGCGCCGCTCCAGCTAGCCAGCGCCGCTCAAGCTTTGCCAGCGCCGGTCCCACAGTCCAGCGCCGCTCCAGCTTAGCCAGCGCCGCTCCCGGTGTCTGCCAGCACACCAGATCGCGAAAAATCCAAAAAAATCAGAAAAACCCAAAAATCCAAAAAAATCAAAAAATCAGAAAATACCAAAAAGAAAAGGAGATGGAGGAACTTCAATGGATCGCCATCAAATGGAGTCGACTCAAGCTTTGAAGATTATTACTCGCAGTCGCTCTACATATGCCATCTTCAACAGTTCATGCAATTAAACCCTGGAAGTTTCGTAACTCTTTATCTTTTTAATTGTTTTTCCTATTTCTCTTTTGTTTCTATTGCCTAGTACAACGAGGACGTTGTACAATTTAAGTGTGGGGGGATGGAATAGGAAAAACCCGGTGTTTAATGTTGTTAAAATTCCATGTTTTCTACTACTCATTTCATGCAAATTTAAAATTTTATGTCTTCAAAACATTTTGAGAAATAAGCTTTGCAAGTAGACAAAAGATGACGATAATTAAGCAACATTAGCTTTGGTAGGATGAACGGTTAGTTAGAACTTTTAGTTTAACTATAGATTTGTGGCTGTTCATTTTTCCAAATGGATTAGAGCTTAAACTGAAACTGTATGCGATTATGTTTGCCATAGCACATTTAACCGGACTTTAATATGCCTAGCAATTGGAACTATCTAGTTATTAGTATAGGTGTATTAATTGGACTTAAATGATATAAGTGCTTGTGTAGGAACTAGTTTAGATGTATGGTTCATCCTTAATTCTTACACTATTGATTGTAAACTAGTTGCATGCTAAGTAAGTGTATGAGTCATCTGGGGTCTCTGATAATGTCTATGCATGAATAATGTAGAAATCTTAAGAAAGACAATCGGATTAATAAAAGAGTTCAAAGAACTATTAACGAGTAAAATTTATACACATCAAGTTATGTCGCTTTGCGCGTGGGGAACCACCGACCTGTCACCGCTGTCTTGATGTAAGGTATAAACTCTAACCATTAGTTGAGTTATGTCGCTCTGCGTGTGGGGAACCACCGACCTGTCACCGCTGTCTCAACTATTAAAGATGATAATATCGTATAACTACTTTAGTGTTTAGCTAGCGAGCATGACTTTAGTGTGAGAGTATGTCTAAGTAGTGAATCACAAGCATGACTAATAATAAGATATAAATGCCTTGCTAGTAGCTAGTAGATCTAATTGCTATACAAACTTTAATTAAGTGCTTAACCTAGTCAGCAGAAAGAAGTAAGATTGAGCTGTAGGACATGTGGAATTTTAGAACGGTTTTAGAGGTATTAACACGAATATAAGGTTAACTTTTAGTTTTGATTGACTGATTATCTTTACCTCTAGCTATAGCTTTCTGATTTTGTCTTAAAGCTTTCTCAAATCATTTGCATGACTAATCTTTGAAATGTTTAATAAAGTAGAATAACTTGTACACTTAAGTTGTCCGCTCATCATTGTTTTATTTTTCTTGGACTATTTGCTTGAGGACAAGCAAAGACTTAAGTGTGGGGGTGTATGATGAGCGTCCATTTTTGTGATTATTTCCTATATCATTAGGCCGTGTTTTGATGCTTAAATGAGTTTAGAAATGTGAACTTTTGGTACTTAATTGGATGACATGTTATGATAGGTTCACAAGGCGTGCAAGTGAAGGCAAACGTCTCTACTCAACTTAACACGAAGCCACAAGACTTTTGTACGAAGACTAGCAAGCGGAACATGAAGAATTTGAGGCCAACATGAAGCATACGACCACGTGTTGGTATTTTGAGCGTAACTTCTTCATACGGACTCCGTTTCTGATGAGTAAGCTATCCACGGAAAGGCGAGAGAAAGATCTACAACCGCTCACCTGAAGCTCTAGAGCCGCTGGAAGTGATACTGAAGCTCACCAGCGCCGCTCCCACCTCACTAGCGCCGCTGGGACCTCACGAGCGCCGCTCCGACCTCACGAGCGCCGCTTCCACCTCACCAGCGCCGCTGGTGAAGTCGGTTCAGATCTGGAACTTTCCGAAAACCTATAAATACCCCCCTAAACCCTAAGAGCCGCAACTTCCTTCCTCCAGACGACTTTGGGGGCTGTTCTAGGGTATTTTCATCAGATCTAAATAGTCTACTAACAGAAGCCTAATTAAAGGTTAGGTGACTTAACAGAATAATTAAAGGTTAGGTGACTTAACAGGAAGCTAATTAAGTTAGGGACTTAACAGGAAGCCTAATTAAAGGTTAGGTGACTTAACAGGAATAATTAAAGGTTAGGTGACTTAACAGACTTAGTTTATAATCTTAATTAGGGGACTTAACAGGAAGCTTAATTAAAGGGTTAGGTGACTTAACAAGAATCTTGACCATTTAGACCGGGGGACTTAACAGGAAGCTTAGGTTAGTCGTTAACAAATAATTAAGTTAGGCTTAAAGGAGTAATCTTAATTAGGGGACTTAACAGGAAGCTTAATTAAAGGGTTAGGTGACTTAACAAGAATCTTGACCATTTAGACCGGGGGACTTAACAGGAAGCTTGGTCGTGATTAGTCGTTCAACAGTTATAAGTAGTTTAGTTAGGGACTTAACAGGAAGCCTAATTAAAGGTTAGGTGACTTAACAGGAATCTTGAATTAAGGTTAGGTCATAAAAACAGACTTAGTTTATAATCTTAATTAGGGGACTTAACAGGAAGCTTAATTAAAGGGTTAGGTGACTTAACAAGAATCTTGACCATTTAGACCGGGGGACTTAACAGGAATCTTAATTAGGGGACTTAACAGGAAGCTTAATTAAAGGGTTAGGTGACTTAACAAGAATCTTGACCATTTAGACCGGGGGACTTAACAGGAAGCTTAATTAAAGGGTTAGGTGACTTAACAAGAATCTTGACCATTTAGACCGGGGGACTTAACAGGAAGCTTGGTCGTGAGTCGTTCAACAGAAGTAATTAAAGGTTAGGTCATAAAAACAGACTTAGTTTATAATCTTAATTAGGGGACTTAACAGGAAGCTTAATTAAAGGGTTAGGTGACTTAACAAGAATCTTGACCATTTAGACCGGGGGACTTAACAGGAAGCTTAATTAAAGGGTTAGGTGACTTAACAAGAATCTTGACCATTTAGACCGGGGGACTTAACAGGAATCTTAATTAGGGGACTTAACAGGAAGCTTAATTAAAGGGTTAGGTGACTTAACAAGAATCTTGACCATTTAGACCGGGGGACTTAACAGGAAGCTTAATTAAAGGGTTAGGTGACTTAACAAGAATCTTGACCATTTAGACCGAGGGACTTAACAGGAAGCTTTATTAGGGGACTTAACAGGAAGCTTAATTAAAGGGTTAGGTGACTTAACAAGAATCTTGACCATTTAGACCGGGGGACTTAACAGGAAGCTTAATTAAAGGGTTAGGTGACTTAACAAGAATCTTGACCATTTAGACCGGGGGACTTAACAGGAAGCTTGGTCGTGATTCGTTAACAATAATTAAGTTAGGGGACTTAACAGGAAGCCTAATTAAAGGGTTAGGTGACTTAACAGGAAGTAATATAAAGGTTAGGTCATAAAAACAGACTTAGTTTATAATCTTAATTAGGGGACTTAACAGGAAGCTTAATTAAAGGGTTAGGTGACTTAACAAGAATCTTGACCATTTAGACCGGGGGACTTAACAGGAAGCTTGGTCGTGATTAGTCGTTCAACAGTAGTAATTAAAGGTTAGGTCATAAAAACAGACTTAGTTTATAATCTTAATTAGGGGACTTAACAGGAAGCTTAATTAAAGGGTTAGGTGACTTAACAAGAATCTTGACCATTTAGACCGGGGGACTTAACAGGAAGCTTGGTCAGTCGTTAACAGACTAATTAAATCTTGTTAGGGACTTAACAGGAAGCTTAATTAAAGGTTAGGTGACTTAACAGGAATCTTGAATTAAAGGTTAGGTGACTTAACAGGAAGCTTAATTAAAGGTTGGGGACTTAACAGGAAGCCAAACTGCTTGGGTGACTTAACAGGAATCCCGTTAGACTATAAAGGTTAGGTCATAAAAACAGACTTAGTTTATAATCTTAATTAGGGGACTTAACAGGAAGCTTAATTAAAGGGTTAGGTGACTTAACAAGAATCTTGACCATTTAGACCGGGGGACTTAACAGGAAGCTTAGTCGTGATTAGTCGTTCAACAGTTATAAGTAGTTTAGTAGATGATCTAGGTGGCATGTGAACTGTTCCAAGTAGATGTATTGTTTCCATTATTATTGTATCTTGTTTTACTTTTCAAATCATTTCGTGTTTCCTCGCTAGACTAAGCGGTTGGAAGCTTTTGCTAGTTTAGGTTAATTAAGTCGTGACAAACCCCCAACAATCTTAGGATTACACCTAGCTGCATTCTTAGACATAGTCCCTGAGAACGATCCTGGTCTTACCTATTTGCTATACTATAAATGATCGGGTCCACTGCCCGTGAGTGAGTGTAGTAGAGAAGTTAACCTTGTAATAAATAAATTTAAAACTTGTTAGGAGTTTAAGTTAACAAATCTCGCTCATCAGTCGACAAGGACATGCCTCTTGTTGCTATGATCTCTGATCTCACTGCTATGTTGGAAGAGGTCCATATGACCACTGATGAGATCAAAGGATGGTGGGTTGATACCGGTGCAACCCGCCATGTGTGCCCGGATAAGACTATGTTTCATACTTTGAAAGAAGCATCCGGTGAAGACAAATTGTATATGGGAAATGCCGCTACTGCGGATATCAAGGTGAAGGGGATGTGATCCTCAAGTGGACTTCTCTGAGAGAGCTCACTTTGAACAATGTGTTGTATGTTCCCGATTTACGCAAGAGTCTTGTGTCGGGATGGTTGCTCAACAAAAATGGGTTTCGTTTAGTGTTTGAAAGTGATAAGTTTGTGTTAACTAAACGTGGTTTATATGTTGGTAAGGGTTATGCCCTTAATGGTATGTTTAAACTTAATGTAGTTGCTATCAAGAAAATGAATGAAAATGCGTCTACTTCTGCTTATTTGATTGAGTCTTCTAATATTTGGCATGCTCGTCTTGGTCATGTGAATTTTAATTCAATGCGTCGTTTAATTAAGTTAAATTGTATACCATCTTTTACCATTGAATCAAATTCTAAATGTCCAACATGTGTTGAAGCTAAACAAACCACAAAATCTTTCAAATCAATTGAACAAAACACCGAGCCCCTTGATTTAATCCATACCGATGTATGTGATTTTAGAACGATTCCCACTCGTGGTGGTAACAAATATTTCATCACATTGATTGATGATTGTACAAGATATTGTTATGTATACTTGCTAAAGAGCAAGGATGAAGCAATAAACAAGTTTGTCTTGTACAAGAATGAGGTTGAGAATCAACTCAACAAAAAGATCAAACGTTTAAGGAGCGATAGAGGAGGTGAATATGTTTCTCCTTTTGCTGAAATTTGTGCTCAAAATGGTATTATCCATGAGCAAACAGCTCCTTATAGCCCACAACAAAATGGCATTGCTGAAAGAAAGTGTCACACCCCGACTAAGGCGGAAAAATCGGGATGCGACGCATAGTACACGCGTCATGGATGTTACATAGAGTAACTGCATGAAAACTTAAATAACACACATTTCATAAATCCAAACATAAATATCCAACACAGAGTCAATATTCAAATAAAACATAGATAAACTCCCACACAGGGGAATAACGCATAGGCATAATGCCATAGTCTAAACATATAGCAAACATAACAAAAACATAAGATATGCAGCTCCAAAACCCTAAGTCTGGTCTGCTACAGGTCACCATGCTATGCTCCTTAGCCACCTCTAATATGATTCACATGCTCACCTGAAAGGATACTCAAAAGTGTCAACACAATGGTTGGTGAGTTCGTAGGTTTTGTAAACAAGTATCAAGTTTTGTGCCAAGTCGAATATCATCAAGATCCACACAGCAATATGGCTATCAACTTACTTATGATAGCAAGAATCAAGTATCTCTATGCCACCAGCACTTACGGTATACCAGGCCTAAGGTGCAAGTATCAAGTATCAAGTATCTGGTGCCTCCAACTCCACCATAAGTATCAAGAATCAAGTATCAAGTATCAAGTATCAAGTGTCTAGCATCTCCAACTCCACCACAAGTATCAAGTATCAAGTATCATAGTGCACATCATACAGTACAGTTAAATAGCCATAAATAATGATAGACACAAAGGCACGAGTATCCTTCCACCCCAAAACATATAAAAAGAGGGGCTACGAAACTCACATGTATGCTAGCAACAAGATCAAGCTACACAAGATATCAGAAAGCAAGTAACCGGCACGCAACAATCTGTTTCAAGTTATTACAATTAAGTATGCGTTCATTATAGGCAAACGTGCTCATAACGTGCCGCCAAGTGTTGACTAAGTTGTCCAAAAGCGTACTAGTTTGACTAAAGTTGACTAAATTACGAGTTTGACTAAGTTGACCAAATCAACAAAAGTTGACCAAAGTTGACTAAACCGGCTAAAGTTGACCAAATCGAGGTAGTAATCGAAATCCGAGGTCTTAATTGAAAGTTGAGGTCTTAAATTGAATTCGGGGTCTTAAATTGAATTTGGGGTCTTAAATTGAATTGGGGTCTTAAATTGAAATCTGGGGTCTCAATTGAGAGGCTGAAATTGAGAGGCTAAATTGAGAGGCTACAATTGAGGGGCTAAATTTGAGAGGCTACAATTGAGAGGCTAAATTTGAGAGGCTACAATTGAGAGGCTAGTAATCTGGGGTAGTATTTCACTAAAGGACAAAATTGAAATTGGGGTAGTATTCTGGGGTAGTATTTTGGAGTTCAATTGCGAGGTAGTAATTGGAGTCTCAATTGCGAGGTCGTAAATCTCAATTGTGAGGTCACAAATTTGGGGTAGTATTTCGCTAAAAGACAAAGTGAAATTGAAATAGTGAACGGGGTCGTAAATTGAGCGGCGGGGTCGCAAATTGAGCTGTTCTTCCCCAAATTTTATTCTAGAAAACCCTAATCGTTTCTTTCGATCTAAAAGGTGTTTTTAACATCATATTGTACTTTTAGACCCACAAATATGATAGAAAAACAATACTAAAGTGAACCTCTAAAACGGACTTAAACTCGAAGACCCATTTGAACAAAGTTGGTAAAAATTGTACAAAAATCCTAAAATCTCAAGATTTTGTTAACAAAATCACACGAAACTTTGACAAAAGTTGTAGTATATGATTCTAAACGTTTTGGACGTAAAAAGTTTGATACTTGGCGTGTGTAGTGTGTGTATTAAAAGAAAAACCAAAAATTCCAAAAAGAAGAGCATAAAAAAGGTTTTGATTCTTACTTCAAATCTGACCAAAATAGATGTTTGTGATGATGTTTAGAAGGTAGAAACACTGTTTTTGACACTAAATCTAAACAAAGTAAGGTTCGATTTCATAAAACTTGATGTTTATGAGGTAGTAAAGGTGAGGTAGTAAAATGGGGTAGTAAGGTGAGGTAGCAAATTGGGGTAGCAAAAAGGGGGGTAGTAAATGTTTGTGTGTGTTTTTTCTTGGAGGCTAAGTTGATGGAATGAGAGTTTGTGAAAGAAAATGAGTATTTATATGTAGGGTAAAATAGAAGGATTTCCATGCTTACTCAAAAATACGATGCCAGACACGCAATACGATACCAGACTCAATTACGATGCTAAATCTAAAATACGATGCCGATACAAAATACGAGGTCGTTTTACAATTACGATGCCGACTAATATTACGGGGTTGTATTTTCAAGTTTAAAATTTTAATTTGACTAAAAATCTTTCATGGTCAACTCACGGGTGTTACAGTCTCCCCTACTTAAAGGAATTTCGTCCCGAAATTCAAATTACGCATTATGTTTCAAGTTTCGGTTACACATAATGTTTCCAAGAATCAAGATACATGGTAAGTTCCAAGTCTCAAGCCTTCTCATTAAGTTCCAAATATCAAGTCACACATTAGTTTCAAGCATCAAATCACACATTAATGAATCTTACTACACCTTTCCAAGGCGAAACTTTAAGCATCACTCGATCACCAACCTGAAACTCTAAAGGTTTCCTTTGGTTGTCAGCATACTTCTTTTGTCTATCTCTAGCCTTCATGAGGTTTTCCTTGATCTGTGTAATCCTTTCTGTTGTTTCCAATATAATTTCTGGTCCTATTAACTGCATGTCTCCCACTTCGTGCCATGCAAGTGGAGATCGACACTTTCTTCCATACAAAGCCTTAAAAGGCGGACATCCAATACTCGAATGATAACTATTGTTATATGAGAACTCAACTAAAGGGAGGTGAGTGTCCCAACTTCCTCCAAAGTCGATAACACATGCTCTTAACATGTCCTCTAAAGTCTGAATCGTCCTCTCCCTCTATCCGTCTGTCTGTGGATGATAGGCCGTGCTCATATCTATATGCGTTCCCAAAGCCCATTGCATTGATTTCTAAAATCGTGATGTAAATCGCCCGTCTCTGTCACATATGATCGATACTGGGACGCAGATTGTTGGAATTCGTTTGCCCAAGACACATATTAAATTGACGTGGCTAGTACGTGATGATCCAAGTCGGGTCATACCCAATAACAAGCTAGACAAACACTTATGGTATTTATTTATAAGATTTGATCTTTAAATAAATATCAATACTTGAAACATTTAGAAAGTGGGTTTCTAAATAATTGCACTTGAGATATGTAAATAAATTATATGGATGATTTATTTTGAGAGAAATGTGAATATGTTTATTTGGTAAAATAAACATTTATGTGTGTTGTATATAATATGTAACATGTTACATAAGGCATGTAACAAATTATGTTATATTTATACAAATAACTACATAGAAAATACATGTTATAAAAATTAGTGGAACCCCATGTGGGACTCCTCATGAGGCCGGCCCCCCCCCCATGTGATGGAGGGATTTTGGATCCACTTACTAAACATGCATTTGTTTGTTGTTGCTTAAGACACACAAGAGATACATAGTTTGTGTCACCACTTATTATCTTTGTAAGACAAGAATTCTCTCAACTTCTCAAGAGCAAAAACACTCTCCTTTTCTCTTTTGGGGTTCGGCAACAAGGAAGGAAAAGAGAAGGGTTTTCAAGGTCAAATCCTAGCATAGTTTGGGTGTTTGTTGATAGTTTGGGGTATACAAGCTTGAGGTTCTTCTAGGTTGAAGACTTGCCACTTCAAGATCATCATCTCCTTCATATCAACCTTCTTATAAGCTTGGAAGAAGGTAGTCTTCTAAACACCCTATGGTTGTTACTTTTGTATGTATGTTATTCATATATATGGATCCTTATTGTTTGGGTTTTATTTTATAAGTTAAACTTTGAATTTAACTATACCAACATATTGAAATGGTTCAATTTTCCGCTGCGTTTTAATATTATAAGGATAATATTACTTTGATAAAAACCCAAAATCCAACCGTGCTTAGCTACAATCTTCTTCAGGTAAAGTCGTGCATATTGTTCCATCTTATAGTCTTCACGAATGGGTATAAAATGGGCTGACTTGGTCAGTCGGTCTACTACTACCCATATCACATCCTTTCCGCTACTAGTCCTTGGTAGCTTTGTGACGAAGTCCATGGTAATGATTTTCTATTTCCATTCAGGAATATCTGGTTGTGTTAGTAACCCTCCTGGTTTCTTGTGTTCCGCCTTAACCTTCAAACACGTTAGACACTTGCTTACATAAATCGCTGCATCATTCTTCATTCCCGGCCACCAGAATAAGTCTCGAAGGTCTTGATACATCTTATCTATCCCTGGATGAATATAATATCTCGATTTGTGTGCTTCGTCCATTATTAATTTCCTCAAACCACCATAAGCTGGTATCCACAATCTATGAGCAAAATATAGTGCTCCATCATCCCTTTGCTCGAATTGTGCTTCCATACCCCGTAACCCTTCATTGTCAATGTTTTCTTTCTTGATAGCTTCTACTTGTGCTTCGATCACTCTATCCTTCAGACTGTTGTGCACAGTAATGCTCATGGCCCTAATTCGTCGTGGCCTGACTCTTTCCTTTCTACTCAAGGCATCAGCTACTACGTTCGCCTTGCCTGGGTGATAACGGATCTCACAGTCATAATCACTAAACAACTCTAACCACCGTCTCTGGCGCATATTAAGATCTTTCTGAGTGAAGATATGCTGAAGGCTCTTATGATCTGTGTATATTACACTCTTCGTCCCATACAAGTAATGTCTCCAACACTTCAGCGCGAAAACGATAGCTCCTAACTCCAAATCATGAGTCGTGTAATTCTTCTCGTGGATCTTCAGCTGTCGAAGCATATGCAATAACCTTGCCTCGCTGCATCAATACACACCCTAAGCCTTGACCCGACGCGTCACAATAAACGATAAAGTCATCGGATCCTTCTGGAAGACTTAAGATCGGTGCATTACATAAATTCTCCTTCAGTAGTCTGAAGGCTTCTTCTTGTTTCTCGCCCCAATCAAAACTTCTATCCTTGTGCATCAAAAATGTCAGGGGCTGTGCGATCTTTGAGAAGTTTTTGATGAACCTTCGATAATAGCCTGCTAATCCAAGGAACTGTCTGATCTCTGTCGGTGTCTCCGGCCTTCTCCATTTCTCCACTGCTTCTATCTTGCTGGGATCAACCTTTATTCCATCCTTGTTAACTACATGACCCAAAAACTTCACCTCTTCCAACCAAAATTCAAATTTTGAGAATTTTCCGTACAACTTTTCAGCTCTCAGAAGCTCTAACGATTCCCTCAGATGTACTTCGTGCTCTTTCTTGGTCTTTGAGTAGATGAGGATGTTGCCGATGAATACAATGACGAACTTATCAAAATAGGGTTGGCATATACGATTCATCAGATCCATGAAGACCGCAGGCGCGTTCGTCAATCCAAATTGCATCACCAGAAACTCAAAGTGCCCATATCTCGTGCTAAAAGCCGTCTTTGGAATGTCCTCTTCACATACTCTTAGCTGATGGTAACCCGAACGAAGATTAATCTTTGAGAAGTACTTAGCGCCTTGCAACTGATCGAATAGATCGTCAATACGCGGTAATGGATATCGATTTTTGATCGTTAGCTAGTTCAACTCGCGATAATCAATGCACATGCGAAATGATCCATCCTTCTTTTTAATAAATAACATTGGCGCACCCCAAGGCGAAGAACTCGGTCGAATGAATCCCTAATCTTGTAATTCTTGCAACTGTGTCGCTAGTTCTTGCATTTCGGAGGGAGCCAAACGGTACGGTGCTTTTGTAACCGGCGTAGCGTCAGGTACAAGATCAATGCAAAACTCGACTTGTCTTATGGGGGTAATCCCACCACATCATCGGGAAAAACATCAGAGAAATCGCACACGATAGGAATATCAGCTAACTTGACTACTTTATCAGTAGCACTCATAAGGTGTCGGTCGATGGTTTCTGTTCGCTCACCATGAATCTCTAGTACATGCCGATCACTCATAGGTATTCTAAGGATTTTAGCGCGACATACGATAGATACATCCACGGGACAACCAATCCATCCCAACGATAACGTCAAAGCTACCCATTCCAAATGGAATCAAGTCAATGTAAAACGAATGGCCCTCAAGAGTAAGAATACACTTAGGCACTACACGATCTAGTCTAGCTAGTTGACTACTAGCTACCTCTATTTCATAATAAGTATGCAAGTAACATGTTGGCACATTTAAGTTACACAAAAAGTTAGTAGACACAAACTATAGTCGGCTCCAGAATCGAATAATACAGTAGCATCATGATCGTTTAGAAGAAATGTACAAGTAACAACGTTTGGATCATTGGCAGCTTCCACAGCATTCAGAGCAAAGACTCGACCCCTGGCTTGTTGTCCTTGGTTCGCTCTTGGTGGAGGTGGACCGGCAATCTGAAGCTGGTTAGGGTTCACTGCTGCTGGGGCTGGCTGACGGTTAAGTCGGGGGCATACATTACGGTAGTGATCAGTGCTCCCACACTCATAACAAGTCCAACGGTTAGCCTGAGGGTTTCTGACATTCGGTGGCATGGCATTCAACGGTGCAACATTCAGGGGAGCTGCTTGTACTCGTGGTGCTCTACAATCTCTTGCAAGATGGCCAAACCTTTGACAGTTGAAACAAGTTTTACATGGTGATGTCGCCTAATGGTGCAGATTTCACTTGCCACATAAAGGGTGCTGGCCCACATAACCCTTCTGGCCCATCTCAGTTACTGCATACACCCTTCCCACTCTGGCCCTTTTGTCTCCCCTGAATTCCCTCCTCTTACTCGTCTCCACCAACTCCCTTCTCTTGCTTCCTCCCCTACTTAGAACACCGCTCCTTACTAGTTCTTCGGTCAGACTTCCTGCCTTGCTCATAGCATCTCGAATAGTGGTAGGTCCAGCAGTCACTACTTGCACACGAACATGTGGTTCTAACCCAGCAATGTACTTCTCAATCCATTTTGGCTCAGGATTCACCAAATGGGGAATCAATCTAGATAACTCATAGAATCTGCTAGTGTAGCCAGCATGGTCTGCTCCAACCATCGTAAGCTGAAGGAACTAGGTCTGCAACCTCTGTAACTCATGAGCAGGGCAAAACTCTGCTTGCATCAGATCCTTGAACACTTCCCAAGGCATAGACAAGGCTGCATCCCTTCCTTCTCTGACACATATCTCATTGTTCCACCATGACAAAGCATCAGATACGAAACATCCAGCAACATAAGTGACTCTCTGATCATAAGTGTAGTGACTCATAGCAATCACAGCCTCCATTTTCTCCATCTACTGGAGATAAGCAGTTGCTCCACCCTTCCCATCAAAATCAACAGCCTTGCAGTTGAGGAAATCTTTGAAAGTACATCCTTGACGGTATCTCGTGTTGTCATTCTCCCTAACAATCGCTTCGCGCTCAGCAACAACAGCGGCCTCATCTCTAACTTGCTCTGCCTCTTGAACCACCGCTTCTTGTCTTTCCACTTCAGCCTCATTTCTCCCTTGTTATCCTGCATTTCCAGTGTCAATTCCCAAGACGGCTGCCACTTGAGCCGCAAGAGTCGGCATAAGTGCCGTAAGCTGCTCAGCTAAGGAGCCAGTCGGTTCTTGAACCTCCACATGTTCTCCACGACCCCCTCGGCCACCACGGCCGCCACGACCACCTCGGCCACCACGACCACCATGACCTCCACCTCAGCCTCCTTGACCTTCTTGAGTTCCGGCGTTAGCATTTGCCCTAGTTCGCACCATTTTTCCTATATTAGGAAAAGACGTTATCGGCGTTAGATCAAGGAAATAGTCGTTCGTGACGTCATAGTTACGCACTCTCAAGCACACTCGTGTCAACTTTTTAAAATATTATACATTCATGCATTCATAACTACACATAAACTAAAGAAATTAAGTATCGTAACCAAAGTTAAACAATATCATCAATGCCAATCATGCAGTACAAGGTAATATCACAATTAAACATTTCTAAACCACAACGAAAACCATAACAGAAAGGCAAGTCGAATCTGACCTCTACATCCAACCCACCATCAATGTATGTATACAGGGTGTACCAGCAGCTAACCCTCCACATGTACGGTAACTAAGATGCATCGATCAAATTTCAACAGCTAAAGCACGGTCCGAATCTAACACCTACATCCGATGCACTAGTGGTGTATGTATACAGGTTATACCAGCGGCTTTCCCTCCACACCCCTATTAAATCTAATGCAAGGTCGGAACTCGTGGTGGTAACAAATATTTCATCACATTCATTGATGACTGTACAAGATATTGTTATGTATACTTGCTAAAGAGCAAGGATGAAGCAATAAACAAGTTTGTCTTGTACAAGAATGAGGTTGAGAATCAACTCATCAAAAAGATCAAACATTTAAGGAGCGATAGAGGAGGTGAATATGTTTCTCCTTTTGCTGAAATTTGTGCTCAAAATGGTATTATCCATGAGCAAACAGCTCCTTATAGCCCACAACAAAATGGCATTGCTGAAAGGAAGTGTCACACCCCGACTAAGGCGGAAAACTCGGGATGCGACGCATAGTACACGCGTCATGGATGTTACGTAGAATAACTACATGAATACTTAAATAACACACATTTCATAAATCCAAACATAAATATCCAACACAGAGTCAATATTCAAATAAAACATAGATAAACTCCCACACAGGGGAATAACGCATAGGCATAATGCCATAGTCTAAACATATAGCAAACATAACAAAAACATAAGATATGCAGCTCCAAAACCCTAAGTCTAGTCTGCTACAGGTCACCATGCTATGCTCCTTAGCCACCTCTAATATGATTCACATGCTCACCTGAAAGGATACTCAAAAGTGTCAACACAATGGTTGGTGAGTTCGTAGGTTTTGTAAACAAGTATCAAGTTATGTGTCGAATATCATCAAGATCCACACAGCAATATGGCTATCAACTTACTTATGATAGCAAGAATCAAGTATCAAGTATCAAGTATCAAGTATCAAGTATCAAGTATCAAGTATCAAGTATCAAGTATCAAGTATCAAGTATCAAGTATCAAGTATCAAGTATCAAGTATCAAGTATCAAGCCTAAGGTGCAAGTATCAAGTATCAAGTATCTAGTGCCTCCAACTCCACCAAAAGTATCAAGTATCAAGTATCAAGTATCAAGTATCAAGTATCAAGTGTCTAGCATCTCCAACTCCACCACAAGTATCAAGTGTAACATCCTAAACTTTTTATTTAACGGTTGACTAGAGTCGTTAAGTCAACCTAACGTGTCTGTTAAATCTATGGAAGATTTAATGCTTATGTGTGGTTAACGTAGTTTATGTGGGAGTCTTGGATGTCTAATTGATGGATGTAGTAATGTGTTAAAGATGTAGTTTTATGCCTTTTAGAGGTGTTCAAAGTGTGTATCAAGTTGTATATAGTCCATAGAGGTGTTTTGGGCTAATAATATGATCTTATGAAGCCTAGGGACCAAATTTGACATGTGGTGAAAGTCAAAAACGGGATTAAGGTTTAGGAAGGAGTCATTAGATGATCAAATGCAGAAAAATAACCTTCCTCTCAAGCCCTAGCCGCCCCCATGATTCCCTATCAAATTGCAAGCCGAAAAGCCTTCCAACGTGTGATTCGGGTGTGTTTAGTCAAGTGTTTTGCATCCTCATTGTGATCTACAGGTAGAAAAGGTATTGTAATGTGGATTTATTATCTTTTCAATTGTATGGATTATTAAGAAGTGGTTTAGGTCATTGGAGGATCAATCGATGTCGTAATAACGTTTGTTTTTATGATGTAAATCATATGTTGTTTAATG
This sequence comes from Erigeron breviscapus, assembly GCA_034093135.1. NCBI lineage: Eukaryota > Viridiplantae > Streptophyta > Magnoliopsida > Asterales > Asteraceae > Erigeron > Erigeron breviscapus. Next base: position 282,054,269 of record CM067167.1, read on the forward strand.
GGAAAGTTTATTGCATTTGATTGGTCATAAAATGAAGGATTTTGATGAACTAAGGTCTGATATTTGATTTGGAATCGTTTGGTGGTGGTTTGGGGTTCAATCGATCGAAGTTGTGCAGAATCGTGACGGGTTGCGGCGCAACTAGTTTCCAGACAGATAAGTTGCGGCGCAACTTGTTAGTTGCGGCGCAACTAGTGATGTTGCGGCGCAACTGAGTGGTGTTGCGGCGCAACGGGGTCAGTTTTGAAATAAAGTAACCTTTGAACCTCCAATGCGTAGTCGTTGTTGTGAGTCATGTTTGTAGGTGTGTAGGCCTGGGATATGACTTTAGTAACGTGAGTAATAGGTTGTCTAATGATCGTTTATCGATTATAGGTAGACGAGGTTCATTGCTTGGCACGGTAACGTAGTTATCCATTGTCGTGCGCTCCTTTGAGGTAAGATACACTACTTTGACACGCTGGGGGATTCAACGAAAAGCTGGTTTCAAATCATAAATACTTCCATTTGGTATCTTTATATTGCATGTGGGCATATGGGGTTACCCGGGAGGTATTAGGGGTTATGTAGTTGACCATGAGACCTGAAATGCAGTCCCTAATGTAGTGAAATGAAGTATTACTTAATGTAGTGTATTATTATGCAGTTTATGTAGTATTGCGAAGTATCTCATTATGCATGAAATGTAGAAATGAAGTTGATGTATGATATATGCATGCTTACATGGCATGTATACCTAGTGTAAGTGCACGTCTATGTCAATAGCAGTCTAGATTGTTTGGGCTTATATTGTTATATGTCTTTGTAATGTGATTGTCTGTCACACCCGCCCTATACGGGGTATGACGTACATGGATTCACAACACAAGATATACTGAACGACACAAAACGTTGTCGTTTTAAAATACATTTATATAAAAGCATTGCTCACAAATTTATATTACAATTTATGAAAGATATTATTCTTGAAAAACATTTATTTAATATTAAACAATATTAAACAGTAGACAGAGACTTTAGCAAATTGACTTGTCTTTACTAGAGTCTGAGGGTAGGCCATGGTCCAGTATGTTGTATGCAGCGGAAAAATGTCCCATGTATAGAGTATCGTCTAGTTACCTGAGAATACATGCTAAAATACGTCAACATAAAGTTGGTGAGTTCCATAAGTTTTTCATATAGAAAATATAGTTTCACAAAATGCCAGAGTTCAGTGTGACCATTGCCTTACCGCAATGTCAAATAGTTATGATACAATATCAGCAAAGAGTATCATATGTTTTTAATTAAAATATAGAGTATGAACCACAAGATTTAAAGTAACTATTTGATCACACAATGGATCAAATAGAATATAAGAGTAGATACTGTATACATCAAGTTCTAAGCTCATGAACCGAAACTAGACAAGTGTGTGTTTATTTGCCTCCAGAGTAGGTACCTTGTTCAGGGTACCCTAAGCTTTCCAAATATAATGCATCCGTATCCAGTTGGTATGACCAACACGGATGGGGGTGCCTACCCCAATAGTACTATTCAATATACCCACGTTTATGTTTCCATAATTAATCGTTCATGATAGTGAGGACTTTGAGTGAACAGAGCAACTTAGAATCAACCATATATACATTTCTGGAATACTTGTGTTCATCATAACAGTAAAGAGTTTGTATTTTACCCCGAAGGTAAAATAAATAAAGTGGAGTTACAAAATATATATAATATATATATATATATAATTTTGTAAATATACATATAAGTATATAACTTTGAAAATATACATATAAGTATAACAAGTAGTTTTATTGCATGTATCTCAGTCCCCAAATAAATGTATAAATAATTGAAAAGGGGAATATGGAGACTCACATATTATATCATATAGTTTTGCAATTGTTCTTCAAAGTTTCGTATATATATAACATAAAATAATTATTATGCATGTATCTCAGTCCCCAAATAAATGTATAAATAATTGAAAAGGGGAATATGGAAACTCACCTTAGTGTTGTAGAAGAAAGATCACTTAGACGTACTTAATCTTGTGTGATTATCAGAGAGAAATTTAGAAGTGAATATATGATGGTGTGAGTTTTATAATTAAACTAAGGTCGCTATTTATAGAAAATAATTTTAGAATATGCTTTAGAATATGCCTTAAAAAAAAAAAAAAAAAAAAAAAAAAAAAAAAAAAAAAAAAAAAAAAAAAAAAAAAAAAAAAAAAAAAAAAAAAAAAAAAAAAAAAAAAAAAAAAAAAAAAAAAAAAAAAAAAAAAAAAAAAAAAAAAAAAAAAAAAAAAAAAAAAAAAAAAAAAAAAAAAAAAAAAAAAAAAAAAAAAAAAAAAAAAAAAAAAAAAAAAAAAAAAAAAAAAAAAAAAAAAAAAAAAAAAAAAAAAAAAAAAAAAAAAAAAAAAAAAAAAAAAAAAAAAAAAAAAAAAAAAAAAAAAAAAAAAAAAAAAAAAAAAAAAAAAAAAAAAAAAAAAAAAAAAAAAAAAAAAAAAAAAAAAAAAAAAAAAAAAAAAAAAAAAAAAAAAAAAAAAAAAAAAAAAAAAAAAAAAAAAAAAAAAAAAAAAAAAAAAAAAAAAAAAAAAAAAAAAAAAAAAAAAAAAAAAAAAAAAAAAAAAAAAAAAAAAAAAAAAAAAAAAAAAAAAAAAAAAAAAAAAAAAAAAAAAAAAAAAAAAAAAAAAAAAAAAAAAAAAAAAAAAAAAAAAAAAAAAAAAAAAAAAAAAAAAAAAAAAAAAAAAAAAAAAAAAAAAAAAAAAAAAAAAAAAAAAAAAAAAAAAAAAAAAAAAAAAAAAAAAAAAAAAAAAAAAAAAAAAAAAAAAAAAAAAAAAAAAAAAAAAAAAAAAAAAAAAAAAAAAAAAAAAAAAAAAAAAAAAAAAAAAAAAAAAAAAAAAAAAAAAAAAAAAAAAAAAAAAAAAAAAAAAAAAAAAAAAAAAAAAAAAAAAAAAAAAAAAAAAAAAAAAAAAAAAAAAAAAAAAAAAAAAAAAAAAAAAAAAAAAAAAAAAAAAAAAAAAAAAAAAAAAAAAAAAAAAAAAAAAAAAAAAAAAAAAAAAAAAAAAAAAAAAAAAAAAAAAAAAAAAAAAAAAAAAAAAAAAAAAAAAAAAAAAAAAAAAAAAAAAAAAAAAAAAAAAAAAAAAAAAAAAAAAAAAAAAAAAAAAAAAAAAAAAAAAAAAAAAAAAAAAAAAAAAAAAAAAAAAAAAAAAAAAAAAAAAAAAAAAAAAAAAAAAAAAAAAAAAAAAAAAAAAAAAAAAAAAAAAAAAAAAAAAAAAAAAAAAAAAAAAAAAAAAAAAAAAAAAAAAAAAAAAAAAAAAAAAAAAAAAAAAAAAAAAAAAAAAAAAAAAAAAAAAAAAAAAAAAAAAAAAAAAAAAAAAAAAAAAAAAAAAAAAAAAAAAAAAAAAAAAAAAAAAAAAAAAAAAAAAAAAAAAAAAAAAAAAAAAAAAAAAAAAAAAAAAAAAAAAAAAAAAAAAAAAAAAAAAAAAAAAAAAAAAAAAAAAAAAAAAAAAAAAAAAAAAAAAAAAAAAAAAAAAAAAAAAAAAAAAAAAAAAAAAAACGTATTGATAGTATAAGTATGGAAAAGTATTTTCAAGCAACTCTCAAATAACTATTTAAGTTAAAAAAAAAATTTGTTCAGTTTATTATGCCATAAAATGTTTGTTCATATTGTTTGATCAACAAAAATTTAAATAGTACACGTAATAGTAAATTAATCAACCTGAAATTTTGGCGGTTGTCACATTGTCATTAATGAACTTAGTATTATGCATAGAATACTAGATTAAGTTGAAGTATTGAATGTGTAATAAATCTGCTAAGTGTGAATTGCGAGTTCGCAATTCACAGATGAAATGCGACCCCGTATTTACAGGGTTAAATACGAGGTTAATCATATAGGTAATACGACCCCGTATTTGCAGGGACAAATACGAGGCCAATCACAGAATGCGACCTCGCATTAGTGACGGGCTGGGCTGGGTTTACGAGGCCGATGTGCTGAAGCCCATGTCGGGTGTTACCTATATAAACCGAACCCTAACAGAGTTTAGGGTTGAACATTTGTCGAAATATCAAGCAGGTATTGCAGGTTATAGTCGTCAAAGGTTGTTCCGCTAGCCCGAAGAAGATCTGCGAGGCCGCAGATGATCTAGGGGCTTTTTGTTGATCACCAAGTTATTGTGAGGGATTCCGCACCTCAAGATAACTGGATCAAGCTATTGACGATCCGTACCAGGGGACTTACAATTGGTATCAGAGCCTCTTGGTTTAATACCGGAAGGTTATAGCTTGTTGGTGATTGATAACGTATCGTTTAGGGTCGTCTAGCCGTGATTCTTTCACGGAGTTCTCGACCGAAAACATTAGTATTGAGATCTGGTCGTCTAGCCGTGATTTTTTCATGGAGTTTACGACCAAAATCTTTATTTTTGAGATCTGATCGTGTAAAACTATATCATATTGTGTTTTCCTCCTTACACGCTTTATAGTGTTAAAGCCTTGTAATGATGAAAACAAGATCTGATTAGTTTTGCATGTTGAGGCAGACCCAGATTCGTGGCTTTTCAGGTTGGGGACGAATTAGGGTTTCTGGAAAAGAAGAGCTGCTGTCGTTCGAATAAGATGTTGATCAGGAAGTTTTGCTACCTGGTAGAATTACGACCTCGCAATTGGTCTCATTAATTGCGACCTCGTAAAGAACAAGTAAGTTGCGACCTCGCAATTGCTCTGAAATTGCGACCTCGCATATACAAGCAGCAGCAGTTCTAGTCCACACTCTAATCAGAAGACTTTAATCACAGAGTTGAAAAAGGTTATCTGAAGAAACATAGGGTCAATTTTCATCCGTTGTCGACGCGGATTTGGCGAAATTTTTTAGGAATTATCAAATTTTTCCTATGATCATGATATCCAAAGTTTACATGGAATTCAAAGTTTCATGAGAACATATTTTGGCGGCAAAAATTTGGAGGGAAATCAGGAGTACCTTCTATACCCTATCTTGGCATAAGAAGATCTCATCAGATTTGCAGAAAGGAGAGAGTAGTAGTCTGACAATTACAGCAGTCGAAGGTGTTTTGGGTATTAGGGTTTCGAATTCAAGAGTATTAAAGGATTCAACATCGTTTGCGACCCCGCGGGCTCGTATTACCTCATCCAGCTCTATTTACGACTTGGGTAGCTAATTACGACCTCGCCAGTTCAATTGCGACCTCGTATTTCGTTTGCGACCTCGTGAGCTCTTTAAGACTTCACCAGTTCAATTACGACCTCGAGTAACTAATTGCGACCTCATTTATCTTTGCGACATCGTAAACTTTTACGACCTCGTTTATTTTTTAACAGTTCATGAACTTTACTAACTCGAAGAAAATGACGTCTCAGTTACCCGCAAACTATCAAGCTTTGCTGAATCAATTAATTCTGATGGATCATGAAACCGGAAAGGCCAATTCACCGCCTAAAGTTGAAAAGCCTAGTATTGCTTCTGGAAAATCTCCAAGTGGAAGGATTACTGTCTTCTACAGTGGAGAGAATAACAAGATGAAGATGTCAATGGATTCTGACAGCAACTTGATGTATGTAATTTCTCCGGAATCAGCCATGGTAGTGCAAAATGGGATTCAGAATGGTAGTTCTCCAAGCTCGGGTTACACAGGGATGCCGATGAGCATAAGATCTGCTGAGGGACATTTGGGCATGCTCGCTTCATTTGTGTCTGCTCATGAGAAGTTAATTGGAGGAAAACTAACTGATCCTGATTTGGTTAGGGAGGATTACAAGCAAGTTGATCCAGATGACTTGGAAGAAATGGATCTGAACTGGCAATTAGCTATGTTAACATTGAGAGTTCAGCGTTTCACAGATAGAACCGGAAGGAAGGTTGTGAACGGCAAAGTAGGGTTTGATAAGACCAAGGTGAAGTGTTATAACTGTGATGGTTTTGGACATTTTGCAAGAGAGTGTCAGAGGCCAAGACGGGACA
>CM067167.1:282062747-282090332 GCA_034093135.1 Erigeron breviscapus
TGTGTGTGTGTGTGTGTGTGTGTGTGTGTGTGTGTGTGTGTGTGTGTGTGTGTGTGTGTGTGTGTGTGTGTGTGTGTGTGTGTGTGTGTGTGTGTGTGTGTGTGTGTGTGTGTGTGTGTGTGTGTGTGTGTGTGTGTGTGTGTGTGTGTGTGTGTGTGTGTGTGTGTGTGTGTGTGTGTGTGTGTGTGTGTGTGTGTGTGTGTGTGTGTGTGTGTGTGTGTGTGTGTGTGTGTGTGTGTGTGTGTGTGTGTGTGTGTGTGTGTGTGTGTGTGTGTGTGTGTGTGTGTGTGTGTGTGTGTGTGTGTGTGTGTGTGTGTGTGTGTGTGTGTGTGTGTGTGTGTGTGTGTGTGTGTGTGTGTGTGTGTGTGTGTGTGTGTGTGTGTGTGTGTGTGTGTGTGTGTGTGTGTGTGTGTGTGTGTGTGTGTGTGTGTGTGTGTGTGTGTGTGTGTGTGTGTGTGTGTTTAGCTCTTGTATATGTGTATGTTTTATTTTGTATGTTGTATGTGTGTATGTGTGTGTGTTTTATGTTTTTCGTGAAATGTTTAAATTTTTATTTTTTTTTTTGTTGTTGTTGTAAAATAAAAGTTCCTATTGCACGAGAGACAGAGTCAGAATAAAATCTAGTTTCCAAGAGGACTCAACTACGTTCTTATGGACTTAAAGTTCGTAAGGCATATATGTACGAACTTATTAGTTCTTACGAACTTAAAGTTCGTAAGGCATATATGTACGAACTTATCAGTTCTTACGAACTTAAAGTTCGTAAGGCATATATGTACGAACTTATCAGTTCTTACGAACTTAAAGTTCGTAAGGCATATATGTACGAACTTATCAGTTCTTACGAACTTAAAGTTCGTAAGGCATATATGTACGAACTTATCAGTTCTTACGAACTTAAAGTTCGTAAGGCATATATGTACGAACTTATCAGTTCTTACGAACTTAAAGTTCGTAAGGCATATATGTACGAACTTATCAGTTCTTACGAACTTAAAGTTCGTAAGGCATATATGTACGAACTTATCAGTTCTTACGAACTTAAAGTTCGTAAGGCATATATGTACGAACTTATCAGTTCTTACGAACTTAAAGTTCGTAAGGCATATATGTACGAACTTATCAGTTCTTACGAACTTAAAGTTCGTAAGGCATATATGTACGAACTTATCAGTTCTTACGAACTTAAAGTTCGTAAGGCATATATGTACGAACTTATCAGTTCTTACGAACTTAAAGTTCGTAAGGCATATATGTACGAACTTATCAGTTCTTACGAACTTAAAGTTCGTAAGGCATATATGTACGAACTTATCAGTTCTTACGAACTTAAAGTTCGTAAGGCATATATGTACGAACTTATCAGTTCTTACGAACTTAAAGTTCGTAAGGCATATATGTACGAACTTATCAGTTCTTACGAACTTAAAGTTCGTAAGGCATATATGTACGAACTTATCAGTTCTTACGAACTTAAAGTTCGTAAGGCATATATGTACGAACTTATCAGTTCTTACGAACTTAAAGTTCGTAAGGCATATATGTACGAACTTATCAGTTCTTACGAACTTAAAGTTCGTAAGGCATATATGTACGAACTTATCAGTTCTTACGAACTTAAAGTTCGTAAGGCATATATGTACGAACTTATCAGTTCTTACGAACTTAAAGTTCGTAAGGCATATATGTACGAACTTATCAGTTCTTACGAACTTAAAGTTCGTAAGGCATATATGTACGAACTTATCAGTTCTTACGAACTTAAAGTTCGTAAGGCATATATGTACGAACTTATCAGTTCTTACGAACTTAAAGTTCGTAAGGCATATATGTACGAACTTATCAGTTCTTACGAACTTAAAGTTCGTAAGGCATATATGTACGAACTTATCAGTTCTTACGAACTTAAAGTTCGTAAGGCATATATGTACGAACTTATCAGTTCTTACGAACTTAAAGTTCGTAAGGCATATATGTACGAACTTATCAGTTCTTACGAACTTAAAGTTCGTAAGGCATATATGTACGAACTTATCAGTTCTTACGAACTTAAAGTTCGTAAGGCATATATGTACGAACTTATCAGTTCTTACGAACTTAAAGTTCGTAAGGCATATATGTACGAACTTATCAGTTCTTACGAACTTAAAGTTCGTAAGGCATATATGTACGAATTTCTCAGCCTTTTAGAATTATTGCATCGGACAACAATTTGTGCACTTAATGTGCTCCAACATCACATTAACATAATATGGGTTTAAGGAAAAGAACACAGAGTTGTTAATTTCAATAAACAGATATTGAGTTAATGCTTTTGCATTGATTCTTAGAAAGAAGATTTTCTTAAGAATGAACACAGAGATGTTCATAGTTTTGATTTTTATCTTTAAAAGAATCACTTTTATCTTAGAAAGAAGATTTTCATTAGAATGGACACAGAGTTGTTCATCGTTTTGAATTTGATTTTTGAAAGATTTTTGAATCAAAAAGATTTGGAACAGAGATTCTAAATAATTTTGATATGTTATGTGCGAAGATTGAAAGTGCTCAACAGTGAATTATAGACCTTAATATGACTTAGGTTAATAAGAAACTGTTAAGTATATTCATGTTATCTTGCTTATTTATTCATTTCTTCAGATTCTAGATAAATATCCTTAGAATGATAAGACAGGGTTCTTAAGATTCTAGATAAATATCCATAGAATGATAAGACAGAGATCTTAAGATTCTAGATAAGTATCCATAGAATGATAAGACAGAGATCTTAAGATTCTAGATAAGTATCCATAGAATGATAAGACAGAGATCTTAAGATTCTAGATAAGTATCCATAGAATGATAAGACAGAGATCTTAAGATTCTAGATAAGTATCCATAGAATGATAAGACAGAGATCTTAAGATTCTAGATAAGTATCCATAGAATGATAAGACAGAGATCTTAAGATTCTAGATAAGTATCCATAGAATGATAAGACAGAGATCTTAAGATTCTAGATAAGTATCCATAGAATGATAAGACAGAGATCTTAAGATTCTAGATAAATATCCATAGAATGATAAGACAGAGATCTTAAGATTCTAGATAAGTATCCATAGAATGATAAGACAGAGATCTTAAGATTCTAAATTTGTGATAAGTATCCATAGAATGATAAGACAGAGATCTTAAGATTCTAGATAAGTATCGATAGAATGATAAGACAGGGATCTTAAGATTCTTACTTTTGAACCAAATTAAGCCCTTTTGATAGTGCGGTTCAAGTTCTTGAAGATTTGTAGTTCTAGACTAAGATAATGTCATGTTTATGACTTATGATAGTGAAGAATAACAAATTTGGAGAAGAAAATGAAAAATGTAGTTCTAGATTAAGTCGTTACTATCAAATGTCATAGTGATGAAATAATGAAGAATAACATTATCATTTTTATCTCGTTTATGTGTTTTGTTAACAGCTTACTGACATGCGCTGTATTTTATATGTTTTGTCTGAAGATGTTGATCATAATCAGAAGAAACATCTTTTATGGAGACAAAAATTGCTTTTGAAATAGGTTCCATGTTCCTGAAGTTTGTGATTCAAGTTTCAAAGTTTCTGGTTTTCATGGAAGTCAACTAGTTCAGGATTGATTGTTGGAAATTTTACCTCTCTATCACATGCCGGTTAGGCAAGGCGAGCAGGGACTCGAGATATGCTTAACTCGGAGAGATTTATTGTTGAGGGGGAGAAAAAAAAAAAAAAAAAAAAAAAAAAAAAAAAAAAAAAAAAAAAAAAAAAAAAAAAAAAAAAAAAAAAAAAAAAAAAAAAAAAAAAAAAAAAAAAAAAAAAAAAAAAAAAAAAAAAAAAAAAAAAAAAAAAAAAAAAAAAAAAAAAAAAAAAAAAAAAAAAAAAAAAAAAAAAAAAAAAAAAAAAAAAAAAAAAAAAAAAAAAAAAAAAAAAAAAAAAAAAAAAAAAAAAAAAAAAAAAAAAAAAAAAAAAAAAAAAAAAAAAAAAAAAAAAAAAAAAAAAAAAAAAAAAAAAAAAAAAAAAAAAAAAAAAAAAAAAAAAAAAAAAAAAAAAAAAAAAAAAAAAAAAAAAAAAAAAAAAAAAAAAAAAAAAAAAAAAAAAAAAAAAAAAAAAAAAAAAAAAAAAAAAAAAAAAAAAAAAAAAAAAAAAAAAAAAAAAAAAAAAAAAAAAAAAAAAAAAAAAAAAAAAAAAAAAAAAAAAAAAAAAAAAAAAAAAAAAAAAAAAAAAAAAAAAAAAAAAAAAAAAAAAAAAAAAAAAAAAAAAAAAAAAAAAAAAAAAAAAAAAAAAAAAAAAAAAAAAAAAAAAAAAAAAAAAAAAAAAAAAAAAAAAAAAAAAAAAAAAAAAAAAAAAAAAAAAAAAAAAAAAAAAAAAAAAAAAAAAAAAAAAAAAAAAAAAAAAAAAAAAAAAAAAAAAAAAAAAAAAAAAAAAAAAAAAAAAAAAAAAAAAAAAAAAAAAAAAAAAAAAAAAAAAAAAAAAAAAAAAAAAAAAAAAAAAAAAAAAAAAAAAAAAAAAAAAAAAAAAAAAAAAAAAAAAAAAAAAAAAAAAAAAAAAAAAAAAAAAAAAAAAAAAAAAAAAAAAAAAAAAAAAAAAAAAAAAAAAAAAAAAAAAAAAAAAAAAAAAAAAAAAAAAAAAAAAAAAAAAAAAAAAAAAAAAAAAAAAAAAAAAAAAAAAAAAAAAAAAAAAAAAAAAAAAAAAAAAAAAAAAAAAAAAAAAAAAAAAAAAAAAAAAAAAAAAAAAAAAAAAAAAAAAAAAAAAAAAAAAAAAAAAAAAAAAAAAAAAAAAAAAAAAAAAAAAAAAAAAAAAAAAAAAAAAAAAAAAAAAAAAAAAAAAAAAAAAAAAAAAAAAAAAAAAAAAAAAAAAAAAAAAAAAAAAAAAAAAAAAAAAAAAAAAAAAAAAAAAAAAAAAAAAAAAAAAAAAAAAAAAAAAAAAAAAAAAAAAAAAAAAAAAAAAAAAAAAAAAAAAAAAAAAAAAAAAAAAAAAAAAAAAAAAAAAAAAAAAAAAAAAAAAAAAAAAAAAAAAAAAAAAAAAAAAAAAAAAAAAAAAAAAAAAAAAAAAAAAAAAAAAAAAAAAAAAAAAAAAAAAAAAAAAAAAAAAAAAAAAAAAAAAAAAAAAAAAAAAAAAAAAAAAAAAAAAAAAAAAAAAAAAAAAAAAAAAAAAAAAAAAAAAAAAAAAAAAAAAAAAAAAAAAAAAAAAAAAAAAAAAAAAAAAAAAAAAAAAAAAAAAAAAAATAAATATAAAAAAAAAAAATAAAAAAAAAAAAAAAAAAAAATCCTTATAAATATCCAATAAATTGTACCATCAACCCAACTAAATAATATTTAGTCATAAAAATGCCATGAACAACTTAAATAGTAAATGTAGATCACCCATGTGTTGGATAGAGGCGGGCGAGAGAAGCCTAGCTACCGTTGATTTTGTCCAAGAAACAACGGACAAAGTGGCGATTATTAAAGAAAAGCTTAAAGCCGCGAGAGATCGGCAAAAGAGTTATGCGGATAAAAGGAGGAAGCCCCTAGAATTTGAGGTTGGCGACAAAGTACTATTAAAGGTGTCGCCATGGAAGGGAACCGTAAGGTTCGGCAAAAGAGGAAAGTTGAGCCCCCGATACATTGGGCCATTCGAAGTTATTGCTAGAATAGGCCCTGTAGCCTATAAGTTGAAATTACCCCAGGAATTGGGAGATGTTCATGACACATTCCATGTGTCAAACTTGAAGAAATGTGTGGCGGATGATTCGAAGGTAGTTCCACTTGAAGAGCTACGTGTGGAAGATAAGCTCCAATTTCGAGAGGAGCCAATAGAAGTTCTCGACCGCGATGAGAAACGCCTAAAGAGGAGCAAGATCCCTATTGTTAAAGTTAGATGGGATACGAAACGCGGACCAGAGTTTACGTGGGAGCGCGAGGACTTTATACGCGAGAAATATCCGCACTTACTCCCTAAGCAAATTCAAATTCCGAGACGGAATTCTTCTAAGGGGGTAAGGATGTAACAACCCTACTTTTTAATATAATATATATGTGCTAGATAGGTTGTCTATGATCCCGCAAGCCATAGTTGTACTTGAAGCTAGTAGATAATGCCCCTAAATTAGCAATCTAAAGCTATCATTAGTATTATGTTCAATTTGATAAAAATATCATTGAACAAAATTTTTATTAATAATCAATCAAATTATAAATAATGATATAAGTCTCACAAGTTGAGATAACAATAAAAAAAAAAAAAAAAAAAAAAAAAAATAAAAATAAAAAAAAAAAAAAACATTTACTTATAAAAAAAAAAATTGCAACTATTATTACATACATCAACTGATAAATAGTATACAATTTTCATAAGACAATAATTTACAATAAGTAAATGATAAGAGTCAGGAACAACCCTACTTTTTAATATAATATATATGTGCTAGATAGGTTGTCTATGATCCCGCAAGCCATAGTTGTACTTGAAGCTAGTAGATAATGCCCCCCCCCCCCCCCCCCCCCCCCCCCCCCCCCCCCCCCCCCCCCCCCCCCCCCCCCCCCCCCCCCCCCCCCCCCCCCCCCCCCCCCCCCCCCCCCCCCCCCCCCCCCCCCCCCCCCCCCCCCCCCCCCCCCCCCCCCCCCCCCCCCCCCCCCCCCCCCCCCCCCCCCCCCCCCCCCCCCCCCCCCCCCCCCCCCCCCCCCCCCCCCCCCCCCCCCCCCCCCCCCCCCCCCCCCCCCCCCCCCCCCCCCCCCCCCCCCCCCCCCCCCCCCCCCCCCCCCCCCCCCCCCCCCCCCCCCCCCCCCCCCCCCCCCCCCCCCCCCCCCCCCCCCCCCCCCCCCCCCCCCCCCCCCCCCCCCCCCCCCCCCCCCCCCCCCCCCCCCCCCCCCCCCCCCCCCCCCCCCCCCCCCCCCCCCCCCCCCCCCCCCCCCCCCCCCCCCCCCCCCCCCCCCCCCCCCCCCCCCCCCCCCCCCCCCCCCCCCCCCCCCCCCCCCCCCCCCCCCCCCCCCCCCCCCCCCCCCCCCCCCCCCCCCCCCCCCCCCCCCCCCCCCCCCCCCCCCCCCCCCCCCCCCCCCCCCCCCCCCCCCCCCCCCCCCCCCCCCCCCCCCCCCCCCCCCCCCCCCCCCCCCCCCCCCCCCCCCCCCCCCCCCCCCCCCCCCCCCCCCCCCCCCCCCCCCCCCCCCCCCCCCCCCCCCCCCCCCCCCCCCCCCCCCCCCCCCCCCCCCCCCCCCCCCCCCCCCCCCCCCCCCCCCCCCTTCCCCTTGAGGCCGGCCCCCCCCATCACACACACACTCCAAATTTGAATATCTTGCATGCATTTCTCTCTTGGAACTCACACAAAACACACTCCTCACTTCTTACACACACTAATCTCTTTTCTCTCTCTCAAAACTCTTTCATTTTTCTCTTCTTCTTCTTCCTTGGAACGGCTCAAACAAAGGGGAGAAAGGCAAGAAAAATTCATCTAAACTCACATTAATAATAAGGGTTTAGGCTAGATTGAACAAGGGTTAGATTAGGCTAAGGTTTAAGGGTGTTTGCAAGCAATAAAAAGGGTGTTATTTGGGTGATAAGGTCACGAAATTTCTGCATCTTTTCTTCATCAAAAACGTGATTCATCAAGGGTATACACTTCATCTCTTTACAAGTTTAATCTTGTTCTTGTTTATATTTAAAAGGTTTTATCAAAAGATTATGTTTTCTTTTAAATATACACTTAATGAGGGCAAAGTTGATAGGATCTTTCATTCCATGCTCATGCATGTTGAATCCATGAAGAAAGATCCAAGGATTTAACTAGTTTAAGACCCAAAAGTGTAGATATAAATTATATAGCCTTTAAAATGATTTTTCCTTTGGAAGATGGTCATATTTATATATATTTTGAAATTATATTTTCTGGAAATTTTATACAAATATGGACTTTGATGTTGTGTTGTTGGATCTATAAAAGTTGATAGTGAAAAGTGTTGATTTGGATGCATATATGCTAGATTTAAGAAAGTTGAATCTTTTGTTGGATTATGAGATGGATATGGATTTGTATTAAGTGAAAAATATGTTAAAAGAAGTATAAATAATCTGGAAATTTGATGTTAAGAGGTATAAAAATAAAGTATGAATCTTGTAAATGATAAACTCAAGTGTTAATAAAGCAAGAATGGTCATTGGTATGTTGTTTGGACCCAAATGTTTCTGACAGAATTAATCTTCTGTCTTTGGACGGATAAACTGGGCATGTGAGGGCCGTTTCAAGAAAAACTTTCAAAATAAAAGTCGTAGATAAAAGAGTTAAGTTTAATCTCCAACTGGAATCACTCAAAAACACTAAACCAATCCAAAGATATGATTTTTCTACCAAAAGTGGTCAAAACTGGATTTTTGTCTTAATGTTGAGTCAACTTTGCCGATTTTTAATTCCTTAACTAATAGGTTTCAGAAGTTTAAACTTGGTATGAACTGAGTTCAAAGTGTCCCTAACTTAAAATAAAATTGGGAGATTTTTCTTAAATGTCCATCATAGAAATCTTTTATAAAACATATTGAGTCGCACAGTAGCAAGCATTCTGACCAACTTTGGTTTTGTAATTTTTAGAGGTAGTAAACAATGTCTAAAAATTTAGCAAAAATTCACATAAATATAGGACACCTATATGTCTCTGTATAAAAATCACCAACGTCCAAATAATTCAACTTAACCAAAAATGACTACTCAACATTTTATGAAAATAAGTGTTAAAACAGAAAAATTCCAAGTAAAAGTTCTTCACAACAAAATAAGCTAAAAGTCACTAGATTGCAACTCTAATCAACTCCAACAATCACGTAACAAAAAGTATCATGAACCTACTGAGAATATGTCAAATAAAAGTTATAAAATTTAACTTAGTTATCAAGTGACAAAGACAAGCCTACAAATCACTAATTCGGTAAACGATTTTTAATTACGAAACCCTCAAAATGAGCAAGACACAAGAGGGGTTGAATTGATATGATTTTGTATGGATAAAGGTTGCCTAAAGGGCCTGAGAATTCTGGCCAAAATGTTTAGTGGTAATTTCTATGAATTTTCATGAATTATTGAATTTAAATAGTAATTAAAAGACATAAAAATCCATAAATAAATTATGTAAATCAAGAATGAAGTTAAATCAACTTAACCATTGATAAAAAATGACTAAAACCTACTGGAGAAAAATAGTCAAAAGACAAGGGACATGTGTTACATAATTTTAAGATAAATAATTAAGCAAAATTAATTAAATAGATATTATCATTAAAATAAATGGTAAATACATAAATAAAAAGTATAAATCATGAAATTATAAACCTAGGAGCATATATATCAGAAGACAATTCAAATAAAATTATCCATAATTTATAAAAGCAATTATGACACTTAAAAGTATTTTTAAGGAATTATTTAATTAATAAATCAATAAAATGAATAAATAATTAATTAAATAGATATTATCATTAAAATAAATGGTAAATACATAAATAAAAAGTATAAATCATGAAATTATAAACCTAGGAGCATATATATCAGAAGACAATTCAAATAAAATTATCCATAATTTATAAAAGCAATTATGACACTTAAAAGTATTTTTAAGGAATTATTTAATTAATAAATCAATAAAATGAATAAATAATTAATTAAATAGATATTATCATTAAAATAAATGGTAAATACATAAATAAAAAGTATAAATCATGAAATTATAAACCTAGGAGCATATATATCAGAAGACAATTCAAATAAAATTATCCATAATTTATAAAAGCAATTATGACACTTAAAAGTATTTTTAAGGAATTATTTAATTAATAAATCAATAAAATGAATAAATAATTAATTAAATAGATATTATCATTAAAATAAATGGTAAATACATAAATAAAAAGTATAAATCATGAAATTATAAACCTAGGAGCATATATATCAGAAGACAATTCAAATAAAATTATCCATAATTTATAAAAGCAATTATGACACTTAAAAGTATTTTTAAGGAATTATTTAATTAATAAATCAATAAAATGAATAAATAATTAATTAAATAGATATTATCATTAAAATAAATGGTAAATACATAAATAAAAAGTATAAATCATGAAATTATAAACCTAGGAGCATATATATCAGAAGACAATTCAAATAAAATTATCCATAATTTATAAAAGCAATTATGACACTTAAAAGTATTTTTAAGGAATTATTTAATTAATAAATCAATAAAATGAATAAATAATTAATTAAATAGATATTATCATTAAAATAAATGGTAAATACATAAATAAAAAGTATAAATCATGAAATTATAAACCTAGGAGCATATATATCAGAAGACAATTCAAATAAAATTATCCATAATTTATAAAAGCAATTATGACACTTAAAAGTATTTTTAAGGAATTATTTAATTAATAAATCAATAAAATGAATAAATAATTAATTAAATAGATATTATCATTAAAATAAATGGTAAATACATAAATAAAAAGTATAAATCATGAAATTATAAACCTAGGAGCATATATATCAGAAGACAATTCAAATAAAATTATCCATAATTTATAAAAGCAATTATGACACTTAAAAGTATTTTTAAGGAATTATTTAATTAATAAATCAATAAAATGAATAAATAATTAATTAAATAGATATTATCATTAAAATAAATGGTAAATACATAAATAAAAAGTATAAATCATGAAATTATAAACCTAGGAGCATATATATCAGAAGACAATTCAAATAAAATTATCCATAATTTATAAAAGCAATTATGACACTTAAAAGTATTTTTAAGGAATTATTTAATTAATAAATCAATAAAATGAATAAATAATTAATTAAATAGATATTATCATTAAAATAAATGGTAAATACATAAATAAAAAGTATAAATCATGAAATTATAAACCTAGGAGCATATATATCAGAAGACAATTCAAATAAAATTATCCATAATTTATAAAAGCAATTATGACACTTAAAAGTATTTTTAAGGAATTATTTAATTAATAAATCAATAAAATGAATAAATAATTAATTAAATAGATATTATCATTAAAATAAATGGTAAATACATAAATAAAAAGTATAAATCATGAAATTATAAACCTAGGAGCATATATATCAGAAGACAATTCAAATAAAATTATCCATAATTTATAAAAGCAATTATGACACTTAAAAGTATTTTTAAGGAATTATTTAATTAATAAATCAATAAAATGAATAAATAATTAATTAAATAGATATTATCATTAAAATAAATGGTAAATACATAAATAAAAAGTATAAATCATGAAATTATAAACCTAGGAGCATATATATCAGAAGACAATTCAAATAAAATTATCCATAATTTATAAAAGCAATTATGACACTTAAAAGTATTTTTAAGGAATTATTTAATTAATAAATCAATAAAATGAATAAATAATTAATTAAATAGATATTATCATTAAAATAAATGGTAAATACATAAATAAAAAGTATAAATCATGAAATTATAAACCTAGGAGCATATATATCAGAAGACAATTCAAATAAAATTATCCATAATTTATAAAAGCAATTATGACACTTAAAAGTATTTTTAAGGAATTATTTAATTAATAAATCAATAAAATGAATAAATAATTAATTAAATAATATTAAATTATATATATAAATATAAATCAGAAAATATACTTAAATTATCAATATTATAAGACCACTAATGTCAAATATTATTACTAAGCAAAGTGTATAATGAGAACCATATGAACCAAAGCCAAATTACCGAAATTCCAATAAACGTACAAAAACGTATCGTGAGTAAACGACTCTTACCACCAAATCTCTTATACCCAAACAATGAGAACATCATAATGCACTTAAATTCCATAATCTATTAACAACCAAAGGTGGGCAAGTCTACTAGTATACATCTCATGATCTAGCTCACTAGTTCATGTCACGCGAACTTACGTCGTAAATATACGTTATGGTTTAGGCTTGCTTGAGGCGCAACAAATCTAAACGGAGGAATCACATTTGATCAGCCCACTCTCACCCTCTAATCAAGTGAGTCATAGCCCCCTTTCAAACTCTTTTATATGTTTTACATTCGGGGTGAAAAGCATGATAAATAAAATGGCTTTATATATACGAAATGATTCTTGAAAGAATGATTATGAAATGGGATATTGTATGTTCAATGTGTTATATGTTATGCGATGAGCTTGAGTTCTGTCAAACTGAGATACTTCAGTACACTACTATTAACTCCGATAGTGGAGGCCTGTAGTTAGAGGGTTGCGCAACTAGAGTCGTCCACTCACCCACTAAATAGGTAACGGTGGAATGTTTGGTCTGCCTTGGTGGCCACCTTCATTGCCAGTCCGACCCGAGCGGTGCTCTAACTATCTTATTATATTATTGGTCGTTTCCATGGCACGACCCCAATTATGATTAAACACTTGATTGACAGCTTGTGCTCTGAAATGAAATATTATGTTGTTGGGACATGTAAAATGGTCGTAGTAGTGGCTCAAGCATATACTCATCGAATTATGTCATGGTAGTCTTACCATTGACCCAAAGGTATTGATATTATATTGGATGGAAATTATTGATTGAACATACGGTTTGGGTGTGGATAATATGATGAAATTCTTGGAAGTTTATGACTTATTCTTTCTTGATTTGGAATAATATATGTGTGTTGTTAGCATAATCCTATGAACTCACTCAACTCTCGTAGTTGACACTTTTTCTTCATGCTTTTCAGGTCTAGAGCAATAAGTTAGCATTTTGGACCGCTTCATGGATGATGTGTTTAATTGTTGTATGTGGACTAGTAACGCAAACATTGATCTTTTGGTTATGAACTTGGTTATGTAATGATTAATAAATCAATAAAATGAATAAATAATTAATTAAATAATATTAAATTATATATATAAATATAAATCAGAAAATATACTTAAATTATCAATATTATAAGACCACTAATGTCAAATATTATTACTAAGCAAAGTGTATAATGAGAACCATATGAACCAAAGCCAAATTACCGAAATTCCAATAAACGTACAAAAACGTATCGTGAGTAAACGACTCTTACCACCAAATCTCTTATACCCAAACAATGAGAACATCATAATGCACTTAAATTCCATAATTTATAAAAGCAATTATGACACTTAAAAGTATTTTTAAGGAATTATTTAATTAATAAATCAATAAAATGAATAAATAATTAATTAAATAGATATTATCATTAAAATAAATGGTAAATACATAAATAAAAAGTATAAATCATGAAATTATAAACCTAGGAGCATATATATCAGAAGACAATTCAAATAAAATTATCCATAATTTATAAAAGCAATTATGACACTTAAAAGTATTTTTAAGGAATTATTTAATTAATAAATCAATAAAATGAATAAATAATTAATTAAATAATATTAAATTATATATATAAATATAAATCAGAAAATATACTTAAATTATCAATATTATAAGACCACTAATGTCAAATATTATTACTAAGCAAAGTGTATAATGAGAACCATATGAACCAAAGCCAAATTACCGAAATTCCAATAAACGTACAAAAACGTATCGTGAGTAAACGACTCTTACCACCAAATCTCTTATACCCAAACAATGAGAACATCATAATGCACTTAAATTCCATAATCTATTAACAACCAAAGGTGGGCAAGTCTACTAGTATACATCTCATGATCTAGCTCACTAGTTCATGTCACGCGAACTTACGTCGTAAATATACGTTATGGTTTAGGCTTGCTTGAGGCGCAACAAATCTAAACGGAGGAATCACATTTGATCAGCCCACTCTCACCCTCTAATCAAGTGAGTCATAGCCCCCTTTCAAACTCTTTTATATGTTTTACATTCGGGGTGAAAAGCATGATAAATAAAATGGCTTTATATATACGAAATGATTCTTGAAAGAATGATTATGAAATGGGATATTGTATGTTCAATGTGTTATATGTTATGCGATGAGCTTGAGTTCTGTCAAACTGAGATACTTCAGTACACTACTATTAACTCCGATAGTGGAGGCCTGTAGTTAGAGGGTTGCGCAACTAGAGTCGTCCACTCACCCACTAAATAGGTAACGGTGGAATGTTTGGTCTGCCTTGGTGGCCACCTTCATTGCCAGTCCGACCCGAGCGGTGCTCTAACTATCTTATTATATTATTGGTCGTTTCCATGGCACGACCCCAATTATGATTAAACACTTGATTGACAGCTTGTGCTCTGAAATGAAATATTATGTTGTTGGGACATGTAAAATGGTCGTAGTAGTGGCTCAAGCATATACTCATCGAATTATGTCATGGTAGTCTTACCATTGACCCAAAGGTATTGATATTATATTGGATGGAAATTATTGATTGAACATACGGTTTGGGTGTGGATAATATGATGAAATTCTTGGAAGTTTATGACTTATTCTTTCTTGATTTGGAATAATATATGTGTGTTGTTAGCATAATCCTATGAACTCACTCAACTCTCGTAGTTGACACTTTTTCTTCATGCTTTTCAGGTCTAGAGCAATAAGTTAGCATTTTGGACCGCTTCATGGATGATGTGTTTAATTGTTGTATGTGGACTAGTAACGCAAACATTGATCTTTTGGTTATGAACTTGGTTATGTAATGATTACTAAACGTCAACTCGAATTTGTTACCTTTTTAATTTGAATGGCATTTGAAACTTTATGTTGATGTTTATTACTTAAATCTTTTGTACCATGTCGTTCTGTGGCATCTCGAGTTTCCGCTATAGTCGGGGTGTTACAGAAAAATGGTATCAGAGATCAAGGTTATAGAGAATTTTTACTATAACCTACGTATTTTCAAAACGAGTCGAATATTTCTTAAACAATTGAGTCGATCATAAAGTATTCTTGTTTTACTTATACATAGCCTGATCAACTATGCCTAACTAAAAATTTAATATGGAATGATCGAAATGATTGTCTAAGAGATGTTCAAATGAGTCTTTTGGAAATAAGCTTTGAAAACGATTCTTGGTGCAAAAAGATACATAACCAAATCCAATGTTTGCATTACCTATTAAAACCCTAGTTGATACCCCCACTTGGCTAGCATTACTTGTCCATTTAGATATAATACATGAGAGCTATGCACAAGTTGAATTCTAGTCATTACTTAATTATAAATGGTTATGTCGGTCGTACGGGTTGGGTTGGTCGTCGGTTGTGAATGGTCATGTCGTCGTTCGGTTGTTAAGCTTGTGAGTCGTTGGTCGTGATGATTGGTTGCTTGTCGAATGGTTAAGGTCGTCTCATGGTCCGTCAAGTCGTCTTGCTGTCCGTAAGTTGCCATATGGGTCGTCAATGGTCAAGTCGGTCGTCCATGGTCGTCTAAGCGTCGAGTCAAGTCGTCATCTCACGCCTTTGTGAAACTTGTGTAGGAACGTCATGTCACGAGCAAGCAGAGCTTCCGGAACAGCCCCTGGACCGAGGAACTTGTACGGGTTTGTGGACTACTTGGAAGAGGAAGAAGGTAGGCACCTCGAGCCAGAGCAACCACCCCAACCGCTTCAAGAAGAAGACGAAGAAGAGACCGATCCATCGGAAGCCCCATCGGACGAGGATAATGTTAGAAGTGTTGTCCCTTGGTGGCCACCTTCATTGCCAGTCCGACCCGAGCGGTGCTCTAACTATCTTATTATATTATTGGTCGTTTCCATGGCACGACCCCAATTATGATTAAACACTTGATTGACAGCTTGTGCTCTGAAATGAAATATTATGTTGTTGGGACATGTAAAATGGTCGTAGTAGTGGCTCAAGCATATACTCATCGAATTATGTCATGGTAGTCTTACCATTGACCCAAAGGTATTGATATTATATTGGATGGAAATTATTGAAATGGATATTGTATGTTCAATGTGTTATATGTTATGCGATGAGCTTGAGTTCTGTCAAACTGAGATACTTCAGTACACTACTATTAACTCCGATAGTGGAGGCCTGTAGTTAGAGGGTTGCGCAACTAGAGTCGTCCACTCACCCACTAAATAGGTAACGGTGGAATGTTTGGTCTGCCTTGGTGGCCACCTTCATTGCCAGTCCGACCCGAGCGGTGCTCTAACTATCTTATTATATTATTGGTCGTTTCCATGGCACGACCCCAATTATGATTAAACACTTGATTGACAGCTTGTGCTCTGAAATGAAATATTATGTTGTTGGGACATGTAAAATGGTCGTAGTAGTGGCTCAAGCATATACTCATCGAATTATGTCATGGTAGTCTTACCATTGACCCAAAGGTATTGATATTATATTGGATGGAAATTATTGATTGAACATACGGTTTGGGTGTGGATAATATGATGAAATTCTTGGAAGTTTATGACTTATTCTTTCTTGATTTGGAATAATATATGTGTGTTGTTAGCATAATCCTATGAACTCACTCAACTCTCGTAGTTGACACTTTTTCTTCATGCTTTTCAGGTCTAGAGCAATAAGTTAGCATTTTGGACCGCTTCATGGATGATGTGTTTAATTGTTGTATGTGGACTAGTAACGCAAACATTGATCTTTTGGTTATGAACTTGGTTATGTAATGATTACTAAACGTCAACTCGAATTTGTTACCTTTTTAATTTGAATGGCATTTGAAACTTTATGTTGATGTTTATTACTTAAATCTTTTGTACCATGTCGTTCTGTGGCATCTCGAGTTTCCGCTATAGTCGGGGTGTTACAGAAAAATGGTATCAGAGATCAAGGTTATAGAGAATTTTTACTATAACCTACGTATTTTCAAAACGAGTCGAATATTTCTTAAACAATTGAGTCGATCATAAAGTATTCTTGTTTTACTTATACATAGCCTGATCAACTATGCCTAACTAAAAATTTAATATGGAATGATCGAAATGATTGTCTAAGAGATGTTCAAATGAGTCTTTTGGAAATAAGCTTTGAAAACGATTCTTGGTGCAAAAAGATACATAACCAAATCCAATGTTTGCATTACCTATTAAAACCCTAGTTGATACCCCCACTTGGCTAGCATTACTTGTCCATTTAGATATAATACATGAGAGCTATGCACAAGTTGAATTCTAGTCATTACTTAATTATAAATGGTTATGTCGGTCGTACGGGTTGGGTTGGTCGTCGGTTGTGAATGGTCATGTCGTCGTTCGGTTGTTAAGCTTGTGAGTCGTTGGTCGTGATGATTGGTTGCTTGTCGAATGGTTAAGGTCGTCTCATGGTCCGTCAAGTCGTCTTGCTGTCCGTAAGTTGCCATATGGGTCGTCAATGGTCAAGTCGGTCGTCCATGGTCGTCTAAGCGTCGAGTCAAGTCGTCATCTCACGCCTTTGTGAAACTTGTGTAGGAACGTCATGTCACGAGCAAGCAGAGCTTCCGGAACAGCCCCTGGACCGAGGAACTTGTACGGGTTTGTGGACTACTTGGAAGAGGAAGAAGGTAGGCACCTCGAGCCAGAGCAACCACCCCAACCGCTTCAAGAAGAAGACGAAGAAGAGACCGATCCATCGGAAGCCCCATCGGACGAGGATAATGTTAGAAGTGTTGTCCCTAGCCAACCTGAACGCCGCTCACCCTCGCCACCACCATCACCACCTGCCCCTAGAGCACCCACTTCGCCGAGGCAAGATGCACCTATGGACATAAGCGATGGGCGAATTCCAGCCCAAGACCCCTACTTTCAGCCGCGTCTTCCTCGTGATCACCCCTGGTACCATCCTGGGCATAGGCGTCAAGGAGAGGAGCCACACCGCCCAGTCTATGGAGTACCCCCTCCACCTCCTATTGGTATGACTCGCGAAGAAAGGGAGAGGGTGTGGGGGATAGCAAACGGGTTAAGGGATGCTAGAGTAAGAGTAAGGACTCAAGAGGTGATGATGGAAAGGGCTTTAGGAGTGATGGATAGAACAGGAGACTATGCGAGCTTGGCGATATCAGAAGTTCGACGAATCAATGAAGTGATATTCATTATGGGATGTGTGCTTACAGCTTTTTGCACTCTCGTAATAGCTCTCATGCTTAGGAAGTGAACCTAAGAGTTACTTTATTTATGAACTTAATTGATGTATGAACGTTTGTACTTTGTTTCCTTTTCTTGAACTTCTATCTTTTGTGTGACGATGATCACCTAGTATTTGGCATGTAGCAATTTTGTGAACTCATATTGAATGATATATATGTAAGCTTGATGCCTCTCTATGGTTACATGATGTGTTAACCTTGTTGTGAAAGAGTTACCTCCATTATAAAAGTTATAGTTACAGCAGGAAATCAGTTCTGACCACTTTTAGTAGAACGGCCATATCTGGAGTTCTATTTCGTCTTTTGACCTGATTCCAATTGGAGGTGAAACTTAACTCATAGGGCTACGTTTCATATTTTATGAGTTTTGCCCAGATCGTCCATCTTAAGCCACTTTTACGTGCTCCAAGTTCGTACACAGATTCTGTATTTCTCTAAATTAACCTAGAAAGCATGGTTGATTGATTTTAGGAATTACCTAACCATTTATTTACTCATAATGATAAGTGAGCCGTAATTATAAAACGGAATAGGAGTCGGGATATACGTATACATATGTGTGCAAACGAACCCTCTATGCACTAAATAACTTTAAATATACTCGTGTGAGATCAAGAAGTCGTGATTCGAGTTGATGTCATATGATTCAATAAATGAATGACTAAACTATATTATCCTTTGTAGAAACATGGCACCACGAAGGACCACTGGAGAAACAAGCGAAGAAGCTCAGCGAAGAGCCGAATTAGCTGAGCTTATCTCCCAGCAAATTAATGCCGCCATGCCAACCATTGCCACTCAAATTGCGGAGAATGTAACCGCTACACTCAACACGGCTAGAAGACAAGATAGAAGAGAGAATGCTATTGACAGGAACGCCTACAAGGCCTTCACGTCCTGCAACCCCAAGGAGTTTCATGGGACAGAAGGTCCTGTTGGATTGCTTACCTGGTTCCAAAGCATGGAAGCCAACTTGAACATTATTGAGTGTGCACCAGCGGATCGTGTCAAGTTTGCTGCTAGCAAGCTTCAAGGAAGAGCTCTTACTTGGTGGAATCTCCAAGCGACTACTAGGGGTCCTGCAGCAGTGAATGCTTTGACTTGGGAGCAGTTTAAGGACGAGTTGAAGCGTGAGTATTGTCCACGAGAGGAGGTGCAAAAGCTGGAGATGGAATTCTGGAACCACGCCATGAGAGGACTAGAGTTGGAGGCCTATGTGATCCGCTTTCACGAGTTGAGCGTGTTGGTGCCAGAGATGGTAACCCCTGTAGCTAAGAAGGTTGAGAGATTCGTCTATGGATTGGCACCTGAAGTTAGGTTGATGGTCACTGCAGCTAGTCCTACCACACTTGAGCAGGCTATAAGCTTGGCAACCAGGCTAGTAAACGATTTGGTTAGGCGTGGGAAGTACGCGAGAGGTGAATCAAGTTCGAGACAAGGTGGAGGAAACCGATTTGGTAATAGGCAGGGTAATGGTCCAGACAAAAGACAAAAAGTAGTGAGAAACTATGGAATCGTTGATGTTAACCCCAACCCAAACGGTGGCATGCCGCCAAGATGTAATCGTTGTGGCAACCCCCATCGAGGAGAATGTAGGCAGTGCACGACTTGCAATCGTTTTGGACACCTTGCTGCCTATTGCCGGAGTGGAGCAAGAGTTGGAGGAAACCCCGGAGCATGTCGTGAATGTGGGGCCACGGATCATTGGAGAAATGCTTGTCCTAGGTTGAGAAGAGCACAAGGCAACCGTGGAAATGGGAATGGTAACCGTGGTAACTTCAGGAATGTTGGGAATCGCGGGAACCAAGCAAACCGAGGAAACAATAGAAACCAAGTCAACCGAGGAAATCGTGGGAATCAAGGAGGTCAGGCCCGAGGAAGGGTGTATGCCATGGGAGCAAATGAGGCACGTGATGACCCTAATGTCATCGTAGGTACGTTTCCAATAAATAATGTTTATGCATCTATGTTGTTTGATTCTGGAGCTGAAAGAAGTTTTATTTCCTTTGAATTTAAAGAATTGATTGATAAGAAACCTAGTGAACTAGAGGAAACTTATTATGTTGAATATGCTAATGGAAACGAGTATACGACTAAGGAAATTATTGCTGATTGTAAGTTAACTTTGGATGAGAAGGACTATAGTATAGACTTGATTCCCATAGAAATAGGAAGTTTTGATGTGATAGTAGGAATGGATTGGTTGTCGAAAATGCGCGCCGAAATACTTTGTCATGAAAGGATCATTAAAATTCCTTTAGATAACGGCGAGGTACTAATAGTTCAAGGCCATAAGGCGGGGGTACAACCCAAGATAGTGTCATCTATGAAGGTGAGGAAGTACCTGCGGAAGGAATACCACACATACTTGGCACAAGTAGTGGATAAGCGAGTGAAAGATAAGGATCCTCTCAAGGTAGCAGTGGTTAGAGATTTCCTGGATGTGTTTCCAGACGAACTACCTGGACTTCCCCCAGCAAGACAAGTAGAGTTTTCTATCGATTTAGTTCCCGGGGCAGCCCCCGTGGCCAAAGCACCGTATAGGCTAGCGCCCTCCGAAATGAGAGAACTCTCAGAGCAATTGCAAGAGCTGCTTGATAAAGGTTTAATCCAACCTAGTTCTTCGCCCTGGGGTGCGCCGATTCTCTTTGTCAAGAAGAAGGATGGGTCTTTGAGAATGTGCATCGACTATAGAGAGTTGAATAAATTGACGATCAAGAATAGGTACCCGCTGCCGCGAATAGACGATTTGTTCGACCAATTGCAAGGAGCGTCGCATTTTTCAAAAATTGATCTTAGGTCCGGCTATCATCAGTTGAGGGTACGAGAAGAAGATGTACCTAAAACGGCTTTTAGGACTCGCTATGGGCACTATGAGTTCCTAGTGATGCCATTTGGTCTCACAAATGCACCAGCCGTTTTCATGGACCTAATGAATAGGATCTGCAGGCCATACTTGGATAAGTTCGTCATAGTGTTTATCGACGACATTCTGATATACTCTAGAAGCAAGGAGGAGCACGAGAAGCACCTGAGGATAATCTTGCAGCTACTTAGGGACGAAAAGCTGTACGCCAAGTTTTCTAAATGTGAATTTTGGCTCCGACAAGTCCAATTTCTGGGACACGTTGTGAACGAAGAAGGGATTCATGTAGATCCGTCTAAGATAGAGGCAATCAAGAAATGGGAGACACCCAAGACACCAACGGAAGTGCGTAGCTTCCTAGGTTTGGCAGGTTATTATAGGAGATTCATTCAGGGATTCTCCAAGATTGCGGTACCATTAACCCAATTAACCCAAAAGGCAAGAGAATTCGAATGGGGTGAAGAACAAGAGCAGGCGTTTCAAACACTTAAGAATATGTTGTGTGAAGCACCAAGGTCTAAAAAGGGATTTTTGGTGGCCTGGGATGAAAAGTGATGTAGCACTATATGTGAGCCGATGCATGACTTGTGCGATGGTTAAAGCTGAGCACCAAAAGCCAGCTGGACTTTTAAAGCAGCCGGAAATACCCGAATGGAAGTGGGAGCAAATGAGGCACGTGATGACCCTAATGTCATCGTAGGTACGTTTCCAATAAATAATGTTTATGCATCTATGTTGTTTGATTCTGGAGCTGAAAGAAGTTTTATTTCCTTTGAATTTAAAGAATTGATTGATAAGAAACCTAGTGAACTAGAGGAAACTTATTATGTTGAATATGCTAATGGAAACGAGTATACGACTAAGGAAATTATTGCTGATTGTAAGTTAACTTTGGATGAGAAGGACTATAGTATAGACTTGATTCCCATAGAAATAGGAAGTTTTGATGTGATAGTAGGAATGGATTGGTTGTCGAAAATGCGCGCCGAAATACTTTGTCATGAAAGGATCATTAAAATTCCTTTAGATAACGGCGAGGTACTAATAGTTCAAGGCCATAAGGCGGGGGTACAACCCAAGATAGTGTCATCTATGAAGGTGAGGAAGTACCTGCGGAAGGAATACCACACATACTTGGCACAAGTAGTGGATAAGCGAGTGAAAGATAAGGATCCTCTCAAGGTAGCAGTGGTTAGAGATTTCCTGGATGTGTTTCCAGACGAACTACCTGGACTTCCCCCAGCAAGACAAGTAGAGTTTTCTATCGATTTAGTTCCCGGGGCAGCCCCCGTGGCCAAAGCACCGTATAGGCTAGCGCCCTCCGAAATGAGAGAACTCTCAGAGCAATTGCAAGAGCTGCTTGATAAAGGTTTAATCCAACCTAGTTCTTCGCCCTGGGGTGCGCCGATTCTCTTTGTCAAGAAGAAGGATGGGTCTTTGAGAATGTGCATCGACTATAGAGAGTTGAATAAATTGACGATCAAGAATAGGTACCCGCTGCCGCGAATAGACGATTTGTTCGACCAATTGCAAGGAGCGTCGCATTTTTCAAAAATTGATCTTAGGTCCGGCTATCATCAGTTGAGGGTACGAGAAGAAGATGTACCTAAAACGGCTTTTAGGACTCGCTATGGGCACTATGAGTTCCTAGTGATGCCATTTGGTCTCACAAATGCACCAGCCGTTTTCATGGACCTAATGAATAGGATCTGCAGGCCATACTTGGATAAGTTCGTCATAGTGTTTATCGACGACATTCTGATATACTCTAGAAGCAAGGAGGAGCACGAGAAGCACCTGAGGATAATCTTGCAGCTACTTAGGGACGAAAAGCTGTACGCCAAGTTTTCTAAATGTGAATTTTGGCTCCGACAAGTCCAATTTCTGGGACACGTTGTGAACGAAGAAGGGATTCATGTAGATCCGTCTAAGATAGAGGCAATCAAGAAATGGGAGACACCCAAGACACCAACGGAAGTGCGTAGCTTCCTAGGTTTGGCAGGTTATTATAGGAGATTCATTCAGGGATTCTCCAAGATTGCGGTACCATTAACCCAATTAACCCAAAAGGCAAGAGAATTCGAATGGGGTGAAGAACAAGAGCAGGCGTTTCAAACACTTAAGAATATGTTGTGTGAAGCACCAATACTAGCATTGCCGGATGGAATGGAAGGATTTGTAGTATATTGTGATGCGTCGAATAAAGGGCTAGGATGCGGCGAGAGATCGGCAAAAGAGTTATGCGGATAAAAGGAGGAAGCCCCTAGAATTTGAGGTTGGCGACAAAGTACTATTAAAGGTGTCGCCATGGAAGGGAACCGTAAGGTTCGGCAAAAGAGTTATGCGGATAAAAGGAGGAAGCCCCTAGAATTTGAGGTTGGCGACAAAGTACTATTAAAGGTGTCGCCATGGAAGGGAACCGTAAGGTTCGGCAAAAGAGTTATGCGGATAAAAGGAGGAAGCCCCTAGAATTTGAGGTTGGCGACAAAGTACTATTAAAGGTGTCGCCATGGAAGGGAACCGTAAGGTTCGGCAAAAGAGGAAAAGGAGGAGCACGAGAAGCACCTGAGGATAATCTTGCAGCTACTTAGGGACGAAAAGCTGTACGCCAAGTTTTCTAAATGTGAATTTTGGCTCCGACAAGTCCAATTTCTGGGACACGTTGTGAACGAAGAAGGGATTCATGTAGATCCGTCTAAGATAGAGGCAATCAAGAAATGGGAGACACCCAAGACACCAACGGAAGTGCGTAGCTTCCTAGGTTTGGCAGGTTATTATAGGAGATTCATTCAGGGATTCTCCAAGATTGCGGTACCATTAACCCAATTAACCCAAAAGGCAAGAGAATTCGAATGGGGTGAAGAACAAGAGCAGGCGTTTCAAACACTTAAGAATATGTTGTGTGAAGCACCAATACTAGCATTGCCGGATGGAATGGAAGGATTTGTAGTATATTGTGATGCGTCGAATAAAGGGCTAGGATGCGTACTAATGCAAAGAGACAAGGTTATTGCATACGCATCTAGGCAACTGAAGCCACATGAGAAGAATTATTCGACACACGATTTGGAGCTAGGAGCCGTAGTGTTTGCCTTGAAGATATGGCGACATTATCTTTATGGAACCAAATGCACCATATTTACTGATCACAAGAGTTTGCAACACATCTTTGATCAGAAGATGTTGAACATGAGGCAAAGAAGGTGGATGGAGCTACTTAATGATTACGAGTGCGAAATTAAGTACCACCCAGGGAAGGCGAATGTTGTCGCTGACGCCCTTAGTAGAAAGGTGAGCACTAGGGTGTCGAAGACAAGAATTTATCACTTACAGGTGAAAATGTCTCTAAGGGACAGATTCTTAGAAGACCAAGCAAAAGCTTTTGAAGGGAAGAACATTGAAGAAGAGGCATTGAGTGGAGTAGAAACAAGATTCGACAGGGATGATGAAGGCATCTTGTATTTCAAGGGAAGAGCTTGGGTCCCAAATATCAACGGGCTGAGAGAGGTGCTAATGAATGAAGCTCACAATTCAAAATACTCGATTCATCCAGGAGCGGACAAGATGTACCAAGGTCTAAAAAGGGATTTTTGGTGGCCTGGGATGAAAAGTGATGTAGCACTATATGTGAGCCGATGCATGACTTGTGCGATGGTTAAAGCTGAGCACCAAAAGCCAGCTGGACTTTTAAAGCAGCCGGAAATACCCGAATGGAAGTGGGAGCAAATAGCAATGGACCTGGTAACGAAATTGCCTCGGACAAAGAAAGGTCATGATGCTATATGGGTGATTGTTGATCGTCTTACGAAATCAGCCCATTTCCTGCCCATCAAAGAAGACTGGAACACTGAACGTTTAGCACGTTTGTACGTTGAAAAGATTGTGACATTGCATGGTGTACCTCTGTCCATAATATCCGATAGGGATGGTAGGTTTACCTCACGTTTCTGGGGTCTTGTGCAAGAAGCAATGGGCACTACGTTAGCATTAAGCACGGCTTACCACCCCCAAACGGATGGGCAAAGTGAGCGTACTATACAAACATTGGAGGATATGCTAAGAGCTTGCGCATTAGAATTTAGTGGAAGTTGGGATGAACACTTGCCATACGCAGAATTTACTTACAACAACAGTTATCACTCTAGCATACAGTGTGCGCCGTTTGAGGCTCTATACGGACGTAAATGTAGATCACCCATGTGTTGGATAGAGGCGGGCGAGAGAAGCCTAGCTACCGTTGATTTTGTCCAAGAAACAACGGACAAAGTGGCGATTATTAAAGAAAAGCTTAAAGCCGCGAGAGATCGGCAAAAGAGTTATGCGGATAAAAGGAGGAAGCCCCTAGAATTTGAGGTTGGCGACAAAGTACTATTAAAGGTGTCGCCATGGAAGGGAACCGTAAGGTTCGGCAAAAGAGTTATGCGGATAAAAGGAGGAAGCCCCTAGAATTTGAGGTTGGCGACAAAGTACTATTAAAGGTGTCGCCATGGAAGGGAACCGTAAGGTTCGGCAAAAGAGGAAAGTTGAGCCCCCGATACATTGGGCCATTCGAAGTTATTGCTAGAATAGGCCCTGTAGCCTATAAGTTGAAATTACCCCAGGAATTGGGAGATGTTCATGACACATTCCATGTGTCAAACTTGAAGAAATGTGTGGCGGATGATTCGACAGGGATGATGAAGGCATCTTGTATTTCAAGGGAAGAGCTTGGGTCCCAAATATCAACGGGCTGAGAGAGGTGCTAATGAATGAAGCTCACAATTCAAAATACTCGATTCATCCAGGAGCGGACAAGATGTACCAAGGTCTAAAAAGGGATTTTTGGTGGCCTGGGATGAAAAGTGATGTAGCACTATATGTGAGCCGATGCATGACTTGTGCGATGGTTAAAGCTGAGCACCAAAAGCCAGCTGGACTTTTAAAGCAGCCGGAAATACCCGAATGGAAGTGGGAGCAAATAGCAATGGACCTGGTAACGAAATTGCCTCGGACAAAGAAAGGTCATGATGCTATATGGGTGATTGTTGATCGTCTTACGAAATCAGCCCATTTCCTGCCCATCAAAGAAGACTGGAACACTGAACGTTTAGCACGTTTGTACGTTGAAAAGATTGTGACATTGCATGGTGTACCTCTGTCCATAATATCCGATAGGGATGGTAGGTTTACCTCACGTTTCTGGGGTCTTGTGCAAGAAGCAATGGGCACTACGTTAGCATTAAGCACGGCTTACCACCCCCAAACGGATGGGCAAAGTGAGCGTACTATACAAACATTGGAGGATATGCTAAGAGCTTGCGCATTAGAATTTAGTGGAAGTTGGGATGAACACTTGCCATACGCAGAATTTACTTACAACAACAGTTATCACTCTAGCATACAGTGTGCGCCGTTTGAGGCTCTATACGGACGTAAATGTAGATCACCCATGTGTTGGATAGAGGCGGGCGAGAGAAGCCTAGCTACCGTTGATTTTGTCCAAGAAACAACGGACAAAGTGGCGATTATTAAAGAAAAGCTTAAAGCCGCGAGAGATCGGCAAAAGAGTTATGCGGATAAAAGGAGGAAGCCCCTAGAATTTGAGGTTGGCGACAAAGTACTATTAAAGGTGTCGCCATGGAAGGGAACCGTAAGGTTCGGCAAAAGAGTTATGCGGATAAAAGGAGGAAGCCCCTAGAATTTGAGGTTGGCGACAAAGTACTATTAAAGGTGTCGCCATGGAAGGGAACCGTAAGGTTCGGCAAAAGAGTTATGCGGATAAAAGGAGGAAGCCCCTAGAATTTGAGGTTGGCGACAAAGTACTATTAAAGGTGTCGCCATGGAAGGGAACCGTAAGGTTCGGCAAAAGAGTTATGCGGATAAAAGGAGGAAGCCCCTAGAATTTGAGGTTGGCGACAAAGTACTATTAAAGGTGTCGCCATGGAAGGGAACCGTAAGGTTCGGCAAAAGAGGAAAGTTGAGCCCCCGATACATTGGGCCATTCGAAGTTATTGCTAGAATAGGCCCTGTAGCCTATAAGTTGAAATTACCCCAGGAATTGGGAGATGTTCATGACACATTCCATGTGTCAAACTTGAAGAAATGTGTGGCGGATGATTCGAAGGTAGTTCCACTTGAAGAGCTACGTGTGGAAGATAAGCTCCAATTTCGAGAGGAGCCAATAGAAGTTCTCGACCGCGATGAGAAACGCCTAAAGAGGAGCAAGATCCCTATTGTTAAAGTTAGATGGGATACGAAACGCGGACCAGAGTTTACGTGGGAGCGCGAGGACTTTATACGCGAGAAATATCCGCACTTACTCCCTAAGCAAATTCAAATTCCGAGACGGAATTCTTCTAAGGGGGTAAGGATGTAACAACCCTACTTTTTAATATAATATATATGTGCTAGATAGGTTGTCTATGATCCCGCAAGCCATAGTTGTACTTGAAGCTAGTAGATAATGCCCCTAAATTAGCAATCTAAAGCTATCATTAGTATTATGTTCAATTTGATAAAAATATCATTGAACAAAATTTTTATTAATAATCAATCAAATTATAAATAATGATATAAGTCTCACAAGTTGAGATAACAATAAAAAAAAAAAAACAACTTATGACAAATTGATAGGATCTTTCATTCCATGCTCATGCATGTT
>CM067167.1:282091332-282108832 GCA_034093135.1 Erigeron breviscapus
AATCTGGCTGGTACTCTAAAGGAAGCCTTTGACCTAACTCACTCCAAGGTCACCAGTTCAATTTCCAACTTGCTGGGAAATACTGTCAGAACTTCAGAAGTTGACTTGAAAGAGATTGAAAGGCAGGTAAAGGAACTTATTGAAAGACCTGGCCTAGATATAACTGGACTTGGAGAGCAGTTGATGACTTCGGTTGGTCAGAAAATAGAGAATACGCTGGGTGCTAGAGAAGAGCATTTGATTGAAAGGGTGATGTCTGAGATCACCAAGCTGGCCACTCCTCAGGTTGATCTGGCCCCCTTACCAGTGAGATCAATCAGTTGAGAGGCAGCATAGAGAGTTTGAACACCCAGGTATCTCTACATGCTCAATATATAGAGAAACTGACAACTGAAGTAGAGCATCTGAAGAGGAAAGATGAAGAGGTAAAAGAAAAGGTGGTTTCTGGTTTGGACGAAGACTCCAAGCTTTTAAATGAACTAAAACTGGTCAAGAACAAGTTAGTGCAAATGTCTTGACCCAGTCTAAAGAAACCAACCACCTTTGGAGGTCCTTCAGGATGATGTGTGGCATCTTTAAGGAGTGTAAGGACATGCAGTCATGACAGCCTCTTGACCGGTTGCCATCTCACCCCTCTGAATGGGAAGCAATTAGGGCAGGTCTAGATGCTGCCAAGGGGGAAAGAAGTTCAGTCCTTACACCAGTTGCACCTAGAAGGACTTCATCTGGAAGAGAATTGGTTGTGGCTACCAGTACTAAAGCTGGTGAGCAAAGAGTGGGTGGATCTGGTGATGTGGGTGTTAGGGGAATGTGATGGACAAAGGTAAAGGTTTAGCTGGTGATGCATCTGCCCAGCCGGCCACTGATGTAATGTTGGAAACTGGCAATGCTGATATACTGCCTCCAGTTTCAGATAGTGATAGTAGAAGACTGGCCAGACTTGGTGATGAAATTAAAGAAAGAAAGAAAATGAAACAAAGGAACCAAGCTGAAGCCAGGGCACATCTTGCACAGATCAAGTTGCTTGATATGAGTGATGCCAATCTTTTGGGTATCACTAAGGAGGAGTATGTTAGGATCAAGAATGATCACAGGATAGTTGACCAGTTGAAAGAAATACTAGATGTAGAACTGGATAGACACTATGCTGAGGATGAGGCTGAATTTGATGCCAGAAGTTTAAACATTTCAGTGGAGAAGGCTAAGGAGATAAGGGCCAGTGGATTCTTAAACGAATTGAAAATGTTAAGAAGGTTGTGAAGAAGGTTTTGAATCCACCAAGAAGGATTCCACAACCAAGAAGACCACTGTCAAGAGATGCTGATCTTAGCACATTCGTTGAACCAACTGGCGAGGTATCCAATGAAGACATCAAGTCCGCTGTACTGGCTGCTGGTGCTGGGAGTATAAGAATTACAAATGAATCTGAAGATAGAAGCTACTACTCCCAGATCATGTCAACCAGAAGACATAGTGGTACTATTAATGGTGTAAATGTAACAATCAAGCCAGGCACCAAAGTCTTTCAAGTTGAAGTTAGTTATACCAGGGGGCCACTGGTTAAAACTGACAATCCTGGTGCTATGCAATATGGGTTCAGCGAATGGGTGGAGATGGTGAATGTTTTGGATGCGAAGGCACAAAAGAATAGGTTTGAGAAAGCATGGGTAAACTTTCTAAGGGGGAAAATTCAACATAAAGAAAATCTTGAGAAAAAGTTGAATATTGATCCTGAAGATACTCAGCCTATCTCTTCAGTTTCCAAGAGAAGAAGAACTGGCGAAGGGCCATCTCATTAAGTTCTTTCTTCAGTTATCTACTTGTAATTTGTATTTACATTCTGTAACTTGTATAAATTCCATTTCCTTGTATAAATGAAGTTACCAGTGTGTAACCACAAGGTAGATAAAAGATTAAAATCTAACAAACCTAAAAGAAAAACCTAAGGCATTTATTGATCTATAAAAATGCCTTAGAAACTTATATAGATTTTAAATCGAACAAGTCTCTATAGTTCACACTTGTATAGATACAAGAACTAGAAAAAGACTTAGATATTTCTAGACAAATAGGGGGAATTTGTTAGGACCAGTTCACCTGGTAACTGGCCAGTCTCCAGTTGCACCTGGAGACCCAGTTAAACTGTCCAGTGAATTGTCCAGTCTCCAGTTGTATCTGGAGACCTTAATGATTTGTCGAGAAATATATTGAAGTCCAGTTGCACCGTACAGTTAACGCAAATGAAGACTTCCTCCAGTTGAGAACTGACCAAGTTGAAGAAGCATTCCAGTTGAAGTCGAAGACAACAAATGGAAGATAGAGAATGGCAATGGCAGCGAAGCCCAGTTGGCATTCTAGTCAGTTACAAACTGGAGACCATCAGTGGAAAGCCCTTACAAAGCTTTACACTGATTACGAGGAATTGACTTGTATGCTTTATGTACCTTTACCCGGATAATAAGCCTTATCTTATTATTTAAGTATTAAAAGGTACATAAAGGTGGTTATGTAAAGTCACTTTAACATGCGACTTTACACTGCTTTTTAAGGAATTAAATGCTATTCCTTAAATGCTCCCAACCACATTTGTACGGCTAAAGTTAACATCCCAATGTTAACTTTGCCTATAAATACAAGTCATTGCACCACCAAGAATATTAAGTTATTTCACAAAGTTGAATAAACTTCACACTTTGCAAACCTGCAATATTCTTGGTGAACTTGTGCAATATTCTCTCAATCGCTAAAAGGAAACATTTCACAACTTTAAGTGTTTCGATTGTCTTGAGAAATTCCGAGTGTAGATCAATTGTATTTCATAGGTTGTTAGGATATTTACATTCTTGTATTATATTGGTTCCGCAACAACCTTGTAATTTATTTAACATCAATAAATAAATTACACTTGAAAATTACATATTGTCTCATCAATTTATTTTACAAGTTATTTGTATTATTGCATTGTTCTTTACTTATTGTCATTTATATAAGTAATCTATCTAGAACTTGGTATATACACACTGCAACTGGTCGTCTCCAGTTCAGTGCATATATTGTAAAGTAACTCCACCATCGACATAGAGGTGTCTTCAGTAGTACGATCTAACGAGTTGGGACTTATAGGGCATCAATTGTTCTAGAAAATGCATCATAATTCTTTCCAGATGCTTTTACCCACGACTTGATAATCATTTGTTCCTTTTCAAGATCAGATTTCAAATTTTGATTTTCAAGTTCAAGAGCCTCAATTTTCAAAACTGACTCCTTGAGAGCCAACTGGACACTTTGTAAATCATTTAATTGTGGTTTAACATTGTTTAGTTCAGTTAAGATAGTTTCCAGATATCTTTCACTGTCTGCTCTAACAGTTTCCACAAACGCCAAATCACCACTTAATGATTCAGCAAGGTCCAGTTTTAGTTCTAGATCAACCTGGTTATCATAATCACATACCTTTTTCAAGATGATGTCCACCCATCTTCCAGTGATGACATCTTCTTTTGCCACATGTTGCTGTTGATCTTCCAAGGCCATGAAACACATGTCCCTTTCCTCTTCATCATCAGCTGATGAGTCATCACAGTATTCCCACTTTCCTTCAGTATTTGCCATCGTGCATTTGTTCATTTCATTTTCTCTTTCAAATGACAAGAGGGCAATCTGGGCCATAAGCTTTTTGTATTTTGCTTTGTAGCTATCATCAGGCCTACTAAAATTAGGGACAGTGGGACCAGTTTGGTTGTTCATCTGACTAGATCTGCATTCCTTCATAAAGTGACCTTTCTTACCGTACTTATAGCAGGTAAGATTGGCTTTATCCAGAAAGCTGGAGCCGGAAGCATTGTTTGGGCCATTAAATCTTTTAGATTTATGCTTAAACCTATTAAAGGTTTTAGCAATCATGGCTACCAGATCATCATCGTCAGTTTCATCACAACCATCACTGATTTCAGTGGTCAGGCCAGAGTTCAAGAAACTATTTAACATCTCTTCATTGAGTGTGCCTGGACACTCTCTGCAGACATTAAAGCAGCACAAGGTCGCTCAGTTATGCTAGCAACCTTGGGACTCTGAGCATGGTTCATGGCATCCTGCTCAGCCACCAGTTTTGCTGCATTATTATCTTCAGTGAATCTGAAGGCTCCATAGAGCGATGCAAGAGTGTGACTGTGCAGGGTTTTACCTTGTCTTAAGACAAGAACCATGTTTTCCCATTTGGAAGGAAGAATATCACAAAACTTCTCAAGAATAATATCCTTATCCTTCTCAACACCCAAGCCTCTCAGCTGATTAATGAGGCTAGAAAACCTGGTGTAAGTACCAGTTAAACTTTCATTGGGAAGAGCAAAGAAGATTCATACTTCTTGTTCAGGGCAACCTTTCTGGTGACAATAGTGTCATCACCTCCTTCAAACTGAATGACTAATTCATCCCACATTGCCTTGGCACTGGGGGAACAACACAAGTGTTGGAATTAAGTCTCAGGGACAGCTCCAAGGATCATGTTCTTGAGTCTGGTGTCCAGATCTACAAGTCTACGATCCTCATCAGACCAATGGTCTTCGAGCTTTTCTCTGGAACCTCTTCTTCCAGTAGGATCTAGAAGAGGACTTACCCCAAGAGACATGGGTATATAAGGTCCATCCTTAAGGATTATCAGCATATACCTCTCTATCCCACCAAAATGCAAGAGCATTCTGGCCTTCCATGTACCAAAGGTCTCACTATTTCCATCAAATTTGGGAACAGGAGTGTTTGAGTAATGTACATGGACATGGTTAGGGGCATTAGGAGGAGGAGGGTTTGTATTAACATTTTGAACAGGTGGTGTATTAAGAGGGTTTTCACCTTGACCAGAACCATCCCCACCTTCAGTAGTAGTCATCTAAGCAGATCTAGGCAAGTATATTAGCCTTCTGCTCTGATACCACTTGTAAGTCCCAACTCAATAGATGGTACTACCTGAAGACACCTCTATGTCGATGGTGGGGTTACTTTGCAATATAAACACTGAACTGGAGACGACCAGTTACAGTGAGTGTATACCAAGTTCTTGGATAGATTACTTATTAGGGTGACAATAAGTAAATGACAATGCAATAATAGAAAGTACTTGTAAAGTAAATTGGTGAGACAATATGTATTTTTCAAGTGTAATTTATTTATTAACTTTAAATAAATTACAAGGTTGTTGCGGAACCAAAATAATACAAAGTATGTAAATATCCTAACAACCTATGAAATACAATTGATCTATACTTGGAAATTCTCTAAAAAATCAAAACACTTAAAGTTGTGAAATGTTCCTTTTTGCGATTGAGAGAATATTGCACAAGTTCACCAAGAATATTGCAGGTTTGCAAAGTTGTTTCTTGGTTGTGCAAAGACCTCTATTTATAGGCAAAGTTGACATTGGGATGTCAACTTTGGCCGTACAAATATGGTTGAGAGCATTTAAGGAATAACATTTAATTCCTTAAAATGCTGTGTAAAGTTATGGCATAAAGTAACTTTACTCAACCTGCTTTATGTACCTTTTGTACTTTATACATAGATAAATCCTTTTATCCATGTAATAGCACATAAAGCATAAAGGTCTTTTCCTCGTAATCAGTGTAAAGCTTTGCAAGTACTTTACACTGATGTTCTCCAGTTTATATCTGAGTAGAATGTCAACTGGGCTTCGCTGCCATTGTCATTCTTTATCTTCCACTTGTTGTCTTCGACTTCAACTGGAATGATTCTTCATCTGGTCAGATCTCAACTGGAGGAAGTCTTCAGTTACGTTAACTGTACGTTGCAACTGGAGTTCAATATATTTCTGGACAAATCTTCTTAGTCTCCAGATGCAACTGGAGACTGGCCAGTTTCAGCAAAACTGGTCCTAACAAATTCCCCCTATTTGTCCTGAAATATTGCCAAGTCTTTTTCAGTTCTTGTATCTATACAAGTATGAACTGGAAAGACTTGTTCGATTAAATCTATCTAAATTTTCCAAGGCATTTTTATAGATCAATAAATGCCTTGGGTTTTTCTTTGAGTTTGTTAGATTTAATCTATTATCTACCTTGTGGTTACAAACTGGTAACTTCATTTATACAAGGAAATGAAATTTACACAAGTTACAGAATGTAAATAAAAATACAAGTAGATAAACTGGAAGGAAAAACTTATGCAGATGGCCCTTCGCCAGTTTTCCTTCTTTTGGCAGCTGAAGAAATGGGCAGTTTGTCTTCAGGATCAAAGTTCAGTTTTTCTTCAACACTTTCTTTGAACTTGATCAGCTGCTGAAGAACATAAACCCAACCCCTTTCAACCTTGTTCTTATGCTGCCTAGCCTCCAACAGTTTCAGCATCTCCACATGCTCAGAATGGCCATAGTGGTGAATGTCTGGATTCTCAGTTTGAAGCATTGGTCCATTGAAGTACTGAACCCCAACTATAAAGTGTTGAGTTCCAGGCCTGATCGATACTCTCACATTAACGATCTTGCCTGGATTGTATCTTCGCTGTAGCACTTCAGTCAGGTATGCTCGTGCTTCAGATTCATTAGCCAATTGAATCTGGCCAGTGCTCAGATTTTGCACTGCAGCTCGGATAACCTCAGTTGAGGGTTCATCTAATTGTACCCAAGTCCTTAGATCTGCATCTCTTGGCAGTTGCTTCAACTTTCCTTTGGACTTGGGTGGATTCAGTACTCTCCTGACCACCTTCTGGACATTCTCCAATCTCCTTTGAATTCCATTGGCCCTAACCTCTCTAGCCTTCTCCACAGATATGTTCAGATTTCTGGCATCATGTTCAGCTTCATCATCAGGATAGTGTCTGTTAAGTTCAATATCAAGCATTTCTTTTAACATGCCCACTATCCTTGCATCATTTTTGACTCTGGCATATTCCTCCTTTGTGATTCCCAAAAGAAGAGCATCACTTACATCAAGCAATTTTATCTTTGCAAGATGTTCTCTGGCTTCAGCTTGGTTTGCTTGTTTCATCTTCTTTCTTTCTTTAATGTCATCACCAATTCTTGCCAGTTTTCTGCTTTCACTTTCGGTCACTGGAGGAAGCTGATCAATATTTCCAGTTTCTAATAAAGGAGTATCAGTGGCCGGCTGGGCAAATTCATCAGTTGCAATCATTTTGCCCTTATCAACATTCCCCCTATCACCAATATCTTCAAATTCTTCAATCTGTTGACTGGCATCAGTACCAGAATCAACAACCATAACCTGCCTTTCCACCAGACTTCTTGTACCTGCACCTGGCAATCTTGGTGCAAGGACAGTCTTTTCCCCCTTGGCAGCATCTAGACCTGCCCGTATGACTTCCCAGTCTTGATGGTTAGATGGCAACCGGTCAAGAGGCTGCCATGATTGCATGTCCTTGCACTCTTTAAAAATTGTGCACATCATTCTGAAGGATCTCCACAGGTGGTTGGTCTCTTTAGACTGGGTCAGAACATTTGCTGCAACTTGTTGCTGACCAGTCTTCAGTTCGTCCAAGATCTTAGAATCTTCATCAAGACCAGAAACCACCCTTTCCTTTTTACCTCCTCATCCTTTTTCTTTAAATTCTCTACTTCAGTTGTCAGCTTGTCAATAGACTGGGTGTGATTTGATACCTGGGTGTTTAAAGTATCTATGCTTGCCCCTCAACTGGTTGATCTTAGTAGTGAGTGGGGCCAGATCAACCTGAGGAGTGGCCAGCTTGGTGATCTCAGCTATTACCTTTTCAATCAGTTGAGTTTCTCTTGCACCCAGCGTATCATCAATTTTCTGACCAACTGAAGTCATCAACTGCTGCCCAAGCTCAGTCACATTCAAGCCAGGTTTTTCAACTAAGTCCTTAACCTGCTTTTCAATTTCCTTCAAATCAACTTCTGATTGTCTAACAGTATTACCCAGCAAGTTGGAGATTGAAGTAGTGACTTTGGTCTGAGTAAGGTCAAAGGCTTCCTTTAGAGAAGTGGCCAGATTGTTACAGCCTTCGACCAGCTCATTGAGCTTCTTGAACACCAAATCCTCATTTTCTGTAAACTTATTTATCCCCAGATCAACAACTTTAGAATTTGTGGTGGTGTCCTTGTTGTATCTGGAGAGGGACTTGGTGTTTTTATCAATTGCCTTCTGAACATCCTCCACCCTTTGAATAAGGTTTCGGATGTCGGCTTGGAAGGAGGCAAATTGAGTGTCCAGTGACGGAGGGGAAGTTGTCACTGGACCAGCAGCAGGCACCACTGGAGCAACTGGAGGAGGCACATTAAGTGAAACCTTGCCAGTTGACTGACCAGGGGCAAAGGAAATAGAACCAGGAGTGGGAAAAGAAAGACGTTGGGAGAAATCAATGTGTTGGTCATGCTGAGAATGCTCAGGTGTGACCAACGGCGGAGGTGGTGGCATGTGCCTATTTCTAGGCATAAGGAGTGAAGATATAAGGGATTGTTGTTGTGGTTGTGGAATTCTAGTGAGCATATCTGGAGATGAAACTGTTGTTTGTTTTGGGGGAGGATTAAGAGATGAAGGGAGTTGATCTTGTACAGAAGCATCAACTATCTCTTGATCAGAAGTGGTTCCTTCAGAATCCGAAGATTCTAGCTGGAACTCATCAACATCCATGCCCAGATTCATGAATGATAGAGATGGCTGATCAGGTTGATCAGTCTCCAGATGACCTTCTCCAGTTTCCTGGAAGGTTTCATCTGTTGAAGGTTCAGTTACCAGGGTAACTTCACCAGGGACAGAGGTCACAGGGGTTGCCTCAGTTACAATTGGTCTATCCACAATCATAACATCATCGGCCGTAGATTTTGGAGCTTCAGTCTCTAGCTGTGACTGGCCGAAGACATCGTCAGCTCGTGCAAGAAAAGAAGTGTCAGAAATTTGGCTCGACTCAAATTGTGCAGACACGGACTCTACTCTGGGTTGGGTTAGCCCAGTATTATCTTCACCACCCTCTCCTACAGAAATTTCGAGGGTGGCTGCTTGAGGAAACTGGAGGGCTGGCTTGGTTTCTACTATCAGTGGCAAGTGCTGACTGTTTCCTAGGACGACGTGATCTTGTTGCCTTTGGAACACCTGGAGAACCTGTTGGGAGGTCTCCAGGGTAAATAGTTAAAGGGACTGACACGCTGGTGCGGAGGGGTTAGACGATTGCCCAGGTTCGGCAATTGTCACGATTCCAGCAGACGAACTGGTGGGTCCCTCATTGTTTTGAGGCCCATCCAGTTGTCTTTCCGACTCACCTTGGACTGGTGCATCGGTTTTAGAGAATGCCAGCAACATTCTCTAAGGGATCTCAACCTCCCCATCGATAGATGTTAGGGAGTCAAGATTCCTCAGCAACTCTGGGACAGTGTACAGTGATTGAGTATTATGATATTCTTCACTGCCCAGAAGTTGTAGAAAACAGAGTGACAAATACCTGGAGAAGGGGATGCATAATCCCCTGGAGCCCTTCAGTTTTATTACCAGGCTTCTGAATAATATGTCAGCAAAGTCCACTCTGAGTCCATTCCACAAGCAGTAAGCCATCTCTGCTTGTGTGGAGTTGATCTGGTCCAATCCACCAGAACTCCCACCCATGCTTTCAACTAGGTGAATGAAGAAGTACCTCCAGGATGGTGTAAGGCCCTTCAAGGTCATAGCACCTTTGATTTTTAATACCCCATTTTCCAAACACTCCTTGTTTCCCATATCAAGGAGTACCTGGCGAAAATTTATATTTTGGGATATCACAACTGGAGACTCACCCTGTCTCCAGTAGTTGAGGTGCAGAGCATCCCTCAATGTTTCTGCAGTTATGGTACACTCGACTGATCCATCTTTAAGGGTGAAGGAGATAGATGAACAGTCTTCGGAAAGTTCTGCTGTATACCAAAACTCACACAAGTACTCATGGTACATCTTGCGTGGGTTGAGGGAAAAAGACTCGCCGAGGGGAGAATCACGAAGAAATGTTTGGATTCTCCCGATTAGTGTATCAGCGGCTTGAGTCCCTCTCAAACTAGCCATAGGATTGTTTGGATTTAATTTAATGAATGTGGAATTTGAAGGGGCACCACTGGCTCATTTGACATTATTTGATGGATTATAAGGGACTGTAAGCAGATTTACATCCCTACTTCTTGATTTAGGTGCCATTTTAGAAGGATTTGAATATGAAACTGAAAATTTGGGAATTAGGGTTTTTGATTTATGAAACAGAGAGAGGAATGAAGCTATTTTGATGATGATTGGGAGTAAATGAGTGAATGTGAAAAGAAAGTAAATGTGTTTCGGAGTAAATAAGGGGTATTTATAAGGAAAATTATGATCCCAATGAAATACCAAGAATTATTTTATTATCAAAACTCAAATTTGTAGATATTTTTATAAAAGTTAATTTGAATTTTGAACCCCGCCCCTTGGACCCCGCTCCAGGGGGCGCTGCCCCTGGACCCCGTTCCTTAGGGGCTTCGCCCCTAAGATCATAATAAATTCATATAAGTGTGCACTCCGCACCACCATACTTATACGATGTATTATTATGATTAAATTACCAATTAACCCAATTACACTAATATATCCAACATGTTTGTTTCATGACAAAGATCAAGCGATCTAAGGAGTTAGATGAAGGTTCCACAAATTCAGAGACTGAAGATGATGAGATAATCACAATTCCTA
Organism: Erigeron breviscapus; assembly: GCA_034093135.1. Classification (NCBI taxonomy): domain Eukaryota; kingdom Viridiplantae; phylum Streptophyta; class Magnoliopsida; order Asterales; family Asteraceae; genus Erigeron; species Erigeron breviscapus. Next base: position 282,101,997 of record CM067167.1, read on the forward strand.
AGTGTGATCTGGCCCAATATATGGACAATTGTAAAAAAAGCAATCGAAGTAAATAAATCTTTGAGAAAGGAAATTTCACAATTAACTGGAAATTTGAAAGTGAAAGAAAACTCTTTGAATGAATTTCAAATCAAACATGACACACTTCAAAAAGATTTTGATGATTTGAAAATAAATAAAGCATCAGTTTCATTTACTTCTTCCTCTGAGTTGCACCTTGAAAAGCAAGAACTTGAGACCAAAGTTTTTGAACTAAACAAGACTATTAAAGAGGTGCAACTTGCAAAGACCAATGAGATGCTTCGAGCAAATGCTTTATCTGATGACCTTGAATCCTTGAAACTAAAATTGGAAGAATCTAAACCTAATTTAAAGGAATTAGAAGACAAAATTTCTGATTTAAACTATGCTTGTTGCATAAAAGATTCATATAATCAAAAACTTGATAAGAAAAATGATGAGCTTAAAGCAGAAATCAAATTTTATCAAGAAAAGTTATACAAGATCGATCGATCATGTAAACAAATCTTTTTAAACAAGCCTAGAGGTTTTGAAACGGAATTCACTCAAGGGTTGGGTTATGAGAATCCAAAATTTTTGGTCAATGCACAACATGAAGTTCCACTTTTGTATGATGCCAATTACATGAGATATGGCATGACCATCCAGTATGTAAGACCAAGTTATGGTGATTATGAGACAGATGATTATCTAGCAAAGTGTACTAAAATTAATTGTAATTATGATCAAATCAATGAGACAAATGATCTCTTCAATCTTCCTCTTGTTCCAAAAAGAAAATCTCATTCGGTTAAAATTGTTGAAATTGATGAAAACTCGAATGAAAAACAGCTTGTTGTTTCTTCAAATGAGTCTAAATCAGAGGAAGAAAGTTCAGTTCCAAAACCTGTTTTAGTTCGACCTTATATTCCACAAAGTGTTTTGGAAAAACAAATTGAAGATCTGAAAAGATCTCTTGATGAAAAACAGAAATTGCTAGATAATCTAATGCCTCAATATCATCGTCCAAATACTGTGCCAGTTGTTCCTGCCCCACCAAGTGGTGTTGTCTATGATTGTACCGAACCCAACTGTCCAGTTTGTGACGTCATGAAATCTTCTAATCCTGCTAATTGTACTGTTTGTGAACTTGTGAATGCTTCTGTGCAAACTGAATGTGATACTTTTCAGACCATTGATGTTTCTATTCAGACAGACTCTGACAGTACAACCAATGAGACCCCAATTTAAACTCAACTTTACTTGGACAAGATTGATGCATTAAAACTTGATTTAGAAAGAGAAAAGAAAGTCAAAATGATAATTTATGATGCACATCAAAAAGACAAAAGAGAATTTCAAACAAAGTCAACTCTTTTTGTCACAAAAGAATGGAAGTACATCAAAATTATCAAAGAGCTTATGGTTCATAATGACAAACTTAAATCTTTATTAAAAGAAGCTAATGCATCAAAAGGAAATCCACTTCTAACTCTAAAAATGTTCATGTTTCAGGTGACTTGTGCTTAAATAGTAGCAGTAAATGGCTTCCTAAAGATAGATACTTACATGCTTCTAGGAAAGTCAAGATTGATGGCACCTCTACCCCTGTGAAACAAGTGTGGATAGTTCGTAGGCAAATTGCTTTAGATAGTACTTCTGCTAATAGGACTAGTTCATCTTATTTTCCTCCCTTTAACTAGTTTCAATGCTTGTAATTCGTACTTTATTTTGAACTTGTTTGTGTGTTTGTTCGTTTTTAATAATAAAATGTTTGTTTGAATGTTACTTTGTTTCTTTTAGTTGCCTTTATTGCCTTTAAATTTCTTTTATTAGTGTTTTTCCATGTTTTGAATAAATCGTACTTGCATGTTTTACCCCTAACCTACATGGACCCAGTTTATGTGGGTACCTAAAACCATATTTCACGATTTTACAGGAATACCTCTTATGTGTCTAGTATGTCGATTCTGGATGTTCTAGACACATGACTGGTAATAAATCTTTGCTCAAGAACTTTGTTGAACGGTTTATGGGAACTGTGAGATTTGGAAATGATCATATTGCTCCTATTCTTGGCTATGGAGATATTGTCCAAAATGGTATCACCATTAAACGAGTCTCCTATGTTGAAGGATTGGGTCATAATCTCTTCAGTGTCGGCCAATTTTGTGACAATGATCTTCAAGTGCTTTTTCGAAGATATGAATGTAAAGTTCAAACTGAAGAGGGTGTTGATATTCTCACTGGTTCCAGAGATAACAACTTGTTTACCATTGACCTCAACAATATTCTGAATCCTTCTTCAGATACGTCTTCTTTCAAAAGCATCAGTTCAAAATGCTTGGTTATGGTATCGTCGTCTTTCCCATCTTAACTTTCATATGATTAATGCTCTCGTTGATAAACAACTAGTCGACGGTCTTCCTGATTTCAAATATGAGAGTGAACATGTTTGTCCTGCTTGTGCAATTGGCAAAATGAAGAAAGCTTCTCACAGACCAAAGAAATAACTCAGTACTGAAGACCCTTTACATTATATACATATGGATTTGTGCGGTCCGATGCGAGTTCAAAGCATCCATGGAAAGAGATACATTCTTGTAACTGTTGATGATTATTCTCGTTATACTTGGGTATTCTTTCTACGTGAAAAGAGTGATACTCCACAAGTACTTATAGACTTCATCAAAAAGACCCAAGTGAATCTTCAGTCAACCGTTCGTATTGTTCGATCTGATAATGGTACTTAATTCAAAATGCTACTCTTGATTCGTTCTTTTCTTCCATGGGTATTTCACATCAATTTTCCGCCGCCCGAACTCCTCAACAAAATGGAGTAGTTGAAAGAAGAAATCGTACTCTTGTTAAAGCAACTCGTACTATGCTTGCTTATTCTAAGCTGCCTCCAAACTTATGGGCTGAAGCTGTAGCTACTGCTTGCTTTACTCAAAACAGATCCATCATCAACAAAAGGTTCGAGAAAACTCCTTATGAGGTGATTAATAAGCGAAAGCCCAATGTGAACTTCTTACATATATTCGGATGTGTATGTTATGTTCTAAATGATCGTGATAATCTGGGCAAGTTTGAACCCAAAGGTGACGAGGCATACTTCATTGGTTATTCAAGAGAATCAATTGCCTATCGTGTTTATATCCGTCGAACCAAGCAAATTGTAGAGAGTATGAATGTTAAATTTGATGAACTCTCTGGAATGGTTCTTGAACACCACAGTTCAAGACCCGATCTTCAATGTCCACAAGCTTCCACACCAAAGACTTCTTTTGCCATCAAAAACTCATCCTCTACACCGACTACTGAAGAATTAGATATCCTATTTGAAGAATTCTATCGTGATCATTCTCCTATAACAGACCCTACTTTGGCTGAACCTGAAGTTTCCACCTCTAATATCTCTGAATCTGAGCAACAAAGTTCTTCATCTTCTACTTCTTCTTCCGATGATTCATCACCTCAACCTTCAGACAATTCTACTTCTCTGAATAATGCATCTTCATCCGTGGATTCATCCAACTCTTCTTCTGCACCAACTGAATCTTCTGAGCAAGCTCCACCTCAGCAAATCTCTCAAGTAACTAATCCATCTACTGATCCTGAAGCATATGAGGAAGAATTTGTTGAACCTATTGAACCAAGTTTTGAACAACTCATTGAACAACATTCTCCTGGTTTCATTAATCCTGATGAGAACAATGATCCAGCTGATCCACTTCCACATTCAGAAAAATGGTCTCGCTCTATGCTTCTTCATCCTTCCACACAGATTATTGGAGATCCACACTCTGGAATTACACCACGCTCTGCTTCTGCAAATGAATGTTTATTTGTCAACTTCTTGAGCATGGTTGAGCCAGAAACTGTCAATGATGCTCTTCAAGATCCAGATTGGGTCAAGGCCATGCAAGAAGAACTTTCTCAGTTTGAACGTCTTGAAGTATGAAAAATGGTGCCTAATCCATACAAGCATAAAGAACCGATTAAGACCAAGTGGATCTTTAAGAATAAAAAGGATGAGAATGGGATTGTCGTTCGAAACAAAGCTAGATTGGTTGCTAAAGGATATTCACAGCAAGATGGTGTTGATTATGATGAGACATTTGCTCCAGTTGCTCGTATTGAGGTTATTCATATTTTTCTTGCTTATGCGGCATTCAAGAACTTCACTGTTTATCAAATGGATGTCAGATATGCTTTCTTGAATGGCGTACTGAAAGAAGAGGTTTATGTGGATCAACCAGAGGGCTTTGTAGATCCTAAACGTCCGGACTATGTATACAGGTTAGACAAGACGTTATATGGTCTTAAACAAGCTCCTCGTGCATGGTATGATGCTCTCACTGCTTATCTTTTGAAATTTGGATTCAGTAAAGGCTCCATTGACACTACTTTGTTTATCAAACGACAAGGTAGCGATATCATTTTAATCCAAATCTATGTGACATAATTTTCGGGTCAACTAATCCTAAGTACTGCAAAAACTTTTCTGCATTAATGGTTAAGAATTTTGAAATGAGTATGATGGGTGAATTAAACTTTTTCCTTGGTCTACAAGTCAAACAATTGTCAAATGGTATTTTTATCTGTCAAAATAAATACATTATTGACATGTTGAAAAAGTTTGATATGCTTAGTTTTCAACCTATTGGTACACCCATGGAAACTCGAACCAAAATTAATGCTGATCTTAATGGTAAACCTTACAATCAGAAACTTTATCGCAGTATGATAGGATCTCTAATGTATTTAACAGCTAGTCGCCCGGACATTATGTTTGCTACATAAAGTTTGCCACTGAAGTCATTGGAGACACTGATGACAGAGATAATGCACAATCTAAAGATCCTCCACAAAATGTTGATGCAGTTGAGCACACTGAAGAGATTAATGTTGTTGAGACAGAAGTGAGAGATAGTAATGCGCAAAAGTGGTTAGAGATTCTGATGTAAGAGATGATGCCCAGTCTTGGGGCTTATCATTTGATCCATCTGTTATTGGAGAAAACTTTGATGATATTGACTTTCCTGGTGCTCACTTCGATGATCCAAATGATGAATACTCTTCAGATGATGACGATGACTTTCCTGGCTTTGATACTTATCCAAATGTTCAGCAACCGATCCCCGCTCTTAACCAAATGAACTTCGATAACCTAATCCATCACCTTGCAAATCCCCATCTACACCAAATCACCAGGGTATCTAGAGATCAGATCAATGATGGTTGTTTTAGAAGGAATGTTGAGAAAAGCATTGATCATCTTAAGATACCTACCAAACTCTTCAAAGCCACAAAATTCCTCAAAGAAAAGGCATTCAGAATATTCTTTGAGAAACAAGATCTGATCAAGATTGATATTGATGAAATAAGGGCAAGACGTGCTTATGATCTTGATCATCAGAGAGCAAAGTACTTGAAAGATCTCATTGAAGCAAGAAGTCGAAAAATCCCTAAGGCATGGAAAGATCAGTTTAAGCTGAAGATCATTGAAGTTGTCAGTTTTCACTTCAAAGAATGGCGTGATGCAGGTTTTGCTAGAAAACCGGGTTTGATGTGGCTTGTTGTCAAAAGGGAAGATAATCGAAAGTATGTGATCAGTGAAGCCAGATTCAATCTTCTTTCAGCTGATGATCTTGTATTTCTCCTCAATCACTTCGCCAACAAACTCATTCAACAAGATCCCGAGATTCAAGAAGCATATTATGCGATTAAGAGATACTTGGATAGTCTCATACTCAGCCAAACTCAGAAAGACTTCCAACTTGGGATCGAGAAGAAAAGAAAGAAGATCAACCTCACGGTGCCCAATCAGAATATCAAAGGGGTGAATCTAGACAATTTCAACACTGGTGCCATTTTTGATAATCCCCGAGGGTTTGTGTTTGTAAGTGATCAAGGGCACAAGATCTTCATTAGACTCGACGAACTCTCCAAATATTCTGATGGTACATTGTTGCAATGCCAGAATGTGTTTGAAAGTCTTTATGAGTTCGAAGAGTCGGAAAAAGAAAAGAAAAGAATGATGAAGATAATTGAGAAAATAAGAGCAAAGATCAATCACAGAAACAGGACCAGACAAATTTTGAAAGCTCGATTGCCAAAAGAACGTCCTGGTGTGATACATATTCCAGTGGGCACTTGAGTCAGATATTCTCCAAATCATGAGTTCGGGCCTCATAACATTCCACCTGTCAACTTTGCTGATAACATCATTGAACTACCAAACCGACCGGCTGATCCAAAGTTCATTTCATTCCCAAACGTTACTGGAAAGAAAAGTACAGTGAGTACAAGAGAAGAGCCTTCAAAGATCAATCAGCTCAAAAGACTCAACCCGAATTTTCTACAAAGAAAAGAAATCGAAGGCAAAAGAAGAAGAGGAAAGTTGGCCGATAAACATCAACAAAACAGCACTAAAGGGGGAGATTGTTAGCTTTATATTTAGTTAGTGCTTGTTTTGTACTTTTGAAATAGTTTAGTCCTATTAATTAAGTGTGGAGGGGTTTTAGTGTAATTAAGGAAGGACCTTAGTGTAATTAAGTTTATGTATAAATACCCCTCCACCACCCTTTGTAATACTTTAGTCTTCATAATATTATTTCCTATTTTCCCATATTCTCTCTTTCTCTCTCACACACATATAACTATATTTACATAATCTAGTATTGTTTTCAACCGGTCACCTGGTCGAACATCATTCCGCTCAATAGGTACCTAATGGATGGGGAGGGAATTGGAGAGGGCGGTGCCTCGGTTCCTCACCGGGTTCCTTTTTCTTTCTTTTTTGTCTTTTCCTTGTTCCTTTTGTCTTTATT
>CM067167.1:282118832-282150151 GCA_034093135.1 Erigeron breviscapus
GGGAGAGTTAGAGAGGGAAAACAGGCTTGTTGTGACACAAACCCACCTTGTCTGAACTCTCTTTGTTTTACCCATCGCAAATCGTTGCTTTCGGCATGGCTTTCGCCGAGAAGGGTGCCTGGAGTCTTTTAGTTTTCAGACACCCCTTTCTCAATCATAACCTTCTTGTTTGTAGCAGCTAACTTTCGCGGTTCGCTTCCGACAAGGGAGTCGAATTTGGTGAGTTGTCTCCACTGTATGTCTTGGAAGATTCTCACTACTACCTGTCTGAATTGTAGACTCCATAACCCTTATATCCTGGAAGAGTGCTAGTCGTCTTACGCTACAAGTTCTATGGATTACTAACGCAATTGTGAAATTTGTTTTTATCAGTTCAATGAAATTTGTTCTTATCGGTTCAATGAAATTTGTACTTATCAGTTCATTTAAAACATGGGAGACAACTAACCAGAGGCCCTGAGACTCGGCCTTGAGGGGCCGAGTCAACCCTAGGGAGATAACAAAACAACAAGTGCCGCGGTCTATTAGCTGCAATTAAGGGGTGCCCTAGTGGGTACCCCGATCGATAGGATAGAAGAGGTAGCATCAAGCGAGCTCAAACGAGCGATCTGTCAGCTGCAAGCGAGGGGTGTCCGAGTGGGTACCCTGATCGATTCAATCAAGCAGAGATGTTAGCTCCTAGCTGGAAGAGGGAGAAACCCTGGGTATAGTTGTTATACAAGCATGGGTAGATTTGTTTGATCGTTTGTCTTGCTGTTAGTGCTATTATGAGGGTATTTGAAAATTATGTATAGAGAATCCACGTTGCTATGCTTAGGACAAAAGTGATTTAAGTTCGATATAAACATTTAAACTAAACTGAATACTGTATTTGTGGGCACCTTAAATTAAATATATTTACTCTAATTAAACAAAAATAAAATTATTACATCATCTTGAGAAAAACAAACATATAACTTCAAAATAGTGAAGCTTTATACTACGGACTAGCATATATTGCTTTGACATATAACAATTACTAATAATTTATGGAGTTAATTACAAAGATCGTACATGTGGTTTGTCAAAAATAACAGGTTTCATTCATACTTTTCATAAAGTATACTTTTGGTCTCTGACTTGAGAGCTTCATCAACAATTTTGGTCCAAAAATCAATAGTTTTTGTCAAAGGGTCAATTTTTTTGGTCAAAAAGTTAGTGTTTCTAGACCAAAACTGTTGATAGAGCTCCAAATTCCAGGACCAAACCGTAATTTATGAAAGCTAGAAATGAGTGACAAAGCACATGAACGATCTTTGTAATTAACTTTAGTTTATATATGTAAAGAAAAGCTTTTGTAAATGAAAACTGATTTATATATCACGAGTTTCGATTATCATTTTGGTTTTTGATGCTTACATACGATGTATAACATGTTAGGAATTGAAATACCTTACAAATTATAAATCTGTTTTACATCTTATCATTTGTCTTTTCAGAAGTTTCTTTATTGACTTTCTCGACGTTAATTGCATTCTACACAACAGTCGGCGATCAAATCTTTCAAAATCGACATCATTGATTGATAGTATACCGTTTTAAGTTGTTTTAATAATCTAAGAGTGTGTATTTTAACCTAAAAGTGTGTATTTGTGATTATCTAGTAAATAATACTGTATGTAGAATATATACTTATGAAATGTGTGCGTGAGATCTTTTTGTATTACTTTTAAACCAACAACTTTGTAGTTAAAACAAGATTTTCTTTAACCCAAAAGACACAAATAGCCCATAGGGTATCTCGAGTCGACAATGCAACTATACAAAAAGATATTTGTAGACAAAATCGTTATATTAAATTGCATCTATATACATTGGTGGAATGGAACCAAGAATTATGGTAAACAGTAGCATTTTCAATCTTGTGTAAAACTAAAAAAGTTGAAAAATTATACTTTCATTTAAAATGGTAAACAATTGACAAGAAAACTTACTATTAAAAAGACAAGTATCAAAATTTCCTAAGATCTTAGCATAACAAAGAATTATACTATTATAGATGAAAATAACATTTTACAAATCAAACAGAATGGTATAAATGGTAATTCCACCCTCTCTAATTTCTTTGGAATTAATGGTAGTCCCATGAGCTAAACTTATAAAGTAAAAAAAAAGGTGGAAATGATAGAATAGATGAGAAAGAGCATGAGATGGTTGACTTCTACTTCAAAGGGGGCAGGTTTTTTGTTAGGTGTGTATAGTACATCCAAGGAATCTTTAGATGTTGACATTAACCAGAAACTATACATATTGCCTTATTAGAAGAGGTAAAAAAGACATAGTATCCAAAGACTCCTAGAGGATTAGAAAATGATTTAGGATAGTACTAGAGATTCTTTTATATGTTATTAATGGATATAGATTATGGTCATTTGTTATAGTGTCTTTCTTTATTGGCTATAATAATATCCCAAGGTAACCGAACATAAACTGGCCTAACTCTAAAGTAGTTAACCATGATGTTGCTAAATTGCTAATTAAAATAAGAGAACTGATCTGCAGCCAATAGGCGTAACCTAACCAAGCTTAGTAAGATAAAACCTGTTAAGACTATGTTTGGGGTTTACCTTGGGCCTAGGCCCATTTCCGGTTCTCTACAAAAGCCGAATGGAATACTCTAATAAAGTAAGCATATAAACTTAACGAGTTTAGGTTTATATTATTAATAAATTAATTAACAGACTCATGTCTGAACAGTTCATGAACCATTCGACGGGAAGTTCGTTCGTGTTCGTTTGTTTAGTTAAATGAACAAACATGAACAAAACTTTTGTTTGTTCATTTATGTTCATGAAAGTTCAATAATAATATGTTCGTATATGTTCGTGAATGTTCATTCGTTTATGTTCGTGAACATTCATTCGTTTATGTTCGTGAACATTTATGTTTAAGTAAATATAATTTTTATGTATATAATATAATACGCATCTTAATTCATAGCTAATATTCTATACACTGAAAACAAATATAAATACTTCTTATACACAAACCTTTTATGATTAAATGAGTGTTTATATTAGAATCATAATTATGACTATTCAATAATATTATAATCATATTTTATAGTTAGTGTTCGTTCATTTTCGTACGTTTGTTCTCGTTTCTTTGTGTTCATTCATTTATATTTATGAACATTTGTTCATAGAAATGAACGAACATAAACAAGCCAATTTTCTTATTGAATGAACATATTCGTTTATTCGTTCGTTAAGTTAAACAAACGAACATAAACAAAGTCTCGTTCGTGTTCGTTCGTTTAGTTAAATGAACAAACATGAACAAAACTTTTGTTTGTTCATTTATGTTCATGAAAGTTCAATAATAATATGTTCGTATATGTTCGTGAATGTTCATTCGTTTATGTTCGTGAAACATTTATCGTTTATAAAGTAAATATAATTTTTATGTATATAATATAATACGCATCTTAATTCATAGCTAATATTCTATACACTGAAAACAAATATAAATACTTCTTATACACAAACCTTTTATGATTAAATGAGTGTTTATATTAGAATCATAATTATGACTATTCAATAATATTATAATCATATTTTATAGTTAGTGTTCGTTCATTTTCGTACGTTTGTTCTCGTTTCTTTGTGTTCATTCATTTATATTTATGAACATTTGTTCATAGAAATGAACGAACATAAACAAGCCAATTTTCTTATTGAATGAACATATTCGTTTATTCGTTCGTTAAGTTAAACAAACGAACATAAACAAAGTCTCGTTCGTGTTCGTTCGGTTCGTTTACAGCCCTAAACTCGCCCTGTGCGATGCGATGGGGACAGGGGTAACGGCGTCGATGTGGTGGTGGTTGACTGGTTGGCATGGGTGTTACTACTACTACTACTACTATTATTGTTATTATTATTATTATTATTATTATTATTATTATTAGGATTATGATAAACTAGCACGTTACCCGCGCAATGCGCGGTGGTCGTGGCGACGATGTGGTGGTGGGGCGCCTGTTGGTGATAGATAAGATGTCGAGTGGTGTAGATAATTGATGTAAAGGGTTAATGTAGATATTTTAAAAGATAAATGATTGATAGTGTAATTTAATCATTAATGTTAAGGGGTAGTGTAAGTGAAAATATTTTAAGGGTGCTAAGTAAAAATATTACATATTTTTTAACACTTTCAAAAATAAAGTGTTATTCTTTTTATAATATAATATAAATATAGAAGTATAGATATAGAGTTAATTTCATTACACACCCTTGGGGTATGTCATATTATCAAATTTCGCCCCTGTACTATTTTTTTATTATTACATCACCTTATGGTGACTTTTTGTTTCATTACACAACCCTCTTTCTAACGGACGTTTTGTGAGTTTCCGTTAACCCGTCACGTGCAATGCACGTGAGGGTACCTTTGTCCTTTTACCTCTTAACACCTTTTTGTTCTTTTTCCCAGATCTAACCACTCAAACTAAATCTAACCAAATATTCATCCTATCTTCTTCTTTCTTTTATTCATCTTTCTCATCATCATCATCAACATCAATAACCAATTAAATTTTAACAACAAAAAAAAAATCCAAGATATTCATATCTAAGATATATATCTATCTATAATATTAACATATCCACTTATATCCACTGTTCTTCTGGCAAATCATTGATGGATACGAAGCTTGCTAGCATCACCAGCTAGGTAATCATGGGAAAAGAAAAAAGCTTTTATTTATACAACAAAAAAACGTTTCATCATTTATCTCTCTCTCTCTCCAATAGCTTTTCTCATCCTTTTATCTATCTCTTCCAGCTTTGATTTAGCCAATTTTCACCACTTTTCATCATTTATTTCTAATCTCAATTCAATTGATCGATATTCATAACAAAAAATACATACAATAAAAATGACCAGATTAAAAAAAAAATCAAACCTCAAGGAGCTATGTATATATAGATCTCTCTCTTTATATATATAATATATATTTAAGTTTTTCTACAACTCCGACAACAACCCGTCAACCCAGGCACCTGGCAACCCACCACCGGCTGCTGCCACGTCACCACCACCTGCCGCCGCAATCCCACCTACGATAACCCCTATTCCCCCTACATCTTCTCCGTCGGCACCACCCACATCTACCGCTCCTATATATATACACACATATATAGGTATATATATAGAGAGGAAATCGGTCAGATTGAGCTACTAATAATGCACATGATATATCTTTAATATTCTAATGGCATAAGACCCATAAAAGAGGTAGTAAAGTGCCTTTGTCTAATACGCTAATGTTGATGGGTAGTTTAATTTATCGTATTTTTACCTTTCACCTGATTCATTTGAGTTTTTTGTTTTTTGATTTTTAGAAGTTGTGTGGTGGTAGGCATTGGTCATCGACAGTGATGGTAGGTATTTGGTCAGATCTGGGTTGAGTGGTTAAATCTGTAACAACCGTCTTAGAAATGTTCTAAATAAGTTCTCTGAAACGTACTTTCGCCACCGGAACGGCCAGACAGTTCAATTTATATAAGTTCTTGACGTACTTTAGACTTGAATTAGGTGCTTATATGAAGGTCAATTTGATCTTAAATTGTGCTTTAATAGACGAGTTCATGATTATGTGCAAGAAATAATAAAGTTCGGTTCATAAACGTCCATATTCATGAAAGTTTTAGTTCAAAAATGTACGCAAATAGCCCTTGCACTTACTGAGTTCATTTAATATGGGAAGACTATAAATAGGAATGGAATGGAACCCTTGAGAGAGAAACACTATTCATTCTCTTCTCCATCTCTCCACTCTCTCACTAAAACACACACTGGCAGCCACATTTTCACACACAAAATTCATCTTTTGATTTTTGATTGTTAAATCAAAATCGTTTGTACTTCTAGCATCCTTGTGATAATCAAAACATATTTCTGGAATCAAATCGCAGGTAACAACAACGAATTAGGAGTTTTTGATCAAATTAAAAGTTTGTGTCTAAATGTGTTTAACAACATTTTTATGAACAAATTTGGGTCATAACGTACTCTAATCTCAAAACCCATTTTCGAAAAATGAAGAAAGTATGTTCTTGAGTGTCACAACTTGTTCATGTGATATTTGATCTTGAAGAGCTTTAAAAGTGATACAAATTGTTGTTATTATGCATACAAGTACTAGTACTACGTTCTAACATGCCTTAAAATCGATCTAGACCTTTGTATCTTGTTCATGCTTTTGTTCAGCCGTTTAGGACCTGGAACGATCCTGGCTGGGACGATCTTGACCCCAAGATCGTCCTAGGCAGCCCACCTTGGTGTCTTGTGCTTGTTCGTCGATCTTGTGTGGTGTTATGATGTTGTTGGTACGTTTTTGGGTAACTAATCCTTTGGATCGGTTTTGCTCAAACACTTGTTTTTGAACTAAAAACGACCTTGTTCTTGTCTTTGGAAATGAAACGATCTTGAGCCTTAACCAGTAAAACGATCTTGAGCCTTAACCAGTAAAACGATCTTGAGCCTTAAACTTGAAACGGTCTTGAGCCATCAAACTAGGAAACGATCTTGAAATCTAGCTAAACCTAAGACGATCTTGAACCTGGTCTTGTGAAACGATCTTGTACTTGAAATACCCAGGACGATCCTGAGCTGGTGGCTAAAACTATCTTGAGCTAGAAGAGGCGCGAAACGATCCTGATCAAACAGTGAGACGATCTTGTAGTTCCAAAACCCTAAGACGATCTTGTTCTCAATAAACCCTAGGACGATTCTGAGCCTTGTGTCTCCTAAAATGATCCTGATCTAGTACAAACTCTAAAATGATTCTGATTAGTACTTCAAAATCACGATTTAACTTAATCATTAAAGTACGAGTTCTATGAACAACTAAATTAAGTTCTAAGGCTAGAAATCATTATTAAAGACACATTAACCTTATAATTACTTATGTGTGAGTTCCAAGACGTTCAGTTCGAGTCCAGTTCATGTACTTAAAGTTCATTTAAACTCATTTTGAGTCAAAACGTTCGAAGATCTTCAAAGGACCAAATCATCAGTTCATCAAGGACATTTCAGTAATTAATTAGTCATTTGAACTAATATGTGTGCATATCTATGAACAATAACTTGTACTTAGGCATCCATCAAGACGTACTTGGATTTCGATAGATATAACTTATCTATCTCTGTGCTTGTTCTCTGTGCTTATACTACTGTGCTTGTACCAGATCACTGTGAGTTCACTAATCCCCCTTTCGTACATTTTGTTCAAGTTCTTTTATCGGGGACTGAAAAGCATGAAAACTACTTTGTACTTGTACATATGTTCTTGAACTACTTTACGTACTATATTATAATCTTGAACTATTCCACGCACTATTTTATGATCTTACGAGGTACTTATGATATGATTCCTAATTATTTAAAAGAGTATTTAAGTCTTGAATGGGCAGGATCTTAAATACATTTATACTGTTTAAGGGAGTATTTAAGTCTTGAATGGGCAGGATCTTAAATACCTCCACACTACTATATTGATCTTTAACATGTTCTAGTACGTACTTGTACTTGTTCAGTTCTTATTCACTGCTATCAATTCATATCCCACAGTTCAGGGATTGAACCGTAGATAATTATGGACAGCGCTGTTTAGGGTAGGCCCACCCTCATTCTCCGCAGTTCTGGAGGGTGCAGATTATCTGTTCTTGTTCTGATTTAGATCTTCGTGAAGTACTTGATTATTATGTGCATAAGTCATTACAGTTCAGTTCTGGCCAATCGGGTTAGCAGTGACGACTCATTTAAAGTTCATTATATGTCCTTGTATTGTTCTTATAGTCATAAAGCACTTTTGTTAAACGTACAGATTTTTATGACTTGTTCTTACACTACAGATTATTATATGTTTACGTACTAGTACTTTATGTGAATCTCACCAACTACTTTGTAGTTGACCTTTGAACTTACATGCTTTTCAGGCTAGACTAGTAGATCTCTTAGCATAGGAGTCTTCTTCTTTAAAGCTCACCTTTTTGTGGCGACTGTTCGTACGTTCAAGACCAGAAGCCGTGAAGATCTCCCTTTGCTCATTCAGTTCAGACTCCTGTACTTCTAGACAATTGTTATGTCTTTTGATTATTAACTATTCTGGGTATACCCCAAGTGCTGTAATAACTTTTGTACTTATTTTCTTTTATGTTATTGGCTGTGTTGGAACTTGTACTGTGTGCTTTTGTGCTTATCTGTGCATCCCGTATATTCCGCTTTAGCGGGGTGTTACAGTTGGTATCAGAGACATGGTTATAGTGAACACCGAGCTTTTTCCTAAGGAAAACTCGAGCTATAACTGGAATCCACTCTGAGGTGATCCTTTGTATGACCGGTTTGAGTAATGGGAACTTTTCCCTAATTAGATGTAACCTGATCAACTACATCTAATTACGGATATAGTTCCTAGTACTCAAGGTGTGTCATTGAAGGTGTCACCCATCTCTTAGAGCCCTAGTAAGAACCTTGTGCAATCTCGTTCTTCGATCATATCAGTTCTAGTTCACTCGTTCTCTTAAGACATACGTTCTAGTACTTCGAGGATAGGCCTTAGAGCTTATACGACTATAGGTCCTTATCGTGCGACCGACGACTGTTCTTGTTCATACGTTGTGCTAACGACGATCGTTTATTAACATACTACGTACTTGGAGCTATAGACTTGTGCGAAACGTAACCGAGTTCATATTTCTATCTTATTAGGGGCATAAGGAAGAATGCCGCCTAAACGTGGACGAAGAGCTAAGACTGCACCAGCTGTTGAACCTACTCAACCTGGTATTAATGCGAATGTCAACTTTACCTTGAATGATGTAGCAGACCTCATCACTGACCGCATGAACGCGATGATGCCAAATCTTGCTACTCAAGTTGCTCAAATGCTGGAAATTCCACTAACTGAAGGTACTAGAACTACTAGAGCAACTCAGAATAGGAGGACTCAAGAAGAACCTGAACAGAACCAAGACGTGAATGGTGATTCGGATGGAGCTAGCCAGATTAACACCCGAGCCACCACTGAAGATAGAGTCACCCGAAGCAGAGGGTGCCAATTCAAGACTTTCACGCAGTGTAAACCCCCAGTCTACACAGGGGAGAAAGGTGCTGCAGAACTATTAATGTGGTTTGAAAACATGGAAGAAGCCCTGTACCACACTGAGACTACTGAAGACAAGATGGTGGAGCATGCGACCAGTCAATTTGATGGTGCTGCTAGGTCCTGGTGGACGGGCATCGTTACCACTATTGGCAGGAAGTCCGCTTATGCTTACACATGGGAAGAACTTCAGAAGATGATGAGAACTGAATTCTGTACCAAAGATGCCTTGCAGGAGTTAGAACAAGAGTTTTGGGATTTGAAGATGGAAGGTTTGGAGATCGAGAAGTACATTTTGAGGTTTAATGAGCTTGCCAGACTTGTGCCACACTTAGCTTCTTCTGAGGAGAAGAAAATTGATCGTTTTATCTGGGGCTTGATTCCTGAGATCCGTCGTGACCTCACCAGTAAGGGCCCCAAGACCATGTCAAGAGCCACTGTACTGGCTAAGACCTTGACCAAAGATATTATCCGGTCAGGAGGTTTGACTGAGAATGCTGATAAGGGGAAGAGGAAGGCTGAAGAAGTGGTGGAAAAGAAGGTTGAACCCCCAAGTAAGAAGGGGAAGATCTTGAGGAACTATGCGGTGACCGCAGTGCCTGAACCAACAAGATATTCTGGAGCTTATCCAAAGTGTGCCCGTTGTAACCTTCATCACACTGGTGCTTGTCCTGTCTGCTACAAGTGCCAAGGAATTGGGCATATGGCTAAGTACTGCAATGTTGTTTCAGCGAACTTGATCAGAACTAATCCTCCACCAGTGAACAGGAACCCGCCAATCAGAAATGCCAGACCTCCGCTACCACCTACTGTCCCAGTTCAAAGGAACCAGAACCAGAACGCCCAAGTTCAGCGTGTTGCTTATCCACGCGGGCCAAGAAACCAGAACCAACAGATTAACCAGCAACAGCAAAACCAACCAGGCCCTGCTAACGCCCGTGTTTTCGCTTTGAACGCTGAGGAAGCTCGTCAGAACCCTCGGGTTGTGACAGGTACTTTTCTTCTGAACGATCATTATGCTTCTGTACTATTTGACTCCGGTGCTGAACGTAGCTTTGTGGCACTAGACTTTAAAGCTAAAACTAACATGATAACTGGCAAACTAAATGACAAATATGTGGTAGAGTATGCAAATGGCCAAAAGTACGGCACTAGCGAAATTGCTTTAGACTGTCCCTTGATCCTAGTAGACAAGAACTTTACAATTGATCTAATCCCTGTCAAGATTAGTAGCTTCGACATTATCGTGGGAATGGATTGGCTATCCAAACACCACGCGGCTATTTGTTGCCACGAGAAATCAGTTCATATACCACTCCCGAACGGCGAGATCTTGATCGTACAAGGCGATAAGTCCACGAACGAACTTAAAATCGTCTCAGCTATGAAATTTCGTAAGTACTTGGACAAGAAGGATCATCTTGTGTACCTAGCTCACGTCATTGATAAAAGTGCTAAAGAACCAAAAGTTCAAGACATTCCCATTGTTCGGGACTTCCCAGATGTCCTTGTATTGTTCTTATAGTCATAAAGCACTTTTGTTAAACGTACAGATTTTTATGACTTGTTCTTACACTACAGATTATTATATGTTTACGTACTAGTACTTTATGTGAATCTCACCAACTACTTTTGTAGTTGACCTTTGAACTTACATGCTTTTCAGGCTAGACTAGTAGATCTCTTAGCATAGGAGTCTTCTTCTTTAAAGCTCACCTTTTTGTGGCGACTGTTCGTACGTTCAAGACCAGAAGCCGTGAAGATCTCCCTTTGCTCATTCAGTTCAGACTCCTGTACTTCTAGACAATTGTTATGTCTTTTGATTATTAACTATTCTGGGTATACCCCAAGTGCTGTAATAACTTTTGTACTTATTTTCTTTTATGTTATTGGCTGTGTTGGAACTTGTACTGTGTGCTTTTGTGCTTATCTGTGCATCCCGTATATTCCGCTTTAGCGGGGTGTTACAAAATCTGGGAACAAAAAACAAAAAGGTGTTAAGAGGTAAAAGTACAAAGATACCCTCACTTGCATTGCACGTGAGCGGGTTAACGAAGACTCACAAACGTCCGTTAGAGAGAGGGGTGTCTAATGAAGCAAAAAACCATCACAGGGTGATGTAATAATAAAAAAATAGTACGGGGGCAAAACTTGATAATGTGATATACCACAGGGGCATGTAATGAAATTATCTCTAATTGATAAGACATTATTAATAAAATTTTCTTACATCAATAGCTATCAACGGACATAGATGACTTTTGTTGGTCCAAGCCTGACAATACTTTTGATAATAACAATTCAAAATTCTTTTCTATTTTTTTTTTCTTTTTTCTAATACACAATTTTGCTTGGTCTTAAAATTTTAGGATGTTACACACATGGTGTATCTTTTATATATATTAAAAGAGATCCCTAAATTAGAAAAATGAAAAAATCTGGACCTTACATTAAAGTTCATCTTTTATTTTCCACCGTTGGATCAAAATGCTTACATCATCTTTGACTGGACTTTTAGTCAAAGACGATTTTAGTCCTCCAACTTTCATTATTTTTTTCAAACACTCATACATTTCGACCTTTTGCAATTTTCCACTATTTTTTTCGTAATATAGATTGCAAGCAATATAGATTACAAGCAACATGAGAAACACTCTTTTAAGTGCGATCAAACGAATTATTACAAAAAATCATGTCTAATATTTTAATAACAAAGCAATCTGAGAAACGCTCTTTTAAACGATTTTTTTTTACTCCGGTCCATATTTTAATGAGGGTTTATATTTACAAGTTTACATATTCTTGATTTTTAATATGATGATTATGATCGATCCTCCATATTCTAAATAGGTTTTTCTTTACAAGATGATTAAAATATAAGATAAATAAGGTAATCAAAGAAAATATTTTTCCTCATTATGGTACATTTCTTAGTTTTTTATACCTTTTAATTTTAATTTTATTTTTTTGCCAGCTTTTTATATATACAAATTTAACTATTTTTATATGGTTCTCCCGCGTTTCATGCGGGTTATAAGCTAGTTAATAAGTAAACAAACAAACATGAATATTATTATAGCCTTATGCTTGACAGAATGACAGGAAATAGATATTCATATATATCTTATCTGATCTGATCTTATAGTAATACGACGACAATATATGCTTGTCAAACCTATATAAATCAGTTTATGGCATAATCGAAAAAAGTAAAATTAAGATAAAGGGGAGATTATTATAAAAAGTAACTTTATAAGGCATAATTGGAAAAAATAAACTAAGAGAAAGAGGCCATGACTCGTTCAAAGCTAGCTTCATTTTCTGACCATTTCAACTTGAAGTGATGTGCAAAGTAACTTTCTATCTAATCGCAATTTTCAAACCAAAGGACACGTGGCTTGGCTGAATAAAGAGTTAAAGCTATAAATCGGATCATCTAGTTGTTTTATAACATGTTTGATAGTGTTACATGTATTTTTATATCAGAGTTTTGGGGTTATTCACTCTTGTTATGGCAAAAAGGCAAGTTAATTGATTTGATAGATATAAAACATATATGATTATTTGAAGTACTCGATCTAGTTTATTTGAAATGTAAAAATTGAACTTGTCATTGTAGTACATTCAAACAAAAGGGAAAAATGTTTTTAGTACAATTTATAGATTTTAGATGGTGAAATCTGAACGGTCAACTAAAACTTATCTCTCCCAATTCCTGTCTTCCCACAACATATAATGTCGACCTCCAAAACAATCTAAACCACGCACCAAAGAAATAAGACCATATATTGTCTCAATACTTGTAGCAACCCACAAGCTTCCTGGCATACGGCTTTTATCGAGACAGACGTGTGTGGATATATAGACTTTCGTGACACAATGTCTTACTAGGTTCTCACATATATACATGCCGAGAGTAGAAACACTACTATGTTATACCAAATTGCTATATATATATATATATATATATATAGGGTAGGTTAATGTGAGAACCAAAACATGGTGTGAGAACTGTGAGAACCACTAGTTTCCTCTCTCTTTCTCCTTTTTGGTGTGTTTTTTTAATTTTTAAATTTTTTTTTTGTTTTTGTTTTCTTTTAATAAAAACCCATTCCAATAAATAAATTAAAAAAATTATAAAAAAATCATATGGGTTACGTGTTGAAAACTATGGATACGGTACGGGCGTTACCCTTATCCGTTCTAAAGGGTTTGTCACCGGACGCATATGGGAATAGTATGGATTTGATGGGCGGCGATCCAAGAGATGGTGACGGTTGAATACGGTACGGGCGTAGCTAAACCCTTAGAGATATTTTTTTAATGGTTCTCACAGTTCCCACCATTATTTTGGTTCTCACTTGATCACTATATGGTGTGTGTGGTTCTTTTACTAAACAAGCATACAAGCCTCATTATGTCAGGATAGATATGAAGAATTTGAAAGTCTGCTTTACCATTACATAAATATGTTACTTCAAAGTTCAAACAATATGAGATATATACTAGGTATATAGCTAGATACGTACAGGGGTCAGTTGAAGCCTTCAATAGTTTTAATTTTAATTCATTTCGTACAATTCTCAAAGTCAGATTATGTGTTCACTTAAATATAAGGGTTTTATTGATAGATATATGTAATATGTTACGGCTATCAGTAAAATCTATTTTGTGCTTAATCAAACTCAGGGTTTCGTTTTTAAGTTCTTGGATGTTTTTTTTGCCCCTAATTAATTAATTAACATACAAAATTATATGTATGTTAATATCATGTGCATTTGCCCATTCATTTATTTTAATAGAATACTCATCACATCAACTAAAAATTCAACCATTTTTTGTTTTCGGGGAGATTTGTTCGTTTGCTTAAAGAAGCTTGACTAGTCTAAAGTCAATACACCACTCATGAGGATGACATGTTTCTCATTGACTTGCCACATTATTTATATTCACAATTGAGTTATTTATAACTCTTGAGAATTACTATAAAAATATATAACGAGAACAACTACATCTAATATTTTGTCTGATTCTTTCGAGTTATAAACCGGATTTGTGCTTTACATGTGAATAGCATTATATTCTTGTAGACTTTCTGTGGTAATGTCTGCTTTTTGGTTTGGCCAATTCTACCACCTGAACATCATTCTTGTATTTCTTAATCATTCTCTTCCTATTAACTATAATTTCCTCAACTGTTCTTGAATTTAATATAACTTATATTATTGATCATCAAATATCAAATTGATGTGTCTGTTATCAGCACCACCAAACATCGCCCCCGCCGCCGCCATCGTCATTATATCGCCGGATCGCGCCGGTACCCTTCTAGTATATCTTAATTAATTGATTAATTGTCACTTTGCAATACTAAGCAGGTTTCGTTGTAGATTTGTTCATAACTTGTTAAAGGCATCAATAATCCTGCTTTATGTGGTAGTCATGGATTTGACTAATTGTGAAAAGAGCATAGAATCCAAAAGCACTAAACATGCAATTTCAAATATATTATCGATAAATATTAATTTTAAGGCAATAATGTCAATAAATATAGGGACTTTGGACATTATTATAATTAGCATTAGCATTATTCTTATGTAATCACAATAAAACAAAAGCATAATCACTTCAAACACGATCACTAATTGCATGCACCCATCTTTGACTTGCTTTCGTCTAGTTTCTAACAAAGAACTCACTTCATTTTTTCAACTTTGTCTTTAGTTCTACATTACTACTAATAATATTCTTTCTTTGATTCTTTCAACTAAAATTACCATACCATATATTTAATATTTAATCATATTTAGAGTGTGACTCTACAAAGGAAAACAACAATGTTGTTAATCGATCCTCCATATATTAGGCCTAGATCCCAATCTAATTAATTACATGGTTTTCCAAATTATATAAAATTATAATTATATGTCCCGTATCCACACCACAAGGTTTAACTATGAAAATAAAAACATATTTTTTATTGGAATTTGATAATGCCAGATCTAAAGATGTTTTTGTTTTTCTTTTTTGGATCTAAAGGTGTTAGTAAATTGTTATTTTTATGATAAGTAAAAATTATACATCGCAGTCATATCCTTTCGCATTCGTTTCGTTGATAAGAAATCAAATCATCAGTTGTACACTTGTACTTGTCCTCGTCAATTAACAAAGGACATTAATGGGCCGTTCTGTTAAAGTTAGCTTTGCTATTTGATAGACTTAACATATGGCTCTTTGGACCTATTCATTGTTACAAACTTGGGCCCCTATTATGAATTTAGGTTTTTTCTGCCTGTTTAGTACATATAAATTGATCAAGTACTGGAACCCGAATCCCCAAATAAAAGGTTCAGAAACAATCCCATATATATATATATCTACTAGATTAAACCCGCACGTTGTGCGGGATTAACTGAAAACATAAATAAAAATACAATAACTGATAGTTACCTTATTATATTCATACTAGTCCTAATACTCGTACGATGTACGGTAGCTATATAATTGTATTATAAAGAAATTCGAATGTGTCTCATACATGATTCGTGAGTATGAAATAAATTGTGGTTAAAGTAAATCGATGATCGAAGCTAAATTATAATAATACAGTAATGATAAATATAATATATGTTTAGTTAGAGTTTTGGATTTACCTTAAAATTTTAGAATCACATCAAAATCGGAACTTGTAAGCATAGTGGATGACGGCAAATAGCCTTGTGATTTCGGATCGTAAACTCAAATTTTTGAAGTCTTCATGTTAATAACTTATTATAAGTAATATAAAAGTAATAGGAGTTGAAGAATTGAGAAAGAAAAGAGACAATTTATTAATGAGAAAACGATTAATCAAATAAGGTTATAATGTCTTTTGTATTAATAAGCCAACAGTTAGAGTTTAATTCTAAGTCTAATAAGGATATTGAATCCATATACAATTAAAAAAGCTAATTTAATAAAATAAATAAATTAAAAGGACACGTGTCGATCAAGGATTACGCCACGTGTCGTTTCAAGAACATATCAATCATGTTTTAGTTTATTGGTAGATGATATAGAAAGCTGTTAGATTACGACTAATGTAAACAATAAAGTTATACTTTATGAATATATGATACACGTTAAATATGTTAAAGCATGACTAATGAAACATAAATACTTATAAATCATAAAAATATTTTTATGATATATTTTTTAAATATAATATAATAAATACTTTTCAAAAAAATAAACATAATATAATAAACAATCTCATTTGAAAAAAATAATTATCATTGAATTAATAAAAAAAACATAGTATAATGTATATAAACATCTTTATACTCATATAGAAAATAGAAAAATAAATACTAATGATTAAGATTATGATTGATGATTAATATCATACATGACAACATAAATATGACAATTTAAATTGAAAAATGACACCTTATTAAAAATCCAATGTGGCAAAAACCTAAAAATGTCACCTAGAAAAAAACATATCATCTCTTAGTTATATAGAGAGATTATATAAGAGTATAAGTTACAGACTTATCTTTTTTATCATAACCTGAACCGGTAAACCCATCCTTAAATACATCACCTTACTGTTTCTACCGGTCCAAAATAACATAAATAGCCATTGATATTCGTACCACAAAACTTGATTTATTTACCACAGTACAATCATTAAAGTATATTATACAAGCCAATAAAACATGTTTGTGGTAAATAAATCTAAAGTTGTGGTACGAATATCACCCTTACTTATAATAAAATAAGTGATGCATCTCTCTAATGATACTATTTTACACTAGTCATCCATACCCAGCATGATGAACACGCAAGTTCAATTTATATTAACCAATTGGACTTACGGCTCACCCAAATGAACATATAGCTAGGTTGAGTTTATATTGACACAAGATGAGCTTGTTCTCTTGTTGACATTATCACACAACTATATGTACGTGTATCCTTAATCCTTTATATTGCAAACTGTTTCTACTTTGAATAAGAAAATATAGTGTACGAAATAACCAATATACAACTCATTCTCTTAGGTTACTCATAGAATCGATAACATTTATTAAAAATGTGGATATGATGATCGGAATAGCAAAAGAGCTATACACACAAACTGTTATCGTTATTGTTAAAGGGGTATCCACTCTACTTCAAGATATATTATCCCAGACTCTACATTCTGCAGTT
The DNA here is from genome assembly GCA_034093135.1 of Erigeron breviscapus. NCBI lineage: Eukaryota > Viridiplantae > Streptophyta > Magnoliopsida > Asterales > Asteraceae > Erigeron > Erigeron breviscapus. Next base: position 282,136,177 of record CM067167.1, read on the forward strand.
GAAGTGATACCTCCTGTTTTACCTTACCGTCAATTATATTTACTGTGCTATCTTCTAGTAGTGCATTATCATGTGATTGCAGCCACTTGCCTATCTGCATATCCCCAAACTGTGAAGCGTCCCCGTATGCCATTGCAGATGTTAGCATTGGTTGAATGTCGATTTCTGCTTCCCCCATTATGTCATCGGCAGAGAATGTATCGTAATCAAAAACTTGCTGCACTCAACAACAATGCAAAAGTGGTTCATTTTGAGCCCCGGTTTAATCTCTACAAATGGCATTTGGCGGATGTCCCAATTTAGACACATACTTAATTACTAGTCATATGCCCGCACGATGCGGCGGTGGTGGTGGCGGCGACGGGTGGTGGCGGCGGCGGTAGTGACGTGGTTATTAATATAAAAGTAATTGATATAAAAGAAGGTATTGTAGTTATTTTAAGGGTTAAGAGATGTATGTTGTAAATAATTCTATTAAGGTATTATAGGTATATTAGGTGGAGATATTTAAGTTAGTGAATAAATAAGATGGGTAGTTTGGGTATATCAAGTTCTTTTTTGAGAAAATAGGAGGGTTAAATGCTTTATAAGGTAGTTAAGATTAAGATAACAATGACACCCACTCACGTTCTCAGGGAAATGAGAGATTGAGATGTAAACAGTTATACGATCTCAATGACGAAGTACAATACTTCCCAGATGTTGTTTCTGTTGGGTTAACCGATCATATTCTAAAAAGTACACTATTTGACCCCATATGCATCCCCCGTCTATTTTTCCATCTCAAAGATGAAGTCTTTCTTAAAAATTAAATCTGAAATAGAAAGAGGCATGATAGAGTTACCAGCTTAATAGGGCCATAATCCTCAGGTATGGAAAGCATCAACTCCTCGTTCCAGATTGGATTCAAATTACTCTTCTGTATAGTTGTTTGGGCCTTCTAATAACATTAAGAACCAATTCCAAGAAAAAGACACAAACAAAACAAAGCATCACTTATTATTTATAGTATCATACTGAAAATGTAAAACGTATGCAATGAGTAGTCTATATAATGAGATAAACAAGCAAATTTGTACTTCTTAGAGTAAGCATAAATATTTATAATTACCTATTTATTTTGTTTTAGAACAACAAATGTAAAATGTAAGATAGCGATAATCTACTTATGAACTTTGAGTTCTTCATCTAGTAAAGTCACTACAAGGGGTTCAAGAAAGGGACATGGACATACTCACCTGCTCTCCTAATGAAACAACAACATACGGATCACTTGACAACATATCACGGACCGCAAGATTTGCACCTTGAAGAATTGTGATCTTCACATGTCCGATAGCTCCATCAACACATTCCTGTGATGTGATCATTTTTGGATTAGTAGGCTAATAAATTTTGCTAAAAGCACTTGATTATGTCCGTTTAGCAAAGTGTTCTGCACTTACAGGTTTCTGTATTGCATTTGAACCTGAACTTGGAGCACGAAAACTCATCTTTTTGGATGGACTTCCTTGAAGAGTGTCGGCTTGTGAATTCTTTGATGAGATCTTCAAATTTGGTTTCAAGAATTCTTGAAGCTCATACTTGGACCTAAGATGTAAGATGAGTATCTTAATTTATCATTCATGGTCAACCACCAAAACCTTTTGTGCATGTGGCAGAATGGGCAAATACACTTGTAAGACGGGTCAAAACAGGTTAGAGACATTTCTAACATATTATTATATATGTCGTCTGTTGCAAAATAAGTGTTGACATTTCTTATTCCTTTTTTTTTTCTTGGAGGCACTTTATGAGACAGATTGTGCAAATTAAACAAGAAATTGAAATAATAAAAATGATCACAAAAATCCAATTGTAAATATGAATTCAAATTTCGGAATTGAGGTATTTAGAAGGTTGAAACACTAATGCATATATGACCTTTTAAACTGTTTCATGTGTTTCTTTGTTTGCGAAATATACCTAATAAATTGTGTACGTTGTTGAATACTAGCATCCGGGCCAGGCTTAGAAACTCCTTCGGGAATGTGAGCCTCATAGATTGAATTCGCAAAACTATTTCCTCCAACTTCAACCATGGCCTCAATATCTTCATCTGTCCATTCATCCAATGTCACTGATAGAACCTACGGAGTTTTGGTTTATGATCAAAGAGTTAGCCATTGTATGAAATTACAACTTGTGGTGTGAAAAGAAACAATGACAACATCCTTAAATTCATACAAACTACTAAGCGAATTAAGATTTGCCTAGTAGACTTTCAACAAATGTATGAAACAAATCTGCTGGATATCAAGGTAACAAAAAGTAACCTCAATGGAGAGAAAACGAAAGCTAATGGTGAACCTAAAAACATATTGAAGAAACAATGAATGGGATTGATTTATGAAGAGAGAAACAAAAAGCACCTACCCTTGAAATATTTGGACCGAGCTTTTTGTGCACACCACCACATTTTAAGCATAAAAACACTCCAATGGTGGGTGACCTGAAATTCAATAATATATATATATATACACACACATATGTAAGTTTAGATAATTACACAATAAGAATGCAAAAATTTGATCACAAAGCTTATAAAAACAAGAAATATATCGATAAATTAGTGTCAGAAGATAAAGACTCCAAGATAGACTATTGAGGTTGAAAATACAACATATACGTAATTCAGGTTGGTAGAACTTACGCCCATTTAGGATCAGGTGCATTGCAGTCAGCACAAGTACGATTATCACTTTGCTGCAATAGATCCTTTAATTTTTTCGAACCTGCATATATAATCAAGAAGAGCTCTTCGTTATCGATCACTTACACCAGCAATTAATACACTTATTTCAGGGGCAGAAAAGGATAAATGGAGGGAACCCTAATCCCCACATGATTTGGGCACCGGATAAAGTTATCAAAGACTAAAGCTTATCAGCCATATGATGGAACTAAAAGACTAGATTACTAAGCATAAGCAAAGGGATTTTTACTTATTAAGCTGACTAAAAATCAGTTAAGTTTTATCATTTTGTAGAATACTTAGTGTACAAGTGTATTATGCAGGAATCGTTGTAGATGGCTAAAATTTGTTGTAGCAGTATTATTTCCCATCCAAAAATGATCATTTTGGTCTATAAAACGTATATGAAAATGTGAAGATGCATTCCCTCTAATAAGTGAATAATTTTCTTGTATGATCTACATATTAGTAGATTTCTACACATCATGATATCCTAAAAGAAACATCACAATTAGTTTGTGTAACCACTTGTAACTAAGTAATGCTACTTCAAATTAGATTAGTTACACCAATCAAAATACCTCCTAATATGTAATGGGATTGATCTCTAATTAAAGAATTAAGGGTTAAGCGAACTACGGACTCATGACAACGATATCTTCAAGTTACAAGCATAAAACATAGTGTATATATGATATCATACCAGACATTGGTCTACTCGCACGCCACGATCATCAACCACAACTTTTCCTCAAGATAGACACAACCCTCCTTGCTAAACAAAAATTCAAAGGAAAAAGAACAATAACGAAATATAATTATGATATTTAGGTAATGAAACTTCATTAATTAAACCAAACAACAAATTTATATCCATAATCAGAGACATATAATCCAAATATCGCTCTCTGTTTCTTGTATGTGCCAATGTCAAAACAAAAATCTATACAAAGTTATACGTACATATAATATACATTAAACGTACATTGTATGATATCGATTGACATCAAGGTCAATCAAAATGAAAATTGAAACATCAAAAAGAAAATTGTATGTTGGTTATAGAGAATCAAATTTTAGGTAAAAGAATTATGTTTCAAATGACATAATGAATGAACATACATACATGCATGATGCATCTATCTAAAAATGGTAAACATCTGATTGAAGGATTCAAAGACAAATTAAATATTGTAATATTTTTATTTACATGTCTAATATGTGTCTTCATCTGTTGGATGAGAGAATCGTTAAATGGTGAAATAAATTAGAGCAGGTTCCTCAATGAGAACGATGATTGAGGACGTGGATGCAGAAAATTTCGACTTGTTAATTATTTTTGTTTGATTTTTTGGGAAGTTTTTGCATTCTAACAATTAATGCGAAACAGGGGCATTGAAATTAAATTATTACTAATTAACTTCGTGTGTTTTTAAATTAAATATTGACTAATTATTTCTATAAAGGTAAAGATATAAAATATATATGTTAGTGTTTCGCCGTTTCGTTTTGTTTCACTTCGACTAGTATGCATAGCAAATGTGTAATTGATTGTTGTTCAGGTAGTGAGCAGTCCCAACATACATATGGGAATCTCGTATGTTTGAATTAAATATAGTTTACTTACTTTATTATATGTATGATAATATAATATAATGCTAATCTAATGAACTTTTTTGTTAAAATCAATTTCAAGTATTTGAATGATATCAATCGCCTTGTATGATGCTTTGCTATTCGCTATTATAATTTCTTTTTTTTAACAGCCAGTCGGTATTCGACATCAGGGGACACCTCACTGTATAATGTTGAAGTTCTGCACGTACTCTATGTAGGAACACCATTCAATAAAAAGTAATTTATTATAATACATTGACATCAAGGTCAATCAAAATGAAAACTGAAACATCAAAAAGAAAATTGTATGTTGGTTATAGAGAATCAAATTTTAGGTAAAAGAATTATGTTTCAAATGACATAATGAATGAACATACATACATGCATGATGCATCTATCTAAAAATGGTAAACATCTGATTGAAGGATTCAAAGACAAATTAAATATTGACTAATTATTTCTATAAAGGTAAAGATATAAAATATATATGTTAGTGTTTCGCCGTTTCGTTTTGTTTCACTTCGACTAGTATGCATAGCAAATGTGTAATTGATTGTTGTTCAGGTAGTGAGCAGTCCCAACATACATATGGGAATCTCGTATGTTTGAATTAGTATGGTCCATATTACTTGTAATAATTGTTTTTAGGTGACGTATAACTAAGCGAAGTTTAGAATTCTTTTTATCGAGAAAAAATCATTACAAATTAAAACTAAGGTTACTATTTAAAAAACTATTTTACACGGTCAAGCCCTTAGCTTACTAATTTACATCCTAAACTATTATCTTCTAAAATATCTCCACTTACATTTATATCAACCCACACCACCGGTCGCCGCCACCACCAGACCGTCGTCATCGCTACTTCCGCAGCATTGCGCCGGTACCTTGCTCCTATAATTTTATGTTTGTAATTAAATATAGTTTACTTACTTTATTATATGTATGATAATATAATATAATGCTAATCTAATGAACTTTTTTGTTAAAATCAATTTCAAGTATTTGAATGATATCAATCGCCTTGTATGATGCTTTGCTATTCGCTATTATAATTTCTTTTTTTTAACAGCCAGTCGGTATTCGACATCAGGGGACACCTCACTGTATAATGTTGAAGTTCTGCACGTACTCTATGTAGGAACACCATTCAATAAAAAGTAATTTATTGATAATACATTCGAATTACAACATAAGATTACAAAGAAATTAACAACTAACTAACTAATGCAAGAATCAAAATACAGAAAGTAAACAGAAACTTAAAACAAAAACATAAAACAGGAAGGAACAAGTTAACTTCGGACTGAGGATTCTATTTAACAGAGGGCCCTTAAAACTGATTTCGGGTCACCCAAGTGAACCCGTCAGTTTCCCAGGGTACAACAGCCAAAGCAGTATGTACTGCCGGAGTTAACCAAGAACCCGGAATTATACCTTCAATGATAGTTTGAAGTGAAGAAAGTGAAAGGAAGTTGGCTGGAGAATCCAGATTGAATTCTGGTGTTGGTGTTGTTGTTATTTTTCTTGCTGCATAAACTACTTAGCTATATAAGTAGTCATCAGCAGCTTGTAACACCTGTGGCAACATGGTGTCAAGCTATGACCACCAGAACCAATGGAATAACAAGTGTATTCCACTAAGCCATAATGGAGCCGAGTTGAGCTTGCCAAAAACAAAGGCGGCTCTAAAGCGGATCGCGACGATGCGAGCGTGCTAAGTGCACCACTAAAACGCCACATTACGCCTCATCGCCCACGACCTCGGTCCCGGGCGCGGGCGCGTCGGGTGCTTCGCACCCTCCTAACCAACTTGGGGTGTAGCCCCTTATAAGAATTATTATTCCTCCAACACTCCTCCTTATAAACACACTTAATGTTTATTCATCTAGCAATGTGGGACAAACTCACATTACTTAAACATTAATTACTACACACTCTCTAACTTCATTTATAACATATCTATTCACTTGTAATTTTATGTTATTATAATTATATATTTCAACATATGAAATATAAATACATAAAATTTCCAACAATCCCCCACATGAATAGATATGGTTATTAAAGATAAATTCCGACAGTTAAGTATTGCAGGAAAAGTAGGTTTTACCCTTTGAACTTTCCTTTGTGAGTGCACTTAGTCTCCTAATGGTTAGTAGAACTTGATGTCTTTGAACTAACCCCTTTTTACGTAGACGTTATTGCACATCACACAATACTTTCCCTAGTCTGGTTAACCCCTCACTTTCGTGTCCGTTATGGTCATGGAACATTATCCTGGTTATGCGAGAGCTCTAGGAATTGCGCCCCCACAATTCCATTCGAAGCGACCACACTTCTCTCTAACATAGGTGATTGCTCACAATCATCAAAAGCTATATGCTTAACCTTTTTGATATCACTGATTTGATATAGGAATGGGCTAGGACTTGCAACTCACTTTATTGTGGTGGGTACTCTCCCCACAGTGAATGCAAACCCCCTTGGTTATTTTGGGGTGCTCCCCCACAGTGACCTCCTCTATTTGTACAATTAGGTTGTCCTATTGAACCTAGATCATGGGATCTCCATTTACTTCTAGGTTAGGTTTTCCTTTGTACAAATTTACTCAATGGGCTTTAGCCCCATTCCCCTTGACGACTTATAAACTGCCTCACTACTTAAACCTTTAGTTAGCGGATCCGCAATGTTATCCTTTGACCTCACATAGTCAATAGTGATAACCCCTGTTGTGAGCAGTTGTCGTATACTATTATGCCTACGACGAATATGTCTTGACTTGCCATTATACATTGTATTTTGAACTCTACCAATAGCCGATTGGCAATCACAATGTATACAAATAGTCGTCACTGGCTTTGGCCATCTTGGAATATATTCCAAGAAATGTCGTAGCCATTCAGCTTCTTCTCCAGCTTTATCCAATGCTATAAATTCAGATTCCATTGTGGATCTAGCAATGAGCGATTGCTTGGATGCTTTCCAAGCTATAGCCGCTCCTCCAATAGTAAACACATATCCACTTGTGGATTTGGAATCTTTTATATCGGATATCCAATTAGCATCACTATATCCTTCCAATACAGCTGGATCTCGACCAAAATGCAGCCCATAACTCCTTGTGTATCTCAAGTATCTTAGTAACCTAGTCATAGCCTTCCAATGCTCTGAACTAGGATTACTAGTATATCTACTTAGCCTACTCACATCATAGGCTAAGTCTGGCCTAGTACTTGTCATGAGATACATTAGGCTGCCAATAACCCTTGAGTACTCCAATTGCGCAACACCTTCTCCTTATTCTTTGATAGATGTTGCGTAGTATCTATTGGAGATCGAGCTACTCTTGAGTCCTCAGGACTGAATTTCTCAAGGATCTTGTCCACATAGTGAGATTGACTTACACTAAGCTATCTTGGGTTCGAAGAATCTTCATCCCAAGAATGACATCTGCTAAACCCATGTCTTTCATGTCAAATCTCGCTTTCAACATATCTTTGGTAGATCTAATCATACTATCATCACTACCCACAATAAGTATGTCATCGACATATAGACAAAGTATCACATATCCCTTAGATATGTCCTTAACATAAACACATTTGTCACACTCATTTATTCTAAAACCATTGTCGAGCATAACTTGATCAAACTTTTGGTGCCATTGCTTTGGAGCTTGTTTCAATCCATACAAAGACTTGACAAGTTTACAAACCATGTCCTCCTGGCCAGGAGCGGAAAAACCCTCAGGTTGTTCCATGTATATCTCTTCATATAGCTCTCCATTGAGAAAGGCTGTTTTTACATCCATTTGATGTATTTCCAAATTTCTCAAAGCTGCAACTGCAAGCACCAATCTGATTGAAGTTACTCGAGTTACAGGCGCATATGTATCAAAGTAATCAAGATCTTTCTTTTGTCTATATCCTTTGATTACAAGCCTTGCCTTGTATTTATCAATTGAGCCATCAGCTTTCATCTTTTTCTTGAATATCCAATGATGTCCAAGTAGTTTACAACCAGGTGGAAGATGAACTAATTCCCAAGTATGATTCTATAAAATAGAATCAATTTCACTCTTGATGGCTTCTTTCCATTGAGGAGCTTCTTGAGAAGTGGCCGCTTCTTTATAGGTTTCGGGTTCACCCATAACCATATAAGAGACAAAATCATGCCCAAAAGATTTTTCAATCCTTTGCCTTTTGCTTCTTCTTGGTTCGACTTCTTCATCCTCTGATTGTTCTTGATGCTCATACTCATCTCGAACAATCTTATCAACTGGAGTTGATGTAGTAGATTTTCCTTTTTCCAAACGAGGAAACACATCCTCAAAGAATGATGCATTCCTTGACTCCAGTATGCTGTTTTTGTGTATTTCCGGGTACTTAGACTCATGTACAAGAAACCGATATGCACTACTATGTTCAGCAAGATTTGAGGATTCACAATCGCTACCATGTTGAGCATACCCTATAAATACACAATCAACAGTCTTTGGTCCTATCTTTTGAACCTTTGGTGGTGGCACCACCACCTTTGCTAAACACCCCCACACTTTCAAGAATTTATAGGATGGTTTTCTGTTAAACCATAACTCATAAGGTGTGACATCCTTATTCTTGAAAGGAATTTTGTTCAAAAGATAGTTAGCCGACAATATGGCATCTCCCCACATGTCTTGGCCTAAACCCGAGCTTATTAACATGGCATTCATCATCTCTTTAAGAGTTCGATTCTTTCTGTAACACCCGTGAGTTGACCATGAAATATTTTTAGTCAAATTAAAATTTTAAACTTGAAAATACGACCCCGTAATATTAGTCGGCATCGTAATTGTAAAACGACCTCGTATTTTGTATCGGCATCGTATTTTAGATTTAGCATCGTAATTGAGTCTGGTATCGTATTGCGTGTCTGGCATCGTATTTTTGAGTAAGCATGGAAATCCTTCTATTTTACCCTACATATAAATACTCATTTTCTTTCACAAACTCTCATTACATCAACTTAGCCTCCAAGAAAAACACACACAAACCTTTACTACCCCCTTTTTTGCTACCTCACCTTACTACCCCATTTTACTACCTCACCTTTACTACCTCATAAACATCAAGTTTTATGGAAATCGAACCTTACTTTGTTTAGATTTAGTGTCAAAAACAGTGTTTCTACCTTCTAAACATCATCACAAACATCTATTTTGGTCAGATTTGAAGTAAGAATCAAAACCCTTTTTATGCTCTTCTTTTTGGAATTTTCGGTTTTTCTTTTAATACACACACTACACACGCCAAGTATCAAACTTTTTACGTCCAAAACGTTTAGAATCATATACTACAACTTTTGTCAAAGTTTCGTGTGATTTCGTTAACAAAATCTTGAGATTTTAGGATTTTTGTACAATTTTTACCAACTTTGTTCAAATGGGTCTTCGAGTTTAAGTCCGTTTTAGAGGTTCCGACTTTAGTATTGTTTTTCTATCATATTTGTGGTCTAAAAGTACAATCTGATGTTAAAAACACCTTTCAGATCGAAAGAAACGATTAGGGTTTTCTAGAATAAAATTTGGGGAAGAACAACTCAATTTGCGACCCCGCCGCTCAATTTACGACCCCGTTCACTATTCTAATTTCACTTTGTCTTTTAGCGAAATACTACCCCAAATTTGTGACCTCGCAATTGAGATTTACGACCTCGCAATTGAGACTCCAATTACTACCTCGCAATTGAACTCCAAAATACTACCCTAGAATACTACCCTAATTTCAATTTTGTCCTTTAGTGAAATACTACCCCAGATTATTAGCCTCTCAAGTAGCCTCTCAAATTTAGCCTCTCAAATTTAGCCTCTCAATTGTAGCCTCTCAATTTCAGCCTCTCAATTGAGACCCCAGATTTCAATTTAAGACCCCAAATTCAATTTAAGACCCCGGATTCAATTTAAGACTAGGGGTGTTCAAAGTCGGATATCCGAAGTTTCGGATATCCGAATTTCGGATATCCGAAATTTCGGATAGTGGATTTTAATATCCGAACATATATCCGAAATTTCGGATATCCGAAATTCGGATATCCGAAATCGGATATCCGAACTATCCGAAATATCCGAATTTTAGAAATGATATAATTTCGGATATCCGAAATTTTCGGATATCCGAAGTTTTGGATATCCGAAATTTCGGATATCCGAAATTTCGGATAGTGGATTTCAATATCCGAACATATATCCGAAATTTCGGATATCCGAATTTCGGATATCTGAAATTTTCGGATATCCGAAATCGGATATCCGAATTTCGGATATCCGAAATTTCGGATATCCGAAATTTCAGATATCCGAAATATCCGAAATTTTCAAATATTACTATCTGAATCCGAATCCGAAATTTCGGATATCCGAAGTTCGGATATCCGAAATTTCGGGTATCCGATTTTTCGGATAAATTCTGATCGGATTTTCGTAAAAATTCTGATCGGATTTTCGGATAACGGATTCGGATACGGATAGTTTTGAACACCCCTATTTAAGACCTCAACTTTCAATTGAGACCTCGGATTTTGATTACTACCTCGATTTGGTCAACTTTAGTCGGTTTAGTCAACTTTGGTCAACTTTTGTCGATTTGGTCAACTTAGTCAAACTCGTAATTTGGTCAACTTTAGTCAAACTTGTAAAATTTGGTCAAAGTCAAACTAGTACGCTTTTAGACAACTTAGTCAACACTTGGCGACACGTTATGAGCACGTTTACCTATAATGAACACATACTTAATTGTGATAACTTGAAACAGATTGTTGCGTGCCGGTAACTTGCTTTCTGATATCTTGTGTAGCTTGATCTTGTTGCTAGCATACATGTGAGTTTCGTAGCCCCTCTTGTTATATGTTTTGGGGTGGAAGGATACTCGTGCCTTTGTGTCTATCATTATTTATGGCTATTTAACTGTACTGTATGATGTGCACTATGATACTTGATACTTGATGTAACACCCGACATTTAAAAACATGGGTTTTCAAAAATTTCCACCTAACGGTGTTAAAAGATGCGGAAGAAAACTTTAAAAGTTCAAAACCGATAAAAACAGTTCGGTTCCTGCATTTATTGGTGTTACATGCCATACCATCAAAATGTCTAAATGAAAACCCAATGGTTGCCCAACACAAAACAAACGTCTACATAGTACTTCATAAAATCTGCATAATATCAAAATGTAAATAAAGTCTAATGAGGTGTAGGATCTATGGGTAGCTAAAGTCTTCATCAAGCATTCTACCCAATTCCTCACTTTTCATTCTACGTCTTCCTCGGCTTTGCTAAACCTGAGGGAGCAACACACATTCAAAGACAAGTGTTAGCTAACGAATTAGCTAAGTAAGATAACACTAAAGTTATAAAGCGTTGTCCAATTAAAACATTTCTACTTTGTTGACAAAACATTAAGGCACAACCCACATAACACACACACATACAACCTGCATATCAACTTAGGATGAATCACCCTAATTGTGCCTATCCTTCTTTTATTACACACATAATCACACGTATCTTCGTTATCTGCATATAAGTGTGCCCTGCATCACACCCGACTAGATGATCAACCAAACGGCTACTCATCATACGTCGTTAAGGAATGGCAAGCCAATCCCAGAGTAATCCGTATATGGAGGTGGCGCCGCAACTCGTATCTGCTGGAAACTAGTTGCGCCGCAACTTATTGTCGAAACTAGTTGCGCCGCAACTTACTGCTGAACTAGTTGCGCCGCAACTCCAGCCCTCAGTTGCGCCGCAACTTATCTGTCTGGAAACTAGTTGCGCCGCAACTACGCGGACTAGTTGCGCCGCAACTCACAGTTGCGCCGCAACTACAACAGTTGCGCCGCAACTTTCTTCTGAAACTAGTTGCGCCGCAACTTACTGCAAACTAGTTGCGCCGCAACTCCAGCCCTCAGTTGCGCCGCAACTTATCTGTCTGGAAACTAGTTGCGCCGCAACTATTTCGGAAACTAGTTGCGCCGCAACACAACAGTTGCGCCGCAACTCCAGCCCTCAGTTGCGCCGCAACTTATCTGTCTGGAAACTAGTTGCGCCGCAACTACGCGGAACTAGTTGCGCCGCAACTCACAGTTGCGCCGCAACTTATCTGTCTGGAAACTAGTTGCGCCGCAACTTATCTGTCTGGAAACTAGTTGCGCCGCAACTCAGCCCTCAGTTGCGCCGCAACTCCAGCCCTCAGTTGCGCCGCAACTTATCTGTCTGGAAACTAGTTGCGCCGCAACTATTTCGGAAACTAGTTGCGCCGCAACACAACAGTTGCGCCGCAACTCCAGCCCTCAGTTGCGCCGCAACTTATCTGTCTGGAAACTAGTTGCGCCGCAACTACGCGGAACTAGTTGCGCCGCAACTACACAGTTGCGCCGCAACTCCAACTAGTTGCGCCGCAACTTCTCGAAACTAGTTGCGCCGCAACTTATCTGTCTGAAACTAGTTGCGCCGCAACTACTCAACAGTTGCGCCGCAACTCCAGCCCTCAGTTGCGCCGCAACTTATCTGTCTGGAAACTAGTTGCGCCGCAACTACGCGGAACTAGTTGCGCCGCAACTAGGACAGTTGCGCCGCAACTTATCTGTCTGAAACTAGTTGCGCCGCAACTACTGCAACAGTTGCGCCGCAACTCCAGCCCTCAGTTGCGCCGCAACTTATCTGTCTGGAAACTAGTTGCGCCGCAACTACGCGGAACTAGTTGCGCCGCAACTCACAGTTGCGCCGCAACTTATCTGTCTGAAACTAGTTGCGCCGCAACTACTCAACAGTTGCGCCGCAACTCCAGCCCTCAGTTGCGCCGCAACTTATCTGTCTGGAAACTAGTTGCGCCGCAACTCCAGCCCTCAGTTGCGCCGCAACTTATCTGTCTGAAACTAGTTGCGCCGCAACTACACACCACGTTGCGCCGCAACTCCAGCCCTCAGTTGCGCCGCAACTTATCTGTCTGGAAACTAGTTGCGCCGCAACTACGGGAACGTTGCGCCGCAACTCCAGCCCTCAGTTGCGCCGCAACTTATCTGTCTGGAAACTAGTTGCGCCGCAACTCAGGCCGTTGCGCCGCAACACACCACGTTGCGCCGCAACTCCAGCCCTCAGTTGCGCCGCAACTTATCTGTCTGGAAACTAGTTGCGCCGCAACTACCGGACAGTTGCGCCGCAACTCACAGTTGCGCCGCAACTCGTCGAACTAGTTGCGCCGCAACTCCAAACTAGTTGCGCCGCAACTACGCAACTAGTTGCGCCGCAACTCCACTAGTTGCGCCGCAACTACAACTAGTTGCGCCGCAACTCCGCTAGTTGCGCCGCAACTTATCTGTCTGGAAACTAGTTGCGCCGCAACTCGACCCCGATGCGCCGCAACACACCACGTTGCGCCGCAACTCCAGCCCTCAGTTGCGCCGCAACTAACATGTTGCGCCGCAACTTATCTGTCTGGAAACTAGTTGCGCCGCAACTAGGCGTTGCGCCGCAACCCGTCACGATTCTGCACAACTTCGATCGATTGAACCCCAAACCACCACCAAACGATTCCAAATCAAATATCAGACCTTAGTTCATCAAAATCCTTCATTTTATGA
>CM067167.1:282151151-282347067 GCA_034093135.1 Erigeron breviscapus
AGTCAAAAATCGCTCAAAAATCTCCTTGCCGCTGAATATGCCCCTTCTGATAATGTTGAAAGGGCACCTCATATTAATCTTGAGGCAAATGCCATTAGAATCAACATGAATAACTGGATGGCAAGACTCTCTCTCTCCAGTGTTCATGATGCCCAATCGATTATTGGGAGATTAAACTCATTCTTTCTCTCTTGCCCATTATATGGTGCGTTAACATTAAATCCAGGAAGGATGTACCACGAATACCTGTGTGAATTCTGGTACACTGCAACATTTGATGATGAAACTTCATCTATCAATTATACTCTCAAGGGAGGTACCAGATCCCTTGGTTTCACTGCAAGTCTGCTCAGGTCTGTTCTACAGTTAAACTATCATGAACAGAATGAGTTGCCTATTGAGCTTCCCACTGGTATCAATACAAGGGAAGTATGCAAGCTGATGGGGCACACGGATATCTTGGATGAGCATGGCCAGCTATCCAGGAAAGGGACTATCTACATGAGCAAGCTGTCAGACTCATGGAGATATTTCTTCACTCATATTTTTGAATGTCTGGGAGGCAGTTCTGGAGGGTTAGACCAGATCAATCAAACCCATCTCCAGATTGCCTACTGTTTATGGTTTGGGCTTAGAGTGGACTTCGCCCAAATACTTTTTGATGACCTGGTAGAGCGTCTCAGAGTGAAGGGAAGAAAACCTTTTGTTCCATATATTCGTTTCCTTTCACTGCTGTTTAAAAATGGTCTTGGAGACCAGTATGATTTTGATACTACTCACTTTTCTGTGAGTGAGTATATGAGAGATTTGGTCAATCTCAGATCTCCACTGGACGAGGTAGATATTCCTCAGTCCATGCTTACCTTCCAAAGGGAAGAAGCTGAAATGGCTCCAGATAGAGGTCAAGCTGTTGAAAGAGCCTCTGGAGACCAAGATGTACAGATCATTGAAGTTGTACAACCAATTAGTCAAGTGGCTCCTGAAGGTCAAGTACAAGAAGTTGTTGAACCTTCCAGACGACCTAGAACTAACAGGCGTCTGATGAGAGCAGGACTTCAGGTGAATCCTGAAAGACATCCTGGGGATGTTATGAATTTGGATGGGTCTCCAATTTTTGAAGAGAACGTACAAGAGGTTGTTGGGCAGGTAACTGATGAACAAATTGAAAATGTTGCCCAAGTTGTTGAGCAGGTTGTTGAGGAAGTTGAGCAAGAGGCTCAAATAGACTTAAATGTAGGGGCTGGTGAACAAGTGAATGTAGAGACTGGTGAACAGACAGTTGGGATGGCTCCAGAATGGGATGACGTAGATTCCCCAATGTCTGAAGGTTTTGATGCAAACTTGAATTTTCTGGGTGAAGATGTCCAAGAAGAAGAAAGTCTACCAGAAATGCCACCACCTCCACCAGAAATGCCACCACCACCACCACCTTCACCACCACCACCCTTCACCAACCACACCTGCCGCCACCACCACCAGTCACCACCTACCGCCACCACTATCACCACCACCACCACCACCACCACCACCACCACCACCACCACCACCACCACCACCACCACCACCACCACCACCACCACCACCACCACCACCACCACCACCACCACCACCACCACCACCACCACCACCACCACCACCACCACCACCACCACCACCACCACCACCACCACCACCACCACCACCACCACCACCACCACCACCACCACCACCACCACCACCACCACCACCACCACCACCACCACCACCACCACCACCACCACCACCACCACCACCACCACCACCACCACCACCACCACCACCACCACCACCACCACCACCACCACCACCACCACCACCACCACCACCACCACCACCACCACCACCACCACCACCACCACCACCACCACCACCACCACCACCACCACCACCACCACCACCACCACCACCACCACCACCACCACCACCACCACCACCACCACCACCACCACCACCACCACCACCACCACCACCACCACCACCACCACCACCACCACCACCACCACCACCACCACCACCACCACCACCACCACCACCACCACCACCACCACCACCACCACCACCACCACCACCACCACCACCACCACCACCACCACCACCACCACCACCACCACCACCACCACCACCACCACCACCACCACCACCACCACCACCACCACCACCACCACCACCACCACCACCACCACCACCACCACCACCACCACCACCACCACCACCACCACCACCACCACCACCACCACCACCACCACCACCACCACCACCACCACCACCACCACCACCACCACCACCACCACCACCACCACCACCACCACCACCACCACCACCACCACCACCACCACCACCACCACCACCACCACCACCACCACCACCACCACCACCACCACCACCACCACCACCACCACCACCACCACCACCACCACCACCACCACCACCACCACCACCACCACCACCACCACCACCACCACCACCACCACCACCACCACCACCACCACCACCACCACCACCACCACCACCACCACCACCACCACCACCACCACCACCACCACCACCACCACCACCACCACCACCACCACCACCACCACCACCACCACCACCACCACCACCACCACCACCACCACCACCACCACCACCACCACCACCACCACCACCACCACCACCACCACCACCACCACCACCACCACCACCACCACCACCACCACCACCACCACCACCACCACCACCACCACCACCACCACCACCACCACCACCACCACCACCACCACCACCACCACCACCACCACCACCACCACCACCACCACCACCACCACCACCACCACCACCACCACCACCACCACCACCACCACCACCACCACCACCACCACCACCACCACCACCACCACCACCACCACCACCACCACCACCACCACCACCACCACCACCACCACCACCACCACCACCACCACCACCACCTGTCGTCACCACATGCCACCACTACCACCAACACCTATCACCACCACCACCAGCAGTCACTGGCGAACTGGCAGGTCTGAAAGAAGATGTTCAGAACTTGGTTTTCAGGGTCAGTTCTCTGGAGACTAGACCCACACTAGACCAGGATGCAGTTGTTAGCACAATAAGTGATGCATGTACAAGGAAGTTCAGAAACAATATGCTGAAAGAAATATGTGAAGAAGTTTCTGAGACTGTTCTTCGTAGCATTCATGATGGGGTGTTACCCCAAGTAGACAAGTTACTGGATGAGAAGTTGCCAAAACACTTGCCTAAAGTTGTTGCAAATGTTCAGAAGAAAGTGCAGGCACTTAAGAAAGTTGTGACTGAAACAACTCCAGTAGCAGGTACAACATTTGGTGCACTGGACAGACTTATGCTTGAAGAATTATGGAATGATCTCAAGTCAAGGACTGGTGATCATTCCAAGGGGGAAAAGTCGTCTGGTGACCAAACACTGAAGCAATTGTCACAAATAGCATATGGCACTGAAGCCGGGCTAACTGAAGGAGCTACTGGTACTGAAGCCAGTGAGCCCCAGTTTGAGTCCTTCCCAGATATTCCATCAACTCTGAAGTCAGTTAAGGGAAAACAACAAATGGAATCTGGAGAGGAAGAGCAAACTGTTGAAGATGCTGATGATGAAACATCCAAGAAGCTTGAACAAGAATGCATCATGATAGAGATTTTCAAAAGAAATCAAAAAGATGAACTGCTGGCCCATCAAAGGGAGATGGCAACTATGGGTACTCTGGATTCTTACAATGCTGGCAGATTAGGCATTAATATTGAAGTGTATAAAAATATGAAGGATGACCCCAGAGTTCATCAATGTTTGAGTTTATTGGATGATGTTCATGTACGCTCTTTCTACGCCGAAGAAGAACAAGTCTATGATTCTATAATTTATGGCGTGAGTGTACCAGAACTCATCAGACAAAGAAAGGATGAACTAGTAAGCCTCCAGAAAAAGATCAGAAAGAACGCTGGTGCTCTGGAGATAGAGTACAGGAAGCGACTTACTGGCTTACCAAAATTGACTGCCAGACAAATCAAAGCAATCAAAGATGCTGATGTAAGCAATTTCATTCCCCTGGACACTTCTCGAAAAATCAATCGTCAAGAACTCCAATCTGCTGTAGAGCAAAGGAGAGTGTCCAAGGAAACTGAATCATTGATCCAGCAAGCCAAGCTGAAAGAAAAATACAATGAGATGTTGAATTTCAGGGCTGATGCCAGAAGGATCACTGGTGCTGAAATCAAATTGGCTGAAGATCATGAAGGCATGTCTAAGTTTGAAGTAAAGTTGACCAGGGAGGGTAACTTTACTGATGAGAGGAAAAGTACTTCAGTCCAAGCATTTGGATGGAGTGAACTGAAAGAAATCGCTTTAACGTTCAGGGGGAAGACAAATGTGTCGACTGATGTTAAAGCATTTCTAAAAAGAATTGAAAAGGTATGGAGAAGAAAGCAACAGATGGAAGTTGCAATGGGCATAAGATCACCAGAATCAATACCATCTTCTCCATCACCAAAGAGAAAGGCTACTGAAGATGCTCCAGGACAGACATCAAAAAGAAGGGCCTGACTCTAATCATTTACTTGTTGTAAATTTATTGTTTTATGAAACTTGTATACTATTTATCAGTTGATGTATGTAATAATAGTTGCAATTTTGATTCATATAAGTAAATGATCAGATTTAGTCTAAGTTAGAACTTAAATGATGAAACTGAAAACACTCATGATCTATAAAGTGTTTTCCAGTAACTTAGATTTTTAGACTAAGTCAAAACTTGTGTTTTTCAAGCATACAAAATGTAAAGATTCAAGCTTGAAAACACTTGCATTATTTCTAAACAAATAGGGGGAATTTGTTAGGTCCAGATTTAGTCCAGATTTACTGGACTCGCTCCAGACTCGACTACTGGAGACTTACTGAAGATCTGTCCAGAAACGTGTTCTACTGGACCTACTCCAGACTTGGAATTTGGAGTCCCTCTGAAGATTTGTCCAGAAATAATGGAAGACCAGTGAGCAAATACTTGTATAGGAAATCTGGAGTATTCTCCAGATTAGCTCACTGGACTTCACCCCAGTCCAGATCAACTCTACTGAAGACATTCTCACTGAAGTCAAAGACTGAAGTCAGAATAAAAAAGACTTACAAACGGCGGAGTCCACTGGAAGTCTTACCAGATCTGTACACTGAAGGATTGTCAGTGTTCTAGACCCTACAAGTCTGAACACTGATATCGAGGATTGACTTTTGCCTTTACACACTTTCCAAAGAACAATCCACTTGTTCTTTACCAAAGTATACGTGTGTAAAGATGGTTGGATAAAAGGATACAAAGTCATTTGATGTGACTTTATCCTTATTCCTTATCCAATGCATTTAATATTCTTGTCGGATCATTAAATGCATGCAACCAGATTTGTACGGCACAAAATTCACTGGTGAATTTTGTTGCCTATAAATACAAAGTCATTTCCTTGACATAAATACTTTTTAAGCATACACTTTGCATGAAAGTGAATTTGTCTAAATACTCTCGATCTTAAACAGGGATACTTCACAACTTTAAGTATCTCGATCCAAAAGAGTTATTTGACAAATATAGATCATTTGTAATTCATAGGTTGTTAGGATACATACTTATTTGTATTATCTTGATTCCGCACAACCTTGTATTTTATTTAACATCATAAATAAAATACACAATTGAAAAATACATAATGTTCCACTTTACTTGTTTATTGCTTTAAGTCTTGTATTACTTTGTTTATATATTCTTGCATTTATTTACAAGTAATACTAGTCCATTCTAGTGATTATTAGACTTGTTGTATTTTACACTTTCCTGGTTAACCATCGAACTTAAGGGACTCACATTTGGTATCAGAGCAGAAGGCTAAACATTGCCTAGATCTGTTTCTTTGATGGCTAACCAAGAAAATACACAAGGAAGTTTTAATCTTGGTCCCGATCCTAATGCTAATATTAATGATCAAAATGAACCACCTATTGTTAATAACACTAATCCACCTCCTCCTCCTACTCCTGCTTCTCCACACGTGCATGTGCACTACTCAAATAATCCTGTTCCTAAATTCAGTGGGAACAGTGATGAATTTGGTACGTGGAAGGCTAGGATGGTTTTGCATGTCACTGGTATTGAGAGGAACATGATGAAAATTTTAAATGAAGGTCCTTATGTACCAACATCACCTCTCAATCCCCTTCTTGATCCTTCTGGATCTAGAAGAGGAAGGGAAAAGAGGGAGGAACATTGGTCTGAAGAGGAGAGGAGATTGGTGAATCTAGACACCCTTCTTAAAAACATGATCCTCGGGGCCGTTCCTGAAACCCTAATTCCCACACTAGTTCTTTTTCCTAGTGCTAAAACCATGTGGGATGAACTTTTAAACCAACATGAAGGAGGAGATGACACCATTGTCACCAGAAAGGTCTCCTTAAACAAGAGGTATGAGTCATTTTTTGCTCAACCTAACGAGTCTCTCACTGGTACTTACACCAGATTTATGAGTATCATAAACCAATTAAGAGGTCTTGGGGTTGAGAAGGACAAGGATATACTTCTGGAGAAATTTTGTGATATTCTACCCACCAAATGGTCTCACATGATCCTGGTCTTACGACAAGGTAAAACTCTGCACACACACACTCTCTCAACTCTATATGGAGCTTTCAGGTACACTGAAGAAAATCAAGCTCAGAGAGTGGTGGCAGAACGAGATGCTTTTAACCATGCCTCCAGTAGTCCTAATGTGGTTAGTCATACTGAACCACATAGTACAGCACTGATATCTTCTGAGAATGTATTTTCTATGAAGAAGATGGTGTCTGAACTCATGGATTCTGGAGAGACCAGTCAAATCTCTCCAGACTGTTGTGATGAAACTGTTGTGAGTTGGATGAAGAGATTTACATGAAACAACCTGAAGGTTTTGTCATGCCTGGTAATGAGCATAAGGTTTGTAAATTGGTAAAATCTCTTTATGGTCTGAAGCAAGCCCCTAAACAGTGGCATCAGAAGTTTGATGAGGTTGTGTTGTCTAATGGTTTTGCATTAAACCAAGCATACAAATGTGTCTATAGCAGATTTGATTCTTCTGGTAAAGGAGTGATCATTTGCTTGTATGTTGATGACATGTTGATCTTTGCTACTGACCAAGATCAAGTTGATAAAACTAAGGAATTTTTGTCTGTGTCTATAGCAGATTTGATTCTTCTGGTAAAGGAGTGATCATTTGCTTGTTTGTTGATGACATGTTGATCTTTGCTACTGACCAAGATCAAGTTGATAAAACTAATGAATTTTTGTCATCAAAGTTTGATATGAGAGACATGGGGGAGGCTGATGTGATTCTTGGGATCAAGATCATACGTGGAGAACATGGTATTTCTATCACTCAATCTCATTATATTGAGAAGATGTTGGAGAAATTCAATGTCAAAGATTGTTCTCCAATAGGTACTCCAATGGACCCTAGCATCAAACTTGTGCCTAATAAGGGTGTTGCAGTGAATCAACTTGAATATTCAAGGGCTATTGGATCTCTCATGTATGCCATGACTAGTACTAGGCCTGATATAGCCTTTGTTGTTGGAAAATTGAGTAGATACACTCATAATCCAAGTCTGATTCATTAGCAAGCGATTCATCGAGTATTTAAGTACTTGAAAGGAACCATGCATTATGGTTTGACTTATTCTGGATTTCCTTCTGTGCTTGAAGGTTATTCAGATGCAAGTTGGATTACCAATGTAGAAGATCACTCTTCTACTAGTGGCTGGGTATTCTTACTTGGAGGTGGTGCTATTTGCTGGGCATCGAAGAAACAAACTTGCATCACTAATTCAACAATGGAATCTGAGTTTGTGGCATTAGCAGCAGCTGGTAAAGAAGCTGAATGGCTAAGGAATTTAATTTATGAAATTCCATTGTGGCCTAAACCGATATCATCCATATCTATCAGATGTGATAGTCAAGCCACGTTGGCTAAGGCATATAGTCAGGTATATAATGGTAAGTCTAGACACTTGGGTGTTAGACACAGCATGGTACGTGAGTTGATCACGGAAGGTGTGATATCGGTGGTGTTTGTGAAAACACAACAAAACTTAGCCGATCATTTGACCAAAGGGTTAAGTAGAGATCTCGTGCATAAATCGGCTATGGGGATGGGATTAAAGTCCGCCAAAAATCTCTGATATTAAGATACCCAATTCCCATCTAGTATGACGCTAGATGCTGAATTCAATGTGGAAGGCTTAATATTTAGAGATTGGAACACATTAGAGTATACATCCCAAGGTATGTGTTCAGACCTGCAAGTTAAGGAGGTTGAATGTTTATATTCTTAATAGCTCTTTTGACAAATTGCATATGCAGGTGCAAGATTAAAGGAGCTACCTATGTGAGCATGAAGTTTAGCCGCTTCAAGAAGCTGGGACTTGGCTTTGACATGCTTATGAAGGATAGGGACATAGGCTAGTAAAACATATGTCAAGATAGAACTACTATGTATGTAAACTTTTGTGTACATTATCTTCATGTATTCAAAATGAGTTCCCAGGGTTCAATCCTTAGCGACACCCTGGTATTCGAATATATGGAATGTGTAATGTACTAATGTGAAATTCAATCGTCACGACATTTCATTTATGCAAAAGTTTGAATGTTTGAGATATTCTTTAGTTAATCGAGGATTACACTAAAATAGGGGAGGATTGTTGGATATTTTAGTGTAATTGGGTTAATTGGTAATTTAATCATAATAATACATCGTATAAGTATGGTGGTGCGGAGTGCACGCTTATATGAATTTATTATGATCTTAGGGGCGAAGCCCCTAAGGAACAGGGGTCCGGGGGCAGCGCCCCCGGGAGCGGGGTCCAAGGGGCGGCAGCCCCTGGCTGGGGTCGAGCTTGGAAATTTTTTATTTCCATTAAAATTGCTATGGCAAAAACGTCTCAGAAAATTAATTTTCGGAACTTGAGGGACTAATTTTGCCAATTCTGCAAACTCGGATTTCAACTGCTTTTAAGGCAGTTAAGGGGCCTGGATCATTATTCTGTTGTCACGAATTCATATAGAATTCTCTCCCGTTTTTCACACACATACTCAAACACAAATCATACAGAAAATTCTTAATCACTGATTGTATCTGGTTGAATAATTTGGGGTGAACCACCGAATTGATTCAATCTGAAAGCGTATCGCGCCTTCAGTGATTGTTTAATATCCGGTTTTGTTCGTTATTGACTGCATATCCCCAACAAAACATTAGCTGCAAGTTCTTCAGTCTCATCATCAGAAAGATGTAGCCACTTGTCATCCTCTGCAAGGAGAGCAATACCACTTTCTTCTTGTTTTGCCAGCATGAGTTTGTATTTGTAGTAATTGGAGTTCTTCTGACGAGGTTTGGTGCAATTAATAGCAAAATGACCAGATATTCCACAGTTGTAGCATTTTCTGTCATCATTCTTCTTTTCAACAACTTTCTTTTCAAACTTCTTTGGAGTCTCAAACTTTCTTTCTCCACTGAAATTCTCATTGTGGTTACCAAAATTGGGACCTTGAGCATTCTTAGCATAAGAAGAGACAGATGAAGTTCGAAGTTGATTGTTGTTTGGTTTTCCTTTTGAAGAACTTTTTCTTGAAAGATTTGGTGAAATAGGCTAGATGTTTGTACATCTCCTTTTCTTTCTCATCCATTTCGGGATCACTTGGTTCACTTGATTCAGAATCAGACATAACTTCAACTACACTCTTTCTGGAAGATCTAGACATCTTTCTTTCTGTAACTAAGGCAAGAGGATCAAGAGTAACACTTTCATCTTTCTTCTTTTGTTCCTTAAGAACGGCTTCAAGATTCAACTTCAACTTTTCATAAAGAGTATGAATAGTGAGCTTTTCAAAGTCAGCATGTTGATTGAGTTGGGTTCCATAGGGTTGCCACTCTTCTTCAAGGTTTCTGAGAAACTTGATATTCAATTCCATAGGTGTCTTCTTGATATCATTCTTTCTCAACTCATTAATCACATTACAGAATCTTGTGTAGACATAAAGCAAGGATTCACCCTTTTGTTGCTTAAAAGTTTCATATAGGTGAAGAACATTCGACAAACGTATGGTAGAAGACACACCAGAACCTTCCATTTGCTTTTCGACCTCATCCCAAATCTCTTTTCTTGTTTCATAAGAATCTACATTGCAGTAGATATCATCAGGAAGTGCTTGATAAAGGTAAGATCTGGAGAGTTTATCAGCAAGAGAACGATTCTTTTGTGCAGTATTCCAACTCTCTTTAGGAAGTTCTTCGTTAGTAACTGGATTTTTGTGAACGGCAGGACCTTCCTTGTAAGATAGTTTGATATCATCACTTAGAGTTTGTCTGTCAACCCAATCTAAGAATCTCTTTTTCCAAAGTGGATAGGAACCACGGTACAAAACAAGAGGTCTTGAGTCGGAACCAAGGGCTAAAGAATCTCGAGTCGTCATTTTGAGAAAATTATGTAGAAATACAGGTTTTCAAAATTCAAGAACTAATAACGGTTTTCAGATTGAAGAACAAATTCCGGTTTTCAAATCTGAAGAACAATTATCGGTTTTCAAATCGAAGGACTAGTATCGGTTTTCAGCTCAGATGAACAAATGCCGGTTTTCATATTGATGAAGAAATATCGGTTTTCGAGGGAAAAATTTGGAGGAGTCTCCTTTCGTAAAATGAAGAATATAAGAACTAATACCGGTTTTTGTGTAAACCAGGTATTTTCACATCAAAAACACACAACCACACAGCCACTAACAACAATTAGGAATATAAGATGAAATATCGGTTTTTGATAAATCCTTAGAATTATCGGTTTTTGATGAGGAGTAATGATTATCGGTTTTCAAAGAGAAAATTGGGCAGAGTTTTGGTTTGGAAAATGATGAATATAAGAACAAATATCGGTTTTGGTGTAAACCAGATATTATGATATAAAAATACGAAATTCAACCACACACAACAAACTACCACTTTGATGAAAACCGGTAAGAAAACCGGTAGGAAAACCGGTAAGAAAACCGGTAAATACTAAGAATGAAAGCCGGTATTACAACTACGAAATGAAGAAAACGAAAACCGGTACGAAAAACGGTATTTAGAACAGAAAATTAAAAATTCAAAAATAAGCTTTGTTGTTTGGAATTAGGTTCTGAAACATTTCAAGGATAATTAAAGGGATGTAATGAGTTGATTTATGATAAAAAGGAGATAACTTTAACATGTTTAAAGGGTAAAGCAAGAAAATTTCGGTAAAAGTAAAAAACAAAATCTAGCACAAAAATGAACAAAATCAATCCATGGAATGGATTTGGATCTTTCACCAATGTGATTTTGCTCTGATACCAATTGAAAACAATGCTAGATTATGTAATATAGTTATATGTGTGTGAGAGAGAAAGAGAGAATATGGAAAAATGGGAAATAATATAATGAAGACTAAAGTATTACAAAGGGTGGTGGAGGGGTATTTATACATAAACTTAATTACACTAAGGTCCTTCCTTAATTACACTAAAACCCCTCCACACTTAATTAATAGGACTAAACTATTTCAAAAGTACAAAACAAGCACTAACTAAATATAAAGCTAACACCGGTCGATACCAGCTTGGTCCCCGGGGTACACCGTTAGGGGTGTAATCGAGCCGACACAGTGCCAAGCTCGAGCTCGACTCGATTAAACTCGAAACTCGACTCGAGCTCGACTCGAGCCTTTATTTTCAAGCTCGAGCTCGAGCTCGCCTTACGAATCGACACTTTCGAGCTCGACTCGATTAAGTATTAAACTAAGTTTTAAGTCAAATTAGTCCTATAAGCTCGACAATTTCAAGCTCGACTCGATTAAGCTCGGCTCGGTAGGATAGTAATTATGTAAAAATATATAATATTCAAGGGTAAAATTGTAAATAAGTACAAGCTCGATTAAGCTCGCGAGCTTTTCGAGTAGGCTATATTGAGGCTCGAGCTCGACTCAAAATCTACTCGAGTAGCTCGAGCTCGCCTTACGAATCAACACTTTCGAGCTCGACTCGATTAAGAATTAAAAATTAAGTTTTAAGTCAAATTAGTCTTATAAGCTCGACAATTTCAAGCTCGAGCTCGAGCTCGCCTTACGAATCGACACTTTCGAGCTCGACTCGATTAAGAATTAAAAATTAAGTTTTAAATTTGTATATATTATAATGTAAAACGTATATATATATGTATCGAGAAAGGATTGACCATCATTTATAACTATGATATGTACTTTTAATATCATGATTTTGTTTTATTTATACAGTAATTTTAGTTGTTTTAATTAAGTCATAATTTATAAAAATTTTTGTTTATATATTTGAATTCGGCGTAAGCGGAAGGTCATTTTTCTTCGACTCAACCTGAATACCTAAATTCTCAGGGTCATCTCTGTGCATAACTTTTGAGAATCTGATGACAGTGGAATCTGAATATGCATTCTTTCTTTTTATATCTTGTTTGATTGAAAAAAGATGAACACTAAATGTTATTTCATGAATCTTTGCTTTAGAGTAGCATGATTCGTGCCATTAGGTGAGGTTATTAAGCATGTCATTTCACTATGTCAGATAAGTAATCCCTAGTTACGTTTCATATTTACGACATGAGTTCTTAGGTAATTTCTTTGATTTAATTTGGTACAATTTTTGATTGCTTATGTATTAGTAATGTATTAATTTTTATGTGAAACGAAATTTGTTGTATGAATAATAAGTAAGATAGTTCATAAGTACAAATATAAAAGTTTAGAAATACGTATGTCAAAAGGTTCGTTGTCTCCATTTTGGTATCTCCATTCCTTATCTATATTCAAGTCTTTTTATAGTTTAAGCAATGTAACATCAAATGTCTAAGACTTTTCTAAAAGGAGTGTTACTTGCCATCAGAGAAGACCTAGAAGAGGAGCAAACCCGATTTCTGGCCGGGGCAAATATTTGTAGGGGACATAATTTTTGAAAACTATATATTATATATTATAAACTGAAAATAGCTAATCCACCAAATTAGTATGAATAATGTTATTAAAGTTTCACGAATCATAAGTTAACTAACAAATAATATAGTATATATTAATTCTAATATTATGATTTTGTAGAGTACAAAGAATATATAGTTTTATTGTTATAACGTTAGTTATTATTTATAGAAAAATTTAGTTTATACGTTTGGATTCGTTAGGAAGTTAGAGGCATTTTTGTCTTGTTTGACCGGCTTAAATCTTCAGGGCCGCCACTGTTTGCCATGTTATTCCTTTTTGCAAGAACCAACTAATTAAATTCAGACCGGTAACTTTACAACATATAATTCTAGGTAATATAACTCAAATCATCTTAAATATTGCAAACTCAGTTTTTTTGAGTTTTTAAAAAATACCTACAAAAACACAATACCGCAAGAAGACCTTGTATTTCAGGACAAAATCACATGCAGTGCTTACGAAGAAACACTCCATGCGAATTGGGCAACATCACAACACTACAAGGAGGCGTTGCATTTTTAGGAAAAATCACAAACACTCCTTGCATCGTAACGACTGCTTGCGATTTACCCAAGAAATGCAAGGCCTTCTTGCGGACAATGAACGGAACGGTCACGTGATAAGCACGGGGCTTAGTTAGGTATGTGATAATAATGAATGGTGCAGACTGCAGAAATATACGAAAATGCGATTCCCACGTGGCATGTACGGTCAAATGCCGGTGCCAACAGAAGGACACGTTGATCCGTAAATTGTTTATTTTGACCTTCTATGGAAACCTTTGACTGCTGTTATCGTCGACGTATTCTACATACTACAAAAGTCAAACATGTGAATAACAAATGTATTTCTTTGCCAAACGAATCACTCCTTTCTATATAACCAGTTTTAATTTCCTATATTTGTTCACAATATATTGTTTCCTATATTTGTTCTATCAGAATGTTCGTGCAAAATTATTGTTATTTGATGGCTTTGGCGTACATATATAATATAACGTATTTAAAGTAATGCGGGCCATTTAAAGTAGGTTAGACTTTATATTATCCTTGTTACTAATTATATGTTGTACGTGATAAGAATTATAATAATATATGTTATACGTAATCATTATTATAAAAAAGAAGAAAGCAGCTTACAGGAGCTAATTACGGCATAACCTCGTCAACAACTAGAATTATACGGACATATATATAATAAAAGGAATCATGATCCATTATTGTACCTTTGATATTGTCAGCGTGTTAATTGGCTTAAAAAAAAAGAGTTTATTAATTGATTCAGAATGTGATTGAAGATAATGATACTTCTATTTGTTTAGGGAAGTAAATAACGAAATAAATGATGAACCCCTTGGGTGATGTATAATTTCTGGCTAACAAACATGTTAAGACGCATTTTGTATTAATTCAAAAGATTGAACTTTTGATTTCTATAATATATCGACACTCAATATTATCTTTTATAAGTTTTGGGTCTCAATACCTCAACGGTGCATAAGGAAGATTGGAATGTAAACGCTTACCTTTGACAAAGTATAAAGACTATTTTCAGGACCTATCTAAACGATAGAAAAGACATATGGTCTTGCACGGAGTGAGAATCGAATCTTTGTCTTTCTTCAAAAACAAAAGTATTAACCATTTGATTTAACCATGTTACTTTACATTTCTATCTATAAAATATTATATTATAATCGTTCATGACTTCAAGATTCATTTATATGGTCTTCCCGAATGATATACAGCAATTATAGTATTAGATATTTGTGATCTATATGTTAGTGTGGTAACATATTTTGAAAGTCTTATTAGAATTGAACAACCTCACTTAATAAATATTATAAAAAATGGTCAGGAAAAAATTTTAAGAAATCGTCGCACTATGTATTTTAAAATCAAAAACTTAACTTTTGCAGATGACCTGGCCCGTAAACTTAGATTTATTGACCATTAGATAGATACTTACCGAACTCAACTATTTAAGTTGGATAATTGCTGTTCAAAAAAAAAATAAATTGGATAATTTGTACATCATATCGGGATAATTCAAAAAATAAAAAAAAAAAAAAAAAAAAAAAAAAAAAAAAAAAAAAAAAAAAAAAAAAAAAAAAAAAAAAACCAAAAAAAAAAAAAAAAAAAACAAAAAAAAAAAAAAAAAAAAAAAAAAAAAAAAAAAAAAAAAAAAAAAAAAAAAAAAAAAAAAAAAAAAAAAAAAAAAAAAAAAAAAAAAAAAAAAAAAAAAAAAAAAAAAAAAAAAAAAAAAAAAAAAAAAAAAAAAAAAAAAAAAAAAAAAAAAAAAAAAAAAAAAAAAAAAAAAAAAAAAAAAAAAAAAAAAAAAAAAAAAAAAAAAAAAAAAAAAAAAAAAAAAAAAAAAAAAAAAAAAAAAAAAAAAAAAAAAAAAAAAAAAAAAAAAAAAAAAAAAAAAAAAAAAAAAAAAAAAAAAAAAAAAAAAAAAAAAAAAAAAAAAAAAAAAAAAAAAAAAAAAAAAAAAAAAAAAAAAAAAAAAAAAAAAAAAAAAAAAAAAAAAAAAAAAAAAAAAAAAAAAAAAAAAAAAAAAAAAAAAAAAAAAAAAAAAAAAAAAAAAAAAAAAAAAAAAAAAAAAAAAAAAAAAAAAAAAAAAAAAAAAAAAAAAAAAAAAAAAAAAAAAAAAAAAAAAAAAAAAAAAAAAAAAAAAAAAAAAAAAAAAAAAAAAAAAAAAAAAAAAAAAAAAAAAAAAAAAAAAAAAAAAAAAAAAAAAAAAAAAAAAAAAAAAAAAAAAAAAAAAAAAAAAAAAAAAAAAAAAAAAAAAAAAAAAAAAAAAAAAAAAAAAAAAAAAAAAAAAAAAAAAAAAAAAAAAAAAAAAAAAAAAAAAAAAAAAAAAAAAAAAAAAAAAAAAAAAAAAAAAAAAAAAAAAAAAAAAAAAAAAAAAAAAAAAAAAAAAAAAAAAAAAAAAAAAAAAAAAAAAAAAAAAAAAAAAAAAAAAAAAAAAAAAAAAAAAAAAAAAAAAAAAAAAAAAAAAAAAAAAAAAAAAAAAAAAAAAAAAAAAAAAAAAAAAAAAAAAAAAAAAAAAAAAAAAAAAAAAAAAAAAAAAAAAAAAAAAAAAAAAAAAAAAAAAAAAAAAAAAAAAAAAAAAAAAAAAAAAAAAAAAAAAAAAAAAAAAAAAAAAAAAAAAAAAAAAAAAAAAAAAAAAAAAAAAAAAAAAAAAAAAAAAAAAAAAAAAAAAAAAAAAAAAAAAAAAAAAAAAAAAAAAAAAAAAAAAAAAAAAAAAAAAAAAAAAAAAAAAAAAAAAAAAAAAAAAAAAAAAAAAAAAAAAAAAAAAAAAAAAAAAAAAAAAAAAAAAAAAAAAAAAAAAAAAAAAAAAAAAAAAAAAAAAAAAAAAAAAAAAAAAAAAAAAAAAAAAAAAAAAAAAAAAAAAAAAAAAAAAAAAAAAAAAAAAAAAAAAAAAAAAAAAAAAAAAAAAAAAAAAAAAAAAAAAAAAAAAAAAAAAAAAAAAAAAAAAAAAAAAAAAAAAAAAAAAAAAAAAAAAAAAAAAAAAAAAAAAAAAAAAAAAAAAAAAAAAAAAAAAAAAAAAAAAAAAAAAAAAAAAAAAAAAAAAAAAAAAAAAAAAAAAAAAAAAAAAAAAAAAAAAAAAAAAAAAAAAAAAAAAAAAAAAAAAAAAAAAAAAAAAAAAAAAAAAAAAAAAAAAAAAAAAAAAAAAAAAAAAAAAAAAAAAAAAAAAAAAAAAAAAAAAAAAAAAAAAAAAAAAAAAAAAAAAAAAAAAAAAAAAAAAAAAAAAAAAAAAAAAAAAAAAAAAAAAAAAAAGTAATGGATCACAAGGAACCATCGTCAGCAATCACAATATGTATAAGGAAGAGTAAGTAATGTCTTACAAGTAGCCTTTATAAGGCACAAAGTCAAGCAAATAGGTAAACCGATAGTAAACCTCGTCACATAACAAGCCAATAGTGTATCAACAAGAATGAGGGATGCGTGTCACGATTATGCATAAGTAATACCAACATCAATGAGTATGCGAAGCAATAAGGATGCATAAAGTATATGTGCATGCGGCATGATCAAGCAATGCATGAGTGTATATCATGTGTCTCTCAACAATCATCAAAAGTGCACCAGTTCCCCGGGGAGCGAACGGCCTCGCACACGTTTCCCATACAAAAGGGGTGCGTACGTTATCGCTCACGTTTCCCATAGATTGGGGGTGCGTGCGTCTCATCAATAACCATATCATTATGCATGCGTGTTGTCTCAATCACGAGTCCATCAATCATCAAAACCATCAATCCAACCAAACTATACGTACATACACTTATGAGGATTCTACTTTCAACGAGTCCTAGATGCTTATATATAGGGTCACCCGCAGCCTTCCCACCACATCTAAAACCCTTTGAAGGCATAACCGACTTCCATGTATGTACGACTATCCTAAATAATCACAATATGCATAAGGAAGAGTAAGTAATGTCTTACAAGTAGCCTTTATAAGGCACAAAGTCAAGCAAATAGGTAAACCGATAGTAAACCTCGTCACATAACAAGCCAATAGTGTATCAACAAGAATGAGGGATGCGTGTCACGATTATGCATAAGTAATACCAACATCAATGAGTATGCGAAGCAATAAGGATGCATAAAGTATATGTGCATGCGGCATGATCAAGCAATGCATGAGTGTATATCATGTGTCTCTCAACAATCAAACAAACACGTATGTGTACACTTTTCAGCCCGAATCTCAATTGAGTAGGGAGCTACGGAACTCACCTGATCGGCAAAGAAGTTAAGTTGGGTACAAAGTTGAGTTACAGTCGTTCGATGTTCGCTTCGCGTCCAAAACCTAAATATCGATCATATACGTACACATTAACATACACATTACAAATCACTAGTCAAGCCCTATCTAGGTTTTAGAAGAGTAAATCAACTTTGGATGGTAATTGGGACTCAATTCGGTCTCGTCACAACTCTCAAGCATCTAAATGGTTCAACTGATTTTAACAAGGACACTTTAACACGACATTTTCGGAAATGATGATGGATTTAAGATATAAGGGTTATACCATGATAAAGTAGACTCTCTCACGATTCCAACGATAGGTCATACGGCTAAAACGGACTTACGGTTCAAAAGTTATTAACGTTTGAAAACTGACGCGCGAAACAGGGCCTCATGACTGCGCCGCAGTCAGGATGCATTTCATCCACTGCGCCGCAGTCAGGAAGTGAGCTTCAAACCAGGGGGAAACCACTGCGCCGCAGTCAAGGCCCTGCCTTGCCACTGCGCCGCAGTCAGGATGAGCTTCAAACCAGAACCACTGCGCCGCAGTCAGGAAGTGAGCTTCAAACCAGGGGACCACTGCGCCGCAGTCAGGATGAGCTTCAAACAGGGGACCACTGCGCCGCAGTCAGGATAGCTTCCATCCACTGCGCCGCAGTCAGGAAGTGAGCTTCAAACCAGGGGGAAACCACTGCGCCGCAGTCAGGATGAGCTTCACCAGGGGATCCACTGCGCCGCAGTCAGGAAGTGAGCTTCAAACCAGGGGGAAACCACTGCGCCGCAGTCAGGATGCTTCGCCACTGCGCCGCAGTCAGGAAGTGAGCTTCAAACCAGGGGGAAACCACTGCGCCGCAGTCAGGATGCATTTCACCGACCACTGCGCCGCAGTCAGGAAGTGAGCTTCAAACCAGGGGGAAACCACTGCGCCGCAGTCAGGATGAGCTTCAAACCAGGGGACCACTGCGCCGCAGTCAGGATGCTTCAAACAGGGACCACTGCGCCGCAGTCAGGAAGTGAGCTTCAAACCAGGGGGAAACCACTGCGCCGCAGTCAGGATGCTTCACCGACCACTGCGCCGCAGTCAGGATGAGCTTCAAACCAGGGGGAAACCACTGCGCCGCAGTCAGGATGAGCTTCAAACCAGGGGACCACTGCGCCGCAGTCAGGATAGCTTCAAACAGGGCCACTGCGCCGCAGTCAGGAGTGAGCTTCAAACCAGGGACCACTGCGCCGCAGTCAGGAAGTGAGCTTCAAACCAGGGGACCACTGCGCCGCAGTCAGGATGAGCTTCAAACCAGGGGAAACCACTGCGCCGCAGTCAGGATGAGCTTCAAACCAGGGGACCACTGCGCCGCAGTCAGGATAGCTTCAAACAGGGGACCACTGCGCCGCAGTCAGGAAGTGAGCTTCAAACCAGGGGAAACCACTGCGCCGCAGTCAGGAAGTGCTTCACCGACCACTGCGCCGCAGTCAGGAAGTGAGCTTCAAACCAGGGGGAAACCACTGCGCCGCAGTCAGGATGAGCTTCAAACCAGGGGACCACTGCGCCGCAGTCAGGATAGCTTCAAACCAGGGGACCACTGCGCCGCAGTCAGGAGTGAGCTTCAAACCAGGGGGAAACCACTGCGCCGCAGTCAGGAATAGCTTCAAACCAGGGGGAAACCACTGCGCCGCAGTCAGGAAGTGAGCTTCAAACCAGGGGGAAACCACTGCGCCGCAGTCAATTACCCAAACCCATATTTCCATCCATAACATCATCGAATCTTCCAAATCGATCAAACCCTAGTCAAACCCTAAATTGACCCAAAACTCATTTTAAGTCGATTTAGAACCTGTAAATGTACGAGATGACTAGAAACGAGTAAACTAACATAAATAGAAGTAAATGGGATGAATTAGACTTACCAAAACTTCCTTTCCGAGTTAGAACCCAATTTATGGCAAAATGGGTAAAATGGGTAAACTTTGACCTTTGATTCTTCGATATGATGATAAAGAGGTGAAGACGATGATGATTCTCGAGTTAAACTAGTTCCAAAACGCCAAATGATGCTAGAGAATGAAGAACTAGAGGTGGATGGTCTTGCTTTTTACTTAGAGAGAAAAGAGAAGAGAGAAAGAGATATGTGGTGAACTAATGAGATAAGGAAAGGAAATGGGTCATAAAGGGGCTGGTGGGTCGTGGATGACCCACGGGCCGACCCGTTTCCTTCTCAAGCCAAATTACAAAACGTTAGGCATTTAAACACCGATTAAAACATATTATCGACCCGACGAACATACCACATTGTCATTTAATCACAAAACGACCCAAATATTTCATTAACTTGAATTGTTAGTCAAATTGCACGTAAAGTCAAACGGTCAAAACTCACGGATGTTACAATATTGACTTTATTCAAAATAATTACCCTACTAATATAATTTATTCTATTAATATTTATAATCGAGTCAAGTTAACCAGATTTAGAAACCCGAGTTCAAGCTTGAAAAGGAAGACCTCTGTCAAGTAATAGAGTTTCAGGCTTCGAGTTTGATATTGAGTCGAGTGTGGGCTGTTATATTGACTTTATTCAAAATAATTACTTTACTAATTCCTTTATTTTTATGCTTGGCAACATACATTTATCCATGTGTATCATTTCTAATATGTGGATTTTATACACTAGTTATTATTGATACCAAGTAAAAGATTTAAATAAATAAAATGTTATTATTACATTTTAACCTATAAAACAAATTAAACATAGTTAAAGTTAACTTCGATAAGGCTTAAAGAAGAAGAAGAATTATATCTAGGCAGTCTAGCAATATAGTCCCAAAATGGGCGACACCAATAAAAGGTATGTATGTGATCTAAATGTCTAATATTTATATTTGTTTATGCATAATCCAAACTGGACCGCAAAGATTTAGCATTCAACTTCCATCCATTTGCTTGTGAAAAAGACAGCCTTGGCATCTTTTATGGTCCAATCTTGGAAAATTCAACTTCCAATGTAATAATAATATATTGAATAACAAAAAAACTATAACCGTAAAGTTAAATCAAAAAGCATCTTTTTTATTTTTTATTTTTTTTTCTTTTACAAAGGTACAATTTTTTTGGCTTAAAATAATGGACCAGTTTCTTTCCGGAGCTAAAATGAAATTAAAATTTTATTATAGTGAATTGTAGTGTTTAATTGCTTGCTTCTATTTATAATTTATAATTGTATTTGTGTTTGAATATTTAAATTCAAACTTTCAAGCGAAAATACATACAAGACGGTCTGAATTTGTCCAAAATACACCCATACGCTTACGATTTTGTAACTTGTTAATAATAAACTAATTCGATGTGTATAATAACTGAATAACATGTCAAAACACAAATAGTGTTGAAATTCCACTCATTCTTTCTTAATCTTAATTTTGATTTCACATGTCAACAATAAATTTATCAAATAAATCACATCTAGCAATTTTTCTAAACAATTCTACTCCATTGCACAAATGACATGTTACAACCTATATGATTACCAAAATCAAAAAGTGGGTGGGTGATTGTCATGTACCTTTGCTAGGTATATAACCTCTCATATATTAATATTTTAATATTTATTATATAATAAATAAATAATTGACCCTCATATTTTTTATGAAATAAAAATTACCATGTGAGAGGTTTTATATGTAAGTTAGGAACATGACAGCCACATATTATCATCTCTCTTGTTAAAAGGGAAAAGTGGGTGTATGGTTGTCATGTATCTTAAGCTAGGTATAGAACTCTCTCACATACTAATATTTTAATATTTATTATATAATAAATAAATAATTGACCCCTCATATTTTTTAAGAAATAAAAATTAACATGTGAAAAATTCTATACCTAAATTAGGTATATAACAACCACATATTTTCATCTTTTTTTAACAAAAAACATGTGTTTTAAAAATGGAAACCAAGAGTAAATAAAGTCTTGGGGATCTAATGACAATTATCTTTGTCAAACATTTCTTTTAGATAGTGGGGTTAGCAACTCTCTCATTCAAATCTTTCCTTTTTTCCAATAAAACATATATATATTGTCAAAGCATAAATAAAGACTCCTCGCCCATATATAATTTGTCAAACTTTCTTAGCTTGTTCTCTTTGTTTGTCTCTATTTCTACTTCTTCTTCATCAGCCATGTCTGAAGGCCAAAGAGATGTATACTACCATGATCCATTTCATGATGATCAAAGAACAAGTGACACACTTTTTTCATTCTTTGGCTCCAATTCCACAATTAGAGATGACTCTTCAATATCACAGCCTAATCATCAAAGATTTCAAGACTACATGGGTTTAACTCACTTCTTCAATAATGGATCTAGTAATATTGATTACGACACTACACCAACTGCCGTAACCACAAATAATTTTGGTTATTCACCTTCTTCTTCATCACAACAAGTTTTTGGACTTGATCAAGATGACCAAAAGCCGGTTATGGACCCAGCCGGACACTTGGTTGGTGTTACTCATGAGACCTCTCCTGTTAAGCCAAACTCTCCTAATAATTCCCTCCTTTCGTCGTCTACGGAGGCTGCTGACGATGAAGATGAACTCAAAGAAGCTGGTGGTAAGAAGGAGAATCATCAACCGAAAGGCGTATTGGAAGATGGAGGAGTAGATAGCTCTAAGAAAGTGTAAGTTATTACAGTATTTGTGTATATATGACTCATCAATCTTGATGACTGTATTATTTTTTTCGTAGAAAGACATGTTCACACATATTTACGATTTGTCCGAGCATCATGAGACCATAGGTCAAATCTCTTGGTTGATGGAGTCAGCTCAAATACTGCTAGGACCAATTAAGTTTCTTTAGTAATCGTATTGATCGTATTATAATGGTTTATCGATCAGTTATTGATTCCTTAATTAATTTGGTTTTACTTGCAATAACGAATTGAATAGGAATAATAAGCAGAAGAAGAAAGAAGAAAAAAAGCAAAGGGAACCGCGGTTCGCCTTTATGACAAAGAGTGATGTTGATCATCTTGAAGATGGATATCGATGGAGGAAATATGGACAGAAAGCCGTCAAGAATAGCCCCTATCCTAGGTACATACACACATACTAATACGAGTATTTTACATATGAGTGTATACAAATATATACATAATATATTTATTGCTTTGATCACAAAAGTCTACTTAGTTTCTTGGATTCTGAATATTAATATAATTTGGAAGTTTAAATTTGACTGGTAAATCTTGAATACATATACATGTATAATTTAAAATCATGAAACCCTATATTCTCTGCAACTACCAACTTTGTATTCTATCTGCAAAGTCATTGGTTTAAGTTTGTTTCACATTCTTGATCAGCTTATTTTATACAACTAATTACACAAATAAATTAATATCAAACTTTCTTTCCCATTTCAATGTGTGAAGTTTTTTTTTATATATTTATTAATCAATTAAGAATTCTTGTAAGAAATAATCAAGTAGTTTAATTAATTTGATATGAAATACAGAAGTTACTACCGATGCACAACTCAAAAGTGCACGGTGAAGAAGCGGGTGGAAAGATCGTATCAAGATCCGTCGACGGTAATCACTACATATGAAGGACAACATAACCATCACTTGCCTGCAACACTGAGAGGGAATGTTGCTGGCGGAATGTTGTATCCGCCATCATCTGCTATGACAATGATGGCGGCGGCACAAGGTGCTATGATGTCAGGTGTAGTTGCAGCCGGTTCACCAAGCAGCTTCCTCCCTATGCATCGTGAGTTTCTAGCTCATCATCATCATCATGCTGGTTTCTACAATAATAATGCGGGTGGTGGAGCAAGTAGTGATCAACCGACGATGTACTACCAGCAGCAAACTCCATCATCATTAGTAGCTCAGCAAATTCATCAGATTCATTCAGCCGCAGCTGATTATGGCCTTTTACAAGACATGGTCCCATCCATGACTTTTAAACAAGAACCCTAAATTATTACACTAGCTCCGTACGTACTACTACTCATCCCGACAGACCGACCCCTACCTCGATGATCGATCAGCTCTCCCGCAAAACCTCTGACCTTTTGTTGACTTACTTTCACCATCTATTTTATATATATTTGATATATCCATGGCCGGGTAGGGTGCAGTGGTGGTGTTGTTTTTGCAGTATATATATAGCCATCATATATATATATGAATGAATCTGATGAGCATGCATACATATAGAGGAACATGCATGATATAGCTACTTGCTTTAATTATGTAATTACACTTTCTAAAGGATATATATTATATCCCTCTATAATTATTTCTTGGTTGATTATATATATAGCACATTTAATCTTCTAGACCTATTAATTTGATTATGATACTCGTAATATATAGTGTATGAGTACTCTTTTTTAATTTTATGCTAACAAGTCCTGTCCTTATAGCTAAAAAGTTTTTCCCATTGTGTAAACGTACATAGATCATAGTGTTATTGTGTATTCTTACATATATTCGATCTGCTTTTAGTTATGTTTCCACAAAAGTAGATATATATCCCTGGATTACATATATATATATATTCTCTCCCAATCAATTATCAATACAGTCGCCTCATATTTGACCTATATATATTTATAATGAAATATGAAAAACGTTCGATCCAACTAATATTAATTTTGCTTATGGGTAAACATGTTTAATAGTTGATTTTGCCACTGCCAAAATAGTTTTGGTATATACGGATGTTTTTATCAAAATCAAATATGCATCATTATGTCATGTTTTAAGTGCATTAAGTGCTAGAAATATTTATGAGCAAATGATTGGTTTTGGTGTAAGAAACGTATGTAAAAAATGAGTAATAACTCGTACATAATGTCTACAAGCACTCTAATTAATTTATTTGTTTGACAAAATTGTTGTTTAGAAAATTAAACTATAATGTTTGACACCTTATACATTTCATTCATCTGATTTTTTATGTTGCCATGAGTTTATTATGAAGCACTAGTATGGTATCCGCGCAACGCGGCGGCGGTGGTGGGGACGATAGTCTAGTGGTGTCGGTGACGGTATTATTGGTGGTGGCGGTGTCAAGTGGTGTAAGTTGATGTAAAGGTGATAGTGGAATATTTTAGAAGATAAGGCTTAAAATGTTAATTATTAAAATAAAGGTTTAGAGTGTAAATTAATTCATTAAGGGCAAATTTGGTAATTTATAAAAACTCTTTCCATAATGGGTATTTATTAAGGGTAATTTAGTATTTTTGCATCTAACCATTTTCTAACACTTTCCAAAAATAAGGGGTTGATAATTATTATAAAGGAGTATAGATAGATACATATAAATATATATAATATATCATAAGTATTACATTATATAAACATATACGTACGTACGAGATGACAAAAGTGGTTTTCAATCAAATTGTAGCTCCCTTCAATTCGAAAAGATAACATATATTAAACCTCAGTTTAGTGTAGTAAATAGAAATAAGTTGCCAACAATAGAAGGTAACATATATTCCCGTTTTTACAAAATGTATATAGAACTACAAGCTTTTTTTTTCTTTTTTTTTATTATTATTTTTATTTAAGATTCATTAACAGCGAAAATTAATTACCTTTTTATCAACTTTTATTACTAGCATATTCAGTTTATAGGATAGGATTTACGGTATAGAATTTTTATGTACTATTTCATTTACACACTTTCTACCTCTCACAAAATGGGCGTCAGGACTATTCATCGGATGTTATAAAAAATCATTAAAACTTTAAAAATATGTCATATTAGTCATTTATGTTACCAAAATGATGTTGTTTTGGTAATAAAACAAGAACCTTGGTACTAAAACAAGAACCTAATAGTAACATAATAATTTTAAAGTTTTAATGGTCTAGATGAGACACTTAAAAAATAGATTGGTTAGTTGGTGTATAAAATTCAAAAAGGCTTTCGATAACTTAAAAGGGACAAACCAAAAAATACATAAGGTCGGACGGAGTGGTCAATGAATAAGTGATCTTCCCCAAATTGTCACGTAATCTTTACCTAATAAAAACTTTTGAGCTCAAAACTCCCAAATTCTTCCCAAACTTCATCAATTTGGTAGCGGCAGTACTGTTATTAATTTTGGTGAACTTTGCCAATTTCTCCGCCCAATTAGAGAAAAGATTCACCTCTCTCTCTATCTCTCTCTCCTCGGTGAACTTCACCAAATCCATTAACCGAATTGCTCCACACGAGAGGGTTGTACGTGGTGGTGTTACCAAGTACCCCGATTCGACGCCGACAGTTTGCCGATGCCACCCCCTCCACTAGTTTTAGACATTTATCTAGATAAATGCAAAAATGTTTCTTAGACTAGCTTTTTTATTTGGCCACAATATTTTGACCTTTTACAATATATTAGCTAATGTCATTAAACGGCGTTTAGCATGTAATGTACGATTTTCATATTTTGAACTAGTTAGAATGAAACAGAACCTATATATCTTTTGAATACATTGTCGGTTCCATCTTAATTTTCCAAATGTCTTTATCTTGGTTTGTTTCAATCAGAGCTAGTTTCTATCTATTACATCCATATATAGACACATCAACCATTACTGATAACAGATCTACTAAAGATTAGCCAATCGGTTTTATGCTCTTGGAGTTTTGGCAACCTTATCCTTAAAACTAGCTATAACAAAGCCAAACAACTCCGTTTTGTACGTAGTTTGTTATTAGTCCGTCAAGCGACGAAGAAACTCAACTCGACCAGTGGTTGTAAGTTGTATCAGAACTTTAGTTATAGCTAAATGTAACCAAAAAAACCGTTGATTTCAGTTTGAATTACTAGGGAGGCTCATGTAGCCCATTCTACTTTTTAATTCTATTTTGGATTAGAGCTAAGACTATATTTGAAGTGGCCCATTTGAAGCCAATGTACGAAAAATGATTAATTTTTTATTGCCCCACCTATAGCTAGTGGGGAAGTTATAGATACTTTTTCTATAAAATCTTCATTTATATTATTGAGTTGTATTAAATTTTGGTGTATTTAATTTGAACTTTAATTAGGAACCGAGATATTTGAATAATATATATTCTACTATACGTTAATTAGTACAGTAATATTTTCTACTTTAGGATATGCGATGAAAAAATTAAATTTAGAACTTCATCTTATTAGGTAACTAGATTATGCCCCATGCGATGCATGGTAATATACACATTACATTAAATTGATTACAAATATAATATTTTAAGTAATATTACTTGAAAACAATGATTAACATATATACGTCAAAAGTATTAATAAATGTTATATAATAATAACTAGATTATGCCCCATGCGATGCATGGTAATATACACATTACATTAAATTGATTACAAATATAATATATTAAGTAATTTTACTTGAAAACAAAACATATATACGTCAAAAGTTCTAATAAATGTTATATAATAATAATGACTAAAAAGATTTTTAATGATATTATATTTTTATTATGCATGTAAAATCTGAAAGGAACATATATAAAGTAGAATAAAGAAAGAAAAAAAGAGGAAAAAGAAGATATAAAGGTGAAGAGAGGAAATTAAATCGAATATAAAAACAAATATCAAAAATATGTGTGTGAATCGGTAAAGTAAATATCCAATTTAACATTGATAATATAATCGGATAGTAAATATTAGATAAAATTATCAATATAATCTAGTTTATATTATATTAAAGTAATTATATTCCACGTACAAAGATAATTAAATACAAAGGAAAATAGAAAGAGATAAGTTACAAAGATTGATAATTATATTATCAATGTCTTTTAATTAGTTTTAATATTCACTAAATATCTACCGTAGTTTGCAAAAAATAAACAAATATTAAGTTAGATCAAGTGGTTTGTGTATAATATTAAAAGTTAGAGGTCATGAGTTCTAATCTTGTATTTGGCTTTTTTATTTGCTATTTAAAATTGATAAAAAAAAACAAATGTCCACGTAGACAAATAATGACGTGGCAAATGAAGTGCCACATAAGCACTAAAAATATATATTTAATGTCAATATATCTAAAAAAAACATTAAAATTACCATAAATTGCCACCTAAGCAAAAACCTTAGTTGGCACGAAAAGAGAAGTGTCACCTAGGAAAAAAAGTATCCTCTCTTAGTTATATAGAGAGATAACTAAAAGGATTTTTAATGATATTATACTTTTATTATGCATGTAATATCTGAAAGGAACATATATAAAGTAAAATATAGAAAGAAAAAAAGGATGAAAAAAAAGATATAAAGGTGAAGAGAGGAAATTTAAATCGAATATGAAAACAAACATCAATTATATGTGTGTGAAATTGATAAAGTAAATATCTAATTTAACATTGATTATATAATCGGATAGTAAAATATTAGATAAAATTATCAATATAATCTAGTTTTATATTATATTAAAGTAAATTATATTCCACGTACAAAGATAATTAAATACAAAGGAAAATAGAAAGAGATAAGTTACAAAGATTGATAATTATATTATCAATGTCTTTTAATTAGTTTTAATATTCACTAAATATCTACCGTAGTTTGCAAAAAATAAACAAATATTAAGTTAGATCAAGTGGTTTGTGTATAATATTAAAAGTTAGAGGTCATGAGTTCTAATCTTGTATTTGGCTTTTTTATTTGCTATTTAAAATTGATAAAAAAATGTCCACGTAGACAAATAATGACGTGGCAAATGAAGTGCCACATAAGCACTAAAAATATATATTTTACATGTCAATATATCTAAAAAAAACATTAAAATTACCATAAATTGCCACCTAAGCAAAAACCTTAGTTGGCACGAAAAGAGAAGTGTCACCTAGGAAAAAAACTATCCTCTCTTAGTTATATAGAGAGATAACTAAAAGGATTTTTAATGATATTATACTTTTATTATGCATGTAAAATCTGAAAGGAACATATATAAAGTAGAATAAAGAAAGAAAAAAAGAGGAAAAAGAAGATATAAAGGTGAAGAGAGGAAATTTAAATCGAATATGAAAACAAACATCAATTATATGTGTGTGAAATTGATAAAGTAAATATCTAATTTAACATTGATTATATAATCGGATAGTAAAATATTAGATAAAATTATCAATATAATCTAGTTTTATATTATATTAAAGTAATTATATTCCACGTACAAAGATAATTAAATACAAAGGAAAATAGAAAGAGATAAGTTACAAAGATTGATAATTATATTATCAATGTCTTTTAATTAGTTTTAATATTCACTAAATATCTACCGTAGTTTGCAAAAAATAAACAAATATTAAGTTAGATCAAGTGGTTTGTGTATAATATTAAAAGTTAGAGGTCATGAGTTCTAATCTTGTATTTGCTTTTTTATTTGCTATTTAAAATTGATTAAAAAAATGTCCACGTAGACAAATAATGACGTGGCAAATGAAGTGCCACATAAGCACTAAAAATATATATTTTACATGTCAATATATCTAAAAAAAACATTAAAATTACCATAAATTGCCACCTAAGCAAAAACCTTAGTTGGCACGAAAAGAGAAGTGTCACCTAGGAAAAAAACTATCCTCTCTTAGTTATATAGAGAGATAACTAAAAGGATTTTTAATGATATTATACTTTTATTATGCATGTAATATCTGAAAGGAACATATATAAAGTAAAATATAGAAAGAAAAAAAGGATGAAAAAAAAGATATAAAGGTGAAGAGAGGAAATTTAAATCGAATATGAAAACAAACATCAATTATATGTGTGTGAAATTGATAAAGTAAATATCTAATTTAACATTGATTATATAATCGGATAGTAAAATATTAGATAAAATTATCAATATAATCTAGTTTTATATTATATTAAAGTAAATTATATTCACGTACAAAGATAATTAAATACAAAGGAAAATAGAAAGAGATAAGTTACAAAGATCGACAATTATATTATCAATGTCTTTTAATTAGTTTTATATTATATTAAAGTAATTATATTACACGTACAAAGATAATTAAATACAAAGGAAAATAGAAAGAGATAAGTTACAAAGATCGACAATTATATTATCAATGTCTTTTAATTAGTTTTAATATTCACTAAATATCTACCGTAATTTTGCAAAAAAATAAACAAATATTAAGTTAGATCAAGTGGTTTGTGTATAATATAAAAAGTTAGAGGTCATGAGTTCTAATCTTGTATTTGACTTTTTTACTTGCTATTTAAAATTGATAAAAAGGAAAAGCAAATGTCCACGTAGACAAATGATGACGTGGCAATTGAAGTGCCACATAAGCACTAAAAATATATATTTAATGTCAATATATCTAAAAAAAACATTAAAATTACCAGAAAATGTCAACTAAGCAAAAATCCTAGTTGGCACGAAAAGAGAAGTGACATCTAGGAAAAAAACTATCATCTCTTAGTTATATAGAAAGATAGAGAGATTGTGCTAGCTTTACTTCCCGTATAGTAGTGTTAGATTTTTTTTTCATGTGAGATGATCGTATATTCGTATGTGAAGTGAACCAAATAACCCATCATGGTATTGTATAGATTTGTGACGACTACCAATCCATAGATGGAGGCAGCTTGACCT
The DNA here is from genome assembly GCA_034093135.1 of Erigeron breviscapus. Taxonomy (NCBI): domain Eukaryota; kingdom Viridiplantae; phylum Streptophyta; class Magnoliopsida; order Asterales; family Asteraceae; genus Erigeron; species Erigeron breviscapus. Next base: position 282,181,608 of record CM067167.1, read on the forward strand.
ATATGTGAAGTTAAAGTACGTGAAATCGATCCTTAGGATGTCAAATCATGTGGGTATTAATTGAAAGTATTTCACCCGCACCAAAAACCTTACGGGGAGGTCATGATGGGGATCCACCGTGGTTCCAGACAGAATGTCCTCTGTTATTTTATTTACCTATCATTTGTGACGGATAAAAAGAGAAAACACATAAAAACATTTTTAAAAATAATATTGGAAAAGAAGTGTTATATGTACAAAAGTATACAAACAGAAGCGATATATATACGTCGTTATCGATAGTCTAATCAACTAATATACTGTAGAGAGGGGGGAAAAGGATTCTATTTGATTGGTGGAATATATGTTTATAAACGGAAGGTAGCATTTCGGTAAGGAACGTCAGTCCTTTGAGATCATTTTGTGACACATTTGACGGCATAGGTTATCCCAGCAGAATCGCAAGATGCCATTATATAAGAATAATACGTGAAACTCCGAGTACATAAAAGTCCATAATAATACTTGCTACGAGACGAGCGAAACTCTGAAAAAGCAAAAATATTACTAAGAGCATAACATGAATACGAGGACAAAAATAAGAACACGCAACTTGAACATCCTAATCCAAGAGAGCCATAATGTGAAAATAAAGATCTTAAATATTGACATCATTTTCATATCGTAATCTGAAGGTCCTGATCAAACTTTTATATTTGTTGTAGTTTTTATATCAAAGATTAAATATTGTGAATATTTACAAAATAGGTACAATGCAATAAAACTTTCATAAAACTATATAAGCCGTTTTGTACAAAGGTTATACAGAAAAGAAAACGAGACAACGTATATTTAATTTCAGATCGAATCCATTTTATTAAATGACTACCTAAATAGTAAAAACAGAAGAAAAAAGAAAGATAACTACAAAAATAGGAAAACAAGTACTAATGATTTAGAATTTCAAGAGCTTGACCATGAATCTAGATCACATATGTTTTACATGTTTCAGTTCGGAACAGGGATGGGTTGACATTCTCAAAAGGTTGATTACAAAACTACAACAAATGGCTGGAGAACCGATGGTTCGTTTTCCTTGTAAGTTGGTAATGAAGATGTATACTTTAATTCTTTTTTTTTTATCTTGATCTATGTATGTATGTATGTATGTTTCATGTATATCCCAGTCCAACAGGATGTATCATCTAAGAATCTTTGATGTATCTACAACTTCATCATGCCTGCAAACCCATATTAACAACAAAAACCTCATGTAATAAACCAATAATAGCTAACTTAACTTCAACAAATATTTCTATAAACGAGAGAACTTGGGAATCTAGAAGACGATTTTGACAAAACGACTTCATTCAGATGAGTATCTTTAGAAGGGGGAAAAAGAAATTTGATGAATTGGTAAAATAGATGAACATGCAATTTCATATTTGTCATTTCACCTTTTCATATCAAGTACATAAATTTTTTAAAAATTAAGCAACATAAAGTCATACATTCTTGATCAAATTAACAAAAATAAAATAAAATTGAAGAGCAAAAAAGAGCTTACCGGTCACTGAGGAATCTGAACAACAATGAAAGCAATCAAGTATAAACACATGGAAATTGCTGCTCCGGCAAGGAAATTATAAAGAAGTTGTCGGTCATTTTTAGTGGGTATAAAAACCGACTTGAGGGTGTTTGTTAGTTCAAAGAGCCGGCAAGATATCTGCACAAGGGGAAAACATAACCGATGTGAAAAACTAGATTTGTTATATCATTTCATTTAATAAAAAGGCTCAAAGATATTCTGCTCACCAAAACATAAGCTGCGGTAGTAAGCATGAAATTCAGCATAGGATAATTTGGGATAAAAGACAGAAGCCACTTTGGCTGACCATTGGGAATATCTGATCTGCACCATTAACATTGGTTAGATCTGGTCATAGCAATTTTCTGCATTTCACTCTAGTTGCTCAGAGAACTTACTTAGAGGTGACTAATGGGGTTGAAAGAAGTTATTCTGGATATGGGTGGAAACAGGTCAGGTGGAACCACTAGCATTATCTTTTGCCAATTTTTCCGATTCTTACAATGAGTTAATGTGTTGAATATGATTGCATAAACTATGTTATCACATAAAAATTTTTATATAAAAAGAATTAAAGAGGCTGCAAGCTTTAAAAAGACAATCTAACCATTTGACCCGCTCTGGACATTTGACCAGTTTCCCTTTAGCTAGACCTTTTAACTGACCTATTTGACCCGTTCTTGATAGCCACAGTCCAAATAGACCCATTATTTAGTAAATGGGATGAAATTGCCACCTCTACTTGCTCAGCCAAAATAGCCTAGCAGATGAAGTAATAGAGAAAACCAGATATGAAACTGAGAAAAGATTCATAACTCACCTTAACCAGATATGAAACTGGGAAATGTATGTCTCCAAGGTGATCTTACCAAGCCACCTATTAAATACAAATATATAGACGTTTGTGGTGACAGAGCAGATAGGGATTAAAAAAACCCTGTACATTTATATCATGAACTAAAATGATATTTGGTGAGAAAAGCTTACGCAAAGAGGGTTAGTGAGAAATTCCGAAGATGTTGAGTGAAGTTCCGCAAGCAAATATACACACTGAAAGCAAAAGAACCATGTGTTTTAACATGCAGCATGATACACTAATGAAACACATAAAAGAATATCAAAAGAAATCCATTACACACGTTATAGGTATCCACGATGTATAAGGATGATATTTGTTGTAAGTAACCTTGTCCAACTTGTATATATATTCATACCACAGATATCCAGCCTGAAAAGAAGTGTATATAAGCCCACATGACCATATATAAATTAGAAAACTGTTAATAACATTAAACAGAGAATTGGTACAAACCAACACAGATACTGAAACAACAGTGGCTTTAACAGAACGTCTCCTCTTACTATCAGACTCCTCAAGTTTTTCCATCCACTTTTCAACCTATAAAATGTAAAACAATTTACTCTCAGATATAGTATATTATTAGCACACAGATATTGAGAGAGCCATCGGACTTTCAAAAGCTTACATTAGGATGAAGATATGCATATATCATCCCAATTATCCATATATAACGATCAAGCCCAGATCTGAAATGCCACTCATGCAATCGGGGGAGATCAGGTTTGGCGGGATCTGTGTAGCCTATGAAAGCAAGAAACTAATTTAATGACCTCGTACTTAAACTGTGATTATATTTAAAAAGAAGCTTACAAAAACTTGTCAATAATGATTATTTAGATATAGCACTAATTAGAAGAAACATCCTACAATAACACTTGAGGAGACAAAGTGGGTATGTTTGGTAACCGATCAAAGCAAATAATCTTTAATGTGTTAGAGTTGACACAGAACAATTTCTGGTCTATAATTTTAAAACTTTTCATCAAAAAATAGTTTTGATTAGCAAATGTGATTGAAAAATGAAAAACTATATTATGCGTTAAAAATACACTTTGGTTGGCTTTCAACCCATTCAATATGGGACAAAATTACCGCCTCTAGTCCTGCCTACAGGAATTCCATATGCACATGCACTCGGTCGTGGACTACACTAACCTAATAAGAACGTCAAAGGACTCCAAATGACTTCAAAAACTCCGGGAATTTCCCAAACCAAGATGACCACGAGGAAGCATGCAACAATTTTTGTTATCATCACTGATCTTATCTCATTATACTTGCTGCCTATCGCAAGTGCTCCATATACCATAAGGGTAAATAGCGTGTGCATGGGACAAATGTAGTAGAGCGTGTAATCATTGTCAAGAACAATACAACAAAAGGCAACAAAAAAGTTTAGCCTCCACATCATCTGCATTTAACATAAAATAAAATAAAATTAGGTGCATGGCTAACACAAATCAACATTATAAGTAAACAATGTAGGGTAGAGTTAGAAAGTTTCCACACAAGCCAACAAATGGTTCTAACTTAATATTTGACTGTTTCTAGCAGTATTGCTATATTGTATTCTCTCTTTCTTGTCTTTCAAATAGACAAATGACCTTTTAATTTAGAGAAAAAAAAGGAACCACTCTGACAGATACATGTAGATTGCTCATGACCCAAACCCAACAAACTGGCTAGATTTTTGAGAATTTAAGGTCCATGAAACCAACAATTACCAATAACCACAATAAAAAAAATACATAAATTGGGCAATATCACTTCATATAAATGTTAACCTGAGCAAAGCGTGCAATACTGAAATCTTTACGGATGTAGTAGTACGAGAAATTTCCAAAGCCAGTCATCCAGACATACGCAGCAATAAACACACGAATAGCATTATATATCTCCGTAGCAGCAAAGTAGTGATACATTAAAAAGAGAACCTGTCAAATTCATAAAATGATAAGCAGTTTCCAGATATGAACTCAGAATTGCAAAGCAAAGTATGGAAATTGATTCTGCTATCCACAAATATGAATTCAGAGTATAGACTCTGAGAAATCTCTAACCTGCATCCATCCTTTCCACTCTTCTGTTTGATGTCGATTAAGGTAGAGTATCGATTTTCCAGAGAATGCTGACTTGTCACTATGTTTCTTTAGAGAAGTCATTGCTGAAACAATGATAAGAAGAGCATACAGGAACAGGAAAAGGTCGCGATTGTAGCTCTGCTCAAGAAAAAATAATTCAGCTATTAATCTTTTTTTAAAGCACCATTGATTTCAACAAGTGTTTATACAGCTATGAACACGCTTTTTGATCTCTAAGCTTTTATGCCGAGAGATCGTTAAATTCCAGACCATGCATTTAACTTAGTTAACTCACAACATGTTGAAAAATACAACCTCAGTCTTATAGGGGAAAAAGGAAGGAGAACCTTGGTAGATTCTGCAATTAAACTGGTGCGATCACATATGTAGAAATAGAACAATATTCCTCCAAATTCTGACCTGCATCAGGTTGTGAAATCAGTATATAGTTGCCACATAAGCTAAAACGTTGAAAAGAAGCATCGATATTTATATTTATCACCAACAAAGCCCTACAACTTACATTGCCCTCAGGGTTGCCCGATTCTCAAGCAAAAAAGAATCTTCCATTGTTACAAATCTACAATCAAGGAGGCCAACAGTGTAAGGAGTACTAGAACAACCAAATACAGAACAAGAAAAAAAATCCATCAACTTGATTGATTACCTAATTAAGTTCGCTTTAATGGACGCAGCAGGCTGCTTCAATGATGCTGATTTTGTAAGGCCTCCTTCCAGTAAAAGAGCTCGGTCATCTTCCTCCTTCGTTTTGGTTTCCAATTCAACCAAATTGTTGTCTGAGTGACTGTTTCCAGAAATAAACATGTAAGTGCATTTATAAAGATACTAGAAAACTCAGCAAGTCTGATTCGTTACTAACTGAATAATGTATACCTTTCCAAGTTTAGAAAAAATAACGAATAACATAAAAGCTAGAGTCTAGCTTCAATCTATTGGAAATGGATACAACAACAGCAACAATACCAAATCTTGCCATGCAGGGAGGGAGAGGTGGTATCTAGATGAATATAGTTAGATAAAGCCTTGGAACCAAAACAAACTAATCACAATGTCAAAGCTATTCCAAGCCTAATTATACTATGATCCTTAAACGTAAGGGAATTAAATTTCCAATCACTCGCATTTGAGAATAGATATCAAGTACTGTAATTTGCCCAAAGAGTAAATGGAACTTTAAAAAGGTATATATATATATAGGCACAAGTGTATGGAAATGTTTTAAACTTGTCCCGGATTTGCTAGCGTTTGTATAAAATTTTCATAGTTTGCTATTGTATGTATCTGGTTACCACTTCATCAGTGTAACAAATTATTTTCTTTTGCTTTATGGCAGTCATATAAGTTGGCACATTGTTAAAACCATTGTCACGTCAAGATTTTACAATTTATAAGATGTAAGATACATACGATTGAAAAAATTGAAATTTTAATACATCTGACAAAGGTTTTGAAAGTAGCATACTTGCATAAACAGATCAAAACGAGACGAGTTGAATACATTTCCACACACTTGTCCCAAAAGTATATTCAAACAAAGAGTAAATTATGGATACTACTCTACTTAGCAATGTTAAATACAAAAAGCTTACAGTTTAGATGCGGATGACGATTTTTGGTATTCCAACCACTCAGAGTATATCCAAGCAACAAAAATAGGAATGATTCCGAGCAAAAACGACACCTGCGATACAACACGATATCAAGAATTAAGATAAAATGACTTAATAACACAAATCTGTATATAACATTGACTCAATGTAGTTTGTACAATGTGAAGTAATTATCATTATAATGCTAATAAATAAATAAATAAATACAACAGAACATGAATCAGGAGTAATATTGAATTGAATGAATACATATATGTAGATATAGATATAGATTAATATCATAGTATAGTATAGATATAGATATAGATAGATACAGTTGATGAAGTAGTAGTAATAAAATGAAATGAGAAAAAAAAAAGTAGAGTAGTGATGTGCAGTTAAGTAAGTTAGTTAACCTGGCCAGGTGTTAAAGGTCCAGAAACCGCCATTTTTTGGATTCGTGGCAAAGGAATTCAAAGTGAAATTGAAATTGGAAGGAGATGAAAATGAAGAAGATTCATAACAGATTTAAGAACATATTGATGGATCAACCTATAGATACAGAGTATTATAAGTATGAATGTGTGTGTGAGAGAGTGAGAGTGGAAGTATATATTATTTGAAGAGGAATGGGGTAGAAAGAGAAGAAGAAAATGAAACCCTGACTCACTAACCAACGAGAAGGAGAGATCTGAAGCAACAAATTTTTTTTTTATTGAATAAATTATTGATGATGATGAGTGATTGGAATTTATTATTATTATTTGTTGTTTTTTTTTAAATTTATTTAATTGAAGTTGGTTGGTTTATTGCTTCACGAAATGAATAGGCACCAACACCATTGGTTGGAAGAGGTGTCTCCGTCGGTGTACGGTATGCCAATCCATAATTTTCCCTTACAACATTTTTTTTATAGTTTATTTGCATATATGTGATCTAATCCGGATATTTAAGCAACCTTTTCTTCTTTTTTTATACTTTTATAATTTCAATCATCTTATTTTTATTTTTTTTTTGAACGTTCGTGTCACGGGACGGCTAGCCGTTACATCCAATTGGGCAGGCAGTCACTAGCGACCGATCCACGAAGTCAGGGAACCACAGGGGAGGGAAAACCACACCAAATTAGCCGCTACAGAAGGCACGACGTTAAATTGGGGAAAAAACCTTGATTGCTCAGATTCGAACCCTGGTCTCCCAGGGCCCTTGAAATCGAAAAATAAAATATAAGGAGAAAAACCTTAATCTCTAGTACAAATTCTACACCAAATAGCACATACTAAGGATAGAAGTTGCGTATTTTGCTAATAAAAACTTCATATGTGTAGATCGGCTTCAAAAGAGAAATGACCACTATTACCGATAGACTATCTTGAAGATATTTACATAGTTAGATTTTAAATCCAAGAATTTGTGGACAAAACTAATAGTTAGGTAGTTATCGTGTGGTCTTTTTGTATATAACTAGATTCCTTTACAAGTATAAATATGTAACGACTACTTTAAACACAAGTTTATAGGTGATACTTTGCTGTCTTATTTGTTGGGGTCTAGTTTAGTTCGTTGGTACATCCACCACAGTTATTAATTAAAATGTTGTGCTCAACAAACTCAATTGTTTTGCAATTAATTAATATTAATTGATATGTTTTTGCTTTCTGATTTGTTTGGGGTTTATTTCAAAACACTGAATTTGTATTGAAGTCACATTTCTCATTTTAGTATGCATGCTTGAAAATGGTAAAAAAGAAAAAAATCTATCACAGTTGGCAAACCCCAAATAATTTTTCATATCTACTCTCCAAAAATTCATTTACTTATATTTATTCAAAGTTTATTTTAAACTTCAAATATGTTAATTTATACTCAATTGATTAGTTCGAATATAACTATTAGTCTATTACTCGTCAGTCGCCCCATACTTTAAAAATTATATTACTAAGTATACTTGGTAATATATTTTAAACTTCAAATATGTATTTTCAGTCAAAGTTGACTCACCTTTCAAATACAACTTTTGATTACCAAAGTCACACAAAGATTAAAGAAATAAGATGCATTATGAGTCATACAAATCTATGAATCTATCTTAGGCTATCTCCAATGGGGGTGCCTTTGGATGCCCTTAGGTGCCCTTGGATATCCTTTGCCGTTGAAGCTTGTCCAAAACTAAGGATTTTTTGAAGGATGCCCTTACCTAAGGGCATGCCCTTACTTGTCCTTACCTAATATATTTTTGTTTTTAGTTAGGTAAAAGGATATGTAAGGATGTTTGTATGGTTGGAGATAAAATTATAGATTTAAAGGATTTATAAGGATGTATAAGAATTTGTAAGATATGATGTGACAGCTAGCATTGGAGATAGCCTTATAGTTTATTAGATGTTTTTAAGTATTAATACTTAATCCTTTATCTAGATGTAACAGTTGTTTTGCACGTGTTTTCAAACAACTAGCTTCCATTAGGACACAAAACCTTGTTTAAGTCTCATACTTGTCTCAACATGTATATATCAAGTCAACATCTTAGAATTCTTGTACTTTATCCAGCTAAATGATCCAATAATTATTCCACAAGTATCCCCATTTAATTTCATAACCAGGCTAATACCACTAATCTTGTTAATGCTGAAAGATTTAACTTACAAAAATTGGTTAGTAGGATATAAATCAAACGTGTCCCTCCATCGAACCGTTAGTCCTTTTCCAGTCCCATACAACTTTGTATGGCACCGCTGCTGTATCTATGTCAGCTGGAAGCTCACAACGACGCCTGAAAACTGCAATCTGTGAAGCAAACCCAGGTTCTACCCCGTCAACACCACCAACACCACTAAATTCAACATTATAGTTGTGTTTTTCAGAAAGCTCGGATGCCCAGATTCTGAACTGCTCTCGGGTCCACTCAAATTTGTGGTCAAAGTTGCGGAATTTGCAAGGTTTTGTTGGGTTTTTGTCATCAATGTCATCTTCTTGGGTTTGAGGAGCTGCTTTTTGCAGTATTACATTGTACTCGTAGTTTGGGGTGGATATGATAAGAAGTTTTGGACAAAATGAGCTCAGCACAACGTTGCCAAATACGGTTGCTTGGTCTTCTGACATGTGTTCAATCACCTAACATGAAGTCCAGGTCAAATGGTCAATGAAACAGTTGACTAGTTACCAACTGCCTAAAAATAAAAATTAAGACTATTAATAGACAAAAAGTTAACTGTGATTCACTTACCTCTAAACATGTTCCAATATCACATCCGTATACCCGAGAATCAAAGGTTGTGATTGAACCATCTAACAACTGAGCCGATTTGATACCGCTACATGGCATTTGAGTATTACAACTGGTACTTAGCTTGGAATGTAGGGTCTGACATATAAATATAAAATAGAATATCAAACTATGCAGCATAGAAGAAAATTTGGATGTATGTTATATCACAATACAAGTCTTATCTATCTCAGAGATGGCAATTTCGGCCCATTTACTTATGAAAGGGTCCATTTTATTATCCGTAACAAACAAAATAAAATAATTACTAAAAGTAAAATGGGCCAAGCGGGTTGAGAGTTTCCAAAGTGTATTTCTAAAGCTTAGAGCCTGCTAAACCTTTTTAGTTTGATAAGTTATATTGTTGTTGCAACAATATATTGTTACTGCAACAATATAGTTTTTGGAATCATACTTGAAAGATCATTAATTTATTAAAAATTGGACGACTAATTGATTCTGGATCAACCCAGACCATTTTTGGCCTGGATTAGATAACCTTGGTTTCAGAATGAACCTATTTTGACCGGTTACCCACCCAACCTATTTTGGAACCTCTAATAATTCACCTTTGCTGCACGAGCAAGGGCTTTTGTTGATATGTCAACACCAATAATTCTTTCCAGTGATGTTGGATAATCCAGTAATGAGTCCAACAAGCTTCCAGACCCACAACCAAAGTCAACCTGCCACAAAACCAAGAAAGTATGGGACCATATGTTAAATTTCACATAATCAAGAAATACATTTGAATTTCTGAACATACCAAGAAAGTTGCCGAAGATTCCTTAATGTGTTCCACCGCATAGTTAACACGCTGCTTAGATAAAGAAGGGCTAAATTGAGCCTTTTCCATTCTGTCTTCCATGGGTTCTGTAACCCGCAACAAAGTTGTGGTGTATTCCAGGCCACATCCACCTATTCATACATATAAACCGAATAACAATATAAGACGAAGAAACAATATAAAGTAGCAGCGATAGACTGACAGATGATCCAAGTGTACTAGAGGGCACAAGGTGAACCTATTTATGCGGAAATGAGATGACATAAGCCATATTTGATTAGTAAATGATGATGGATCAAAACGAGTAAGATAATTAAGTTAGCTAAAAGAAACTAATTGAAGAGTTAAAAATTGCCTTTTCCCCACAACAGGCTCTTACATTGTTTTTATCGAGCAAAAATCACTAAAATGACAATTTCTTAAGCAAAATTGAAAGAGCAATAAATATCAAATTAAAAATGGACAAGAAAATGCTGACAGGTCATCAAAACTCATTACAGCCAGTTTGACCCATTAGACAATGTGTCAAACCTACCCATACTTGTAAGAAAAAAGCGAAAAATGGAAACAGGTTGAAAGCCATCCTAAGTGTATTCAAAACTCACATAGAAGATAAAACCTCTTGGCGGTTTATTTCAAGAAATCAAATTGCCATTGTAAGAAGTTAGTCCTTTAATTATAGTTAACACGTGATATATTAATAGAGCTTAAGAAAAGAGAAAGTGTTTGTGGGTCATCCTTGCCCGACCCATTTTAATTGTACATGCCCGATTTGGCACCTTTAGCCTCATGTACCGAGTATAAACTTATGATCAAGATCACCTGCGGAGAGTAAAGAAAGACTCCGTGAAAGATCAGCACTGGCTACAAAAATCAACTCCCGAGGAGGCATCTCCACTCTAAAATGAGCAGATTGACCCACACCCATCTGTGCCACAACTGCTTCAAGATCAGGAATAACAGCCTCACTCCCAAACTCAAACTCAAATTCTTCATTTTTCTCTAGAAGTTCTTTATCACCTTCAGTCACTAAAAACACACTATAGCATACACACACTACACACCCATTTGATGGAAAAATGTCAGAGTCTGGACCTTGAATGTTGTAAGAACATACGTTATCACTAAATGCTGATAGTTTTTTACTGTTAGCCTCAAAACCCGGCCATGAATTGTGAACTAGCGAAAAAAAATGCAATTCCTTTGAGATATGTTCAGGATAGAAGTCAAGATCCAGACCATTTCCGTTGGTCAAATCCTCTCGGGGCATACCGAGTTTCTTTAAGTAATCACTTAGCCATGAGATCACTTTTGATGATGCATTTTGGACAGCATCACTTTGCTTCTTAAACAAATCTCGGGGGTAACAATGTAATATTAAATCTTGACCCTTTGAGAGTAATTTCACTTCACACCTATAAATTTCTTCAGGTCCCTCTATGTCTTTGGCAGGGATCAGGGAAAAAACAGGTTCAGGTAATTGGTGCTGACGGGCAAATGTACAGAGGATATCCCTTGGAAGCAAGCCCCTCCAATTACTTCGAGCCCCAAATCTTGCAGGTAATTCAGCTGCAAGTACTGCCTCCCGTGACAGCTTGTATATACCAGTAGGTACCTTGTTCATAAGTAACCTAATAAAACAATAACCGTTGAAAGAGAACTAACTTTTAGATTTGATGTAATGAGAGTAGAGGTGGCAAGATGGGTGAGTCATGCAGGTTGGATAACAGGTAAAAACAAATTCAGGTTGAATGAGTAAATTTGCTACAAGTCAAAACGAGTTAGGTCGTCTCGGGCTGACCCAAAACCTTGTTCATATTCAAAACTTTTGTAGGAAAACTAATTTGTCTAATAAAAATACATAACTTTTTATACAATAATAATCCTTTTTTAAAAATAAAAAAAATTGCTTTTATGCACTAAAATACACTATAAACCCATTTTCTTCAGAGCTACCTTTTAAATTTCACATGTTTAGCCCATTAGAGATCAAACATAACCCGCATTGACGCATAAGTAGATAGGTCAAAACTGCCATTTAAAAGTTAAAGAATGATGACCAGAAACCTATAATATGTGCTGGAAGTTACATCTTCGTGGAAAAGATCACAAGATTTCCACGAGTATCCAATAGTAGCCAAAATAGCATCTCCATATATGATCTGACCAGATAAGTAACTGGCCCTTGCATTCAAATATGCTCCATCTTCGGGATCTTTTTTGGGAGCATGAAAATACAACCTTGTTTCAGAAGATGCTCTTCCAACAGATCTGAATAAGAAAAGGAAAGACATGATGAAAGGAAGTAATTAGAGCCAATATATTGGTAAACACTAACGAGCTTTGAAGTACAAAAATAGCTTGCTATTGAGAGGTAGAGGTCTCTTGCAAAGATGACAACTTAAAATATCTACAATCTTGAAAAGAAGTATGACATATGTTATCTACTAAACTACTACATATATAGTTAATTAACTATGGTGATCATATAGTTGCTACATTTCAAAACTCTAAGCATCACTCACCACTTCCATAAGTAGCTAATTGTTGAATTAAGGTGTACCTGAAGAGAATTTTGTTTAACAAACTGCCACAATGGTGCAATGAAACTGGGCATTCAAAAAAGTGACTATATTGCCCTTAGAAAAAGTGAGTATTGAATATATCACATTATCGAACTTTTATTGACATTGGTTTGCATAATGTAAAGATTACACTCCATACACTTGGATGAACCAATTAGGCATTCACTTAATAACCCGCATATGTGATTAAGATAACTACACCCAACTCTGAGTTATAAAGTATCTAGCTCACGGGATCATTAACATCTAAAAAATGAAATACATATAATTAGAGATGGCAAGATGGGGAGGTTGGATAATGGGTCGGAACACGTTGGGTTGACACACACTTTTTTGTTAACTCATATCACTATTTCAATAACCAGATAATGCATTACATATAATAGTAAAACAATATTATTTATAATAATAATAATATTCCAAATCTTAGAACAAAATGATTGAAGGAGTTGTCTACGTTATAAATATACTCGGAGGCTACATGCCACCCATTTCACTCGTTCCTTTTTTATCTGATTAATTTCATCTGACCCATTTATAAGTAAATGGGTCAAAATTGTACCTCTAGCTGAGATGAAATGAATATAATATTTATGTGTTGTACACTTGTACCATACCTGGAAAGCATAACCATAGAAGCATCTGCAGCTCCAAGACCTCGAGCAATGACATCCATGTAATACTTATTTGAAGAAACATCCAGAGTTAAAGGCTTAACATTCTCCTCAACCAGATACGGAACTTGAATAACCTTAATATAAGTTTCTTGCTGGCATGAAGCTTCTACGGATTGTATAACTTCAGGGGGGTATGGGCTTGTTCTTCTTAATGAGAAATTCTCTTTCGAAGTAAACACAGTTTCAGATAATCTTGTGGCAGCATCCATAACCATTGACATCACCTCCAATGGTTTTGACTCGATTTCAGGTTTTATGCTCTTACATAGATTAGATAGCCTTGAATCAAAGACGCACATCACAGTAATGGGTACGAGACCATTGAGGTGACCCTCTCTCTGTAAAGCTGCTCGGAAGTGACCACTCAGTGGATGACAGGTGGAATAGAACTGTCGAAAGAATCGAGAACCAAAAAGCACAAAAATAAATAATCCTGAGAAGGAAGTAGAATGCATTGACATATAACTTAAAGATACAAATACATCAATATCATGCATAATGATTAAAGAAGCCAAGATGAGCGGGTCGACAGGTTGGGTAACTGAATAAATCGTATTCCAGGTTTGTATGCATTAAAAATAGACATTGGCCAACTTTCAACTCCTTCCTTTTAAGCTAACCTTTTTTATTTGACTTATTTAAGAGAAAACACGAGCAAAATTGAACCAGTTATAAGTCAATGGGTCAAAATTGGAACCATTAATAATGATGTTTCAGTATGCTTTCATAACATAAAAGTAACCTACATCATTTGAGAATAGATAGGAAAGCCGAGAAATCAACTGATCTGCTGGATCTTCAACAGGAGGGTCACTTAACTGCAAAAAGAAGAAATAGAACTATATCAATCAGCATAAATCTTTCTATCTTGACTTGAATCATTAAAACGTGTTGCTTTAAACAGAATATCCCAGTAAACTTCCAATCAGTAAACACTTTTAGTAGTAGAAAGTGGAACACAAATGGTATTCACTGAACAAGCATACTTACAAACCACATCATAACAATCCTGTAACACAAAGAAATACTGTATGAAGTTTTAGTAGTAGAAAGTGGAATGACCAATGAAAAATGTAACCTTAGCCAAGCTGTGCAAATGAGCCCTTTTAAACAACGTGACGATCAAATACAAAGCATATACGAATTCATGTAGCATACTTGTATGAGTAATTGGAAACATAAGGTACCATATCATGTGATTATGTGAAAAAGGGAAGCTGATTATACTTGGCAAATTTATAGGGAAAAAAAAAAGCATCAAACCTTCTCTAGGGCCTTTTCTGCAGCAGATTGCATTGCTTCCTTCTTTCTCTTGCAGATATCCGACACGACACTAAATTCAGGGAGTTCCAAGCAGCAACGGTATAGGCAAGGACCTTTCTGTGGAATAGCCAGTCCGGGACATCCATTTGATGCAAACTCTTGAATTTCCTCCACATTATAACGCGCCTTATCTCCAAATCTTTTGTGTATAATAGCCTTAGGATTGACAACTTCCTTATTTGACGAACCTCCTGTCACCATTGTATGATTCTCTAATAGAATTTACCTCTTCGCGACGAATTTTGACAAGATGGATAAACAGCTGCATATATAACACACACATATGTATATAACTTATAGCAAAAGCTGTACTCTTACATGAGTACTTTAATAATATATACACTCCTGTTTGGAGCTTTGAATTTAAATAACTTCATCAAGACCCGAGTTCGAACCTCACTGGGTAAATAACGGAGAGGGATCCCTGTTCAGCCTATCAGAGAAATTCAGAACCTTTGGCCCTTATATAAAAGCTGTATTCCTAGACTTCTTCAATAACCATACCCATTTTCTGAATCCATATAAAGGTATGTTACTGACTACTGTTAAAACCACATAAAATTTTCAAGAAACATAAAAAGATGCAAACTTTACAACAACCATATACTAAAACCATATAAGATCAAATGGGTAGTAAAGCTACACAACATTGAGATAACATATTCACTTAAGAAAACAAATGCATGGTTTTTTTTATATTTCAAATACAAAATCAGTAAAAAAAAGAGCATAAACATTCAAGAAATTGGAATTTTAAGCACAAAGTAAAACAAACAAAAAAACAGTAATAAATGACAAATTTAGTGATCAAACTATTTTACTATTATATAAAGAAATATAAAAGTACAAACTTTACCTATAACATTTGCAATGCAAACAAATGGGGATAACAATGAAAAACAATTTAGGGTTTTGTAAGTTTTGTGGTGGATTATGAAAATTTGATGCTTTTTAAGAAGTGGGGTTTGGTTGGAATTCAAGAAAGAAAAGTATTTTAAGGGGTTTTAGAGAGGTACACGGAAAAAAGTATAGCAAGTACCTTTTTAACTTCTTTTGAAGTTTGTTTTGACTTTTACAGTACACCAACAAGTATTTGGACCCCTTTGATATGTACTCCGTAACTTCGAACTAACAACGTACAAAGTTAAAGAAAAAGCGAAAAACACATTAGAAGGCGTTGTATGAACGCAATTCCTAAAATACCATATTAGAGAAAGTCGAACTATTAAATATGGATAGACGGGTTTATAATTTTTTAGTAAAAATATTATCGGCTAAAAGAATTTATCAATTAATTTCATCGATTGTGGACCTTGTATGATGATCAGAGTTTAAAACGTTAAAAGTAAGTTACATTAATTGTTAATTAGCTAACTTATACGAGTATTAATTAGCTTATATTTTATCAGCACGATACTCATTCAATGCGGCGGTGGTGGTGACAGCGGTTTGATGGTGATGGGGACTGGTAGTGATGACAGCGACGGTGGTGGCGGCGGCGGATGTAAATGTAGTAAATGTAAAGGTGCTAGTGGATATTTAGAAGATAAGGGTTTAGGGTGTAAAATTAGTTTATGGTATATAGGTAATTTCTTATATGTAGTAAATGAGGGTTCATTAAAGATAACTTGTTCATTTTCAAACTTTCTTTTTTAACTTTTCAACAAGATGGTCTAATTTTTATAATGGAATAAAGATGGTTAAAAAAATGATTTTCTATTATTATAATATTATTTAACTTAACTTGTATGCATGTTTAAAGGCAAAATAAATATTGATTTACTTAATTTCTAAGATTTATAACCAAATGTTTCTTAATAAATATATATATTAATTATAGGGTTGTATTCATGTGCAAACATGAATTTGGTTGCAAACAAAGGGATGAATTTGAGCCCTTGGATCAAAAATCAAGATCAAAAGGAAATTTGGCATTTCCGGCAACATCTCCGGCGACCTCTCCGATCTTCTTCCCCGATCTTCTTCCTTCGTCATCTCCGGCGACATCTCCGGCGGTCATCTTCATCTCCGGCAGCGGCGGCGTCATCTCCGGCGACATTTCCGGCGATCGTCAGTTCGTTTTCCGGTGGATACGGTACGGGCGTTGCCCTCATCCGTTCTAAACTGGTTGTCACCGGACGCATATGGGAATGATATGGATTTGATGGGCGGCGATCCAAGTAAAATGGTGGTGGTTGGATAGGGCTCCGCCCTGTCCGTTGCCGTCGCAGGCGCCGTCGCGGAAGAGATGGTGGTGGTGGTCGGAGATGATGGTGGTAGTGGTGGTCGGAGATGGAGGTCTGAGCGGGGATGATGGTGGTTAGAACCGCCGTCGCCGGAGATGACGGTGGTGGTGGTGGTCGCCGGAAACGCGATTTTGTGAGAAGGGGAGAAAGAGAGTTAATCCTAGCCATTTAATTGGAAAGATCCAATGGCTAGGAATTGATCCTTCATTTGCACACAAATTTTCATGTGCAAATGAATAATCCTCATTTAAATATTATCATAAATATTTAAAGATTGGACGCTTCTTATGACCTAAATATAAAAAAACATCATTAGTTTCTTTAAGTATGTAAATCACTTGCGAATATCAACAGGTTTAGTATATGTTGGGCCTTTTTGCAAAATAAATCTTCATTTTAATACTCTTGAATAAAAACTCTTATTATTTGGAGATTTAGAGAACAAAACTCTTACTATCAAGAGATTAAGAGAAAAAACCTAGTTGAAAATAGATTTCTAGTTTGCTATTTTGTGTATGGATTAAATTTTAATTCCATTCACATGTTGGTCATTTGTTCATAACCTATGCTTTTATATCTATACTTTTATACTACTCCGTATTATATAAAGATTTTACACTTTTGTTAAAAAGTTTGAAAAAAAGAAAGATACGAAATGACTATCTTATCTTTAATGAATTAATGTACACCATCTGGTTTTCTACCTCTTTTAGATCAATTACCTCTACATCAATTACCACGACTGCTCGCCACTATCACCACCGGTCGCTGCTGCCACCAAATCAGTATCCTTCTGTTTTCTAAAATATATCAAGCTAATCATATGGGTTGGATCAGTGGTTGGAGTCCTTGCCTCTGGAAACAGAGGTCATAGGTTCGATCCTCATGCCCAACAAGGCTGGGGCCTTTTCTATCTTTGGTAGAACCTGTAAGCTCTATACCTTTGGCAGAGGTAAGACTGTCTACATCTCAACCTCCCCCATATACCGTCGAAGACGGTATTTGGAAACCAAAACCCGTGAAAGACGGCATTGGGAGTTACATTTATATCAACCTACACCACTCGACACTGCCACCACCACCAATAGTCGTCGCCATCACCACCCCTCGCAGACACTACTAGACCGCCGTCGTGACTACCATCGCCGCATGACACGTGTATCATGTTCCCATCCAAATTCATATTTTTTATTTTTTTTTTATATATTGTTTTTAACCAACGAATTAAAATTAACCCCATGACAAAATATTAATGCTTCGACCGGCGATGACCAAAAATTGATCCGACACAAAGTTCAACTCTCGTCACATTACTTGGCTATATTACAAAGTGGAAATTTGGGAGATGGTGAACAGCAAAGAAAACAACATACAGTATATTCCATCAATCCATAACACAAGAGTTGAATTGATATTGATTTGAATTGAATGACGAGATTACTGTCGACAACCTTCTTCAGATCTTTGAAACCTCATAATAGTAATAATAATAATAATCTCCGGTATCCAAAATCATCGGCATCAACCGAACTTCCGATTTCATCATCGTCGGTCTCCCTCAAATCCTCGGAATCACAAAATCTTAATGATAATAACAACAATAATTGGTGCGTATATCTACTCCTGTCAACCAATCCCCCAATCAAAACTTACATTGGCGTCACCAACAATTTTTCTCGCCGGTATTAACACAGATCAATAATGTTTTTGGCTCCTAAATAAATTATATATATACGTGTATGTGTAAAATCAGTACTTATCTACTAGTTTTTATGTACAAGTATTGCGTCGACCAAAAAAGTCACCTGTTCCCCACCCCCACCTTATTCCTAGAATACAAACTTGGCCCATTGGCTCTCCTTATTTAAACATGCCGAAATCCTTTTATGTGTCTTACACTGGCCGTTTCGGATTGATGTAGCGGTGGGTTAGCCACTCCTTTTTTGGCTTCCATTTGGAAATTAAAGTAAAATGCCACTCAAGTGGCAACCATTTGGTGGTTCAACTCTTTGGTCCGACCCGATCTATTAGCAAACTGAGTGATGTTACTGTTATCGACAGTTATGCATTTTGTGCCAGTATCTTAGGAATTTGTACCTGTGCATGTAAATCTTTTTTACGGATTTTTTTATGAACATGGGATTGGTAACTTGCTAACTTATGGAAGTTATTGAGAAATCTGTTTGGAAAAAAGAACAACTTCAAACTTAATTTCTATGTAGAGGAGTATTCTATATTTCATTTAATGTTAAGTAATAATCTGTATTTGTCTTCCTTTTTGCAGCTTGAAACAACACAATGGTGAACTAAAGGGCGGTGCAAAAGCATCACAGGCCGGAAGACCATGGATTTGTGCTTGCATTATTCGAGGTTTCGAGACTAAAAGTGATGGTAACCACCTAGGCTTTCTACACTTTTCTGTCATATTTACAATTACCAAATTTTTCGGACATCATCAATTCTATAACATAAATAAATATTCACATTGGACTCAAAATTTTACCTTGCATAGTTGCATTTGCATGCGAGTTCAAGGTTACAGTGTCATATGGAGTTGATAGTTTCAGCTTATTTACTTAATTAGTTATAAATGGGTTGCTTTGGGCCATATATTAACTATGACGGTCTAATGGTTATATTAATAATAGTTAAATAGGAAGCGAGCCAAATGGGTCGAATTTACTGAAATTTACCTGGAAGCATTGGTGGATTCATCTTACTAGAGGATGGGGATATAGAACCCAACCTATTCAGCCCAACACCACTAGTTTTGGTACATTATTTGGTTAGATCTTAGCCCAAAAGTTAAAATGAACCCAACCCAAAAATAATAAACCCCATGCTTTAGATAAACTTTTTTAGAAAATAAAATCATCTGCTCATCTAGACATCTAGTCAGCTCAAGTTTACTGATGTGGGTTCATGCTTTATGTTTTAGCTTTTGATGGAAGTTTTTATAAGAATACAACAACAAAATTATCCTAAATTTTGAACGGCTATTCATCATCCTCAATTTTACTTGATATTAAATCATAATTTTATCAATGTTATACCGATAAACTTTTATTATAATTTATGAACTTATGTAATAGGAAAAAATTACAACTATTTGTTTATTTTGAGATGTCGTATAATTTTTCAAGTGTGATTTTTTTATTGTTAATTCTTGTTGGAAACTTGCTAGTTTATATTTTCTTTAAGTTGTTTTTGTAAAAATTTTTATCATTATATTTGATTTATTAGGAGACATGGAGAAATACTTGAAAAGAAAATTACCATCACCCAAAGACGATGTTATTGGTAGCCACATGGCCATAAGTTCCCAAAAAGGGTAATGAGGAATCAAGAGCGAGCTTTTAGCTTGTTTTAGGTAGTTTTTAGTATTGTTTCTAGGTGTTTTGCATGTATGTTGATTTTGGGCTGTTTTTATTACTCTTGTTTTAGGTTGTTTTTGATGCTGTTTTCAGTGTCGTTCCTAGGTTGTTTTTAGGTTGTTTTGCTGCAGATTTAGGGCTACCCAGAGCTACTAATTTTAAGGCTGGTTAATCACTTATTTTGCTGTTATTAAGGTTGTTTTTAAATAAAAAATTTGTGCCCCCACTATCCTAATTTCCTGGATCCCCCACTGCTTGGAAGTCCAGGAAAAAAGGACAAATAATTGTTTGCTAGCCACAACTCAACCTGGCCTGAACCAGTTCGACATGTACCTGTAAATGAACCATTTTTGACTCATTACCCAAGTTTTCTGACCCACCTATTTTGCCATCTACAATTAGATAGATAACCATGGTTCTAAATTTTAATCTAACTAGTCATTTGCTAACTATGAGACCATATGGTTATAACTAGATGACAACCGGTTAAATGTAACTGTTTTGACTTAGGAGTTGCGTATGTGACATCTCTTGAAGAGCTATGTACTATGTTGCCATTACTACTAAATGTCATCTATTCTATGTCGTGACCATTTTTTGATTAATCAACCTACACTTGGCATGTGTTTTTAATCATCGATTACATCTATTGTAACGATTAATTTACTGTAGTGATTTACTATTGATAGTTGATGACTCTTTGTTGTGTTGCAGCATGCAAGTTCGAGTTTAGATGGAAGAACATATCACGTAAAATGACGCGTAAAAGGAACTCGAAGGATGAAGGAGGGCTTCATTTATTGCAGCATAGAAATAAAGCACTGCAGAAAGTAAAAGGTTCAACAAATTGCATCCATTTGGAATTTGACTGGAAATTAGAACTCATCTGATATCTCTATCCGTCTCTTTATATCAGAATTTCATATACAAATTCTTGATTTTAGGCCATGTAGGTATTCAACAATTTAATTGTAATTTGTATGCCCTCTTTATACTAAATGGCACAATATATGTAAATTTATCCAAACGTTTATGACGTCTAATGAGGTAAATGTTATAAGATGACAATAACAATGTGCATATCTTGGTGTGAGATGGTACTTTCTCAAAGTGTTAAGTGTCCTTCAAAATGACGAAAATGAAGCACTTTTGCCAAATTTATAGCTGCAAAGAAATTATCTAGTAATATGGAAGACTAAAGAGCAATGTTATATTTTGCCACAGTTAACAGTTTAGTATATACTAGATGTTTTATGCAAGTAAAAAGATTTTAGTAAACAAAAATTCGATTTGTAGACGTATGGTATAAAATGAAATGTTATAATACTTCTTATCTTATAATCTATCTATATATATATATGATATCAACAAGTTTTAGTTAGTAGGATACGATAATGGTTGGTTGTTGCATCCTAATGACAACAAATATACCTCATAAATCATAATGCCATCTATCCTCACATAATACTTGATAGGAAAAGAAAACCACACTCGTTTTCCCCAACGTTAATGTATCCATGCCGATCCTAACCACATCCACCATATTGGGGGCGTAACGATTCACACCGTTGGCTAGTGTGATTTGGTGACCACGAAAGGCCATTATGAGCTTTCTAATAATGATAGATTGATAACGACAGTAGTATAAGTTGATAAAGTTAAGCAATAGCATAAGTTTGTGATGTAAATCGAAAATACGAGAAGAAATATCGAGGATGTTCAGAACATCTTCAATACTATAAACTTTGTCAAATCTATAGAGCGATGTTACATCAATTATTATTTTATAAAGCTACGGTGGTATAAACTTAGGAAAATTAATAACTGGCCCTGCCTTTTTCTCTAGCCAATGTCCATAAAGAAATTCATGATGTTGCATAGTGTTTCCTCTGATATAAACCTTTCGATTTCAATAAAGGATTATTACGTTATATAAACGCGAGTGCAAACGTTAAAGGAGCTCTTCTTACTCCATCCTCACGTTCCCAGTCAATTTCCATTTAAAAAAAAAAGGAGTAGTAGCCTATCTTGAGATTAGAGAAGCATAACACATAATCCATATCACAAGATATCGCCACGTGCAAGCTAATTATTACGTCATCATCAAGTCGACGATTTCCTAAATTACTTTATTCGTATTTGTTATGACCAGCAGAAATGGAAATAGATAAAATCACAACAACAAAAAAATTCCTCAGTTTTTTTTTTCTCTCTCAATTTTGTATTTCTCCCTACCCCCCCAAACACACACACACAGTGGATTGAATCATAATAATAATAACTCCATATATATATGGCTGGGAAGCTATCGACGTGGTTTGTATTAAGCGGCAGCCATGGATGGAATGATGATTGTAAGAAGCATTATTTCAGTTTGCGGCTGTTTCCTCGATCATTGGTTTCCTGCAAAATGCGTCCACAACGTTCCAGTAATAGTAACTCTAGGTATACTTTACTTTTTCCTATTATCAATTAATTGATAGCATTAACCATTAATTAATCAATTAATTTAGGTGGTGAATTTATTCGTCGAGTGGGGTGGGATTATGTTTCATGAAATCTGTGCTCGTAGTAGTAGATTAACTTTTGATTTTGTTTTTTTCATGCTTATTGGACGACAACAACGGATAATTCTCATTGATCTATGGCATGTAAATAAGATGATTTTAGAGTGATATGTGATACTTAACAAAGCTGTAAACCACCACCGAGTGGTCAGGAGTCTGTAGGTTTGAAACCTCCCTGGGTGAACATCTTGGGGGTGGACTGCGAAATGGTTCAGAAACAGTCATGGGGATACCCCGGTTAGGCAACGTGTCATAATAATGTAATTATGTACTACTATTGACAAGAATTTGCCTGTGTAGGTTTATGACTTATATGTCGGTCAAAAACTTTTAATACATATATATGTAGTGACTAATCCAACATAAGGGCACAAGTTTTACACAAAAAAAAGTATTAAATAAATCCACAATCAACTTACCTGCAAAATTCACTTGTATTCTGTTGCCATTTCCTAGACTTTATGGCCATGCCAATACGTTTTCACAACGAGGTTCAAACCCAGTTCTCTTCAGGACACCTTACCAGTATAGTGGGGTTAACTCAATATTACTTGACATTATTGTTTTCATCATTCAATGAATGGTAATAGTTGATAAGTATGTTAGGTGAGTGCCTATTCAGATTAATTCATTGGGTTAACATACCTCTTATACGTCGTTCTCTGATATGAGATCTTGTCTTGGATTTCTGTTTTGTTGTTGATGTTGATTTCTCTCATGTCCAACACTGACACGACCCAGGAGGCCTCAAGCAAAGAAAATTTTCCCAGCACAACTTCCCCAAAGTGATAACCTCGTGCCAGATGGCAGTGGACATAGTGATTCAGAGAATACAGATGACATCTCAGCTTTATCCAACAACTCTATATCTAAGGATATTGTAGCAATTCAACGTTATGATGATAGAAATTCTAGCAATAAATTGAACCTGGTATGCCTCAAGAATTCTCATATATGGTGCTTATAATCCAGGAACCTATTTTCGCCTATTTTAACTTTTCACATCTAAATTCAAATGCATCATGTTGTTGACTACTTGACTATGACTTAGATTCACCTTTTTTTTAATCTGAGCTTTTGGTAAAGAGGTCTCCAAAGTGTTTTTTCTTCCCTAAGTATCTTTCTTTTAGTAATCCTCTACTCGACAATTAATTCTCTTAGTGGGTCTTGTTATCTATTTGCAAAGTTCTTTAGACATCTTTGGATTTATGTGTCTAATGCCTTTAGGTGGGCATCAAGCATCATAATCTGTATAAGCAAGATCTGATTAAAACATATCTACATATAATAGGATCCTTTATTAGGTTGAATTCTTGTGGTTGAATATGATAGACCTTTATTCCATTCATTGTACTAAATCTGGTATAGACGAGTACTTAACATTGTGATCTTTACAGTCTATTGGTGCAGATAAAGTGAATGAGCTCTCCACTATAAATATGATAAACCTTTATTCCATTCATTGAATCATTGTACTAAATTTGGTATAGATGAGTACCTAAAATTGTGATCTTTACAGTCTATTGGTGCAGATAAAGTGAATGAGCTCTCCACTATAAATATGATAAACCTTTATTCCATTCATTGAATCATTGTACTAAATTTGGTATAGATGAGTACCTAAAATTGTGATCTTTACAGTCTATTGGTGCAGATAAAGTGAATGAGCTCTCCACTGTAAATATTCAAGATGTAATTGGGATGATACGAAATGCAGAGAAAAGTAAAACCTTTTTGCTCTTAAATGTAAATTTTGTTTAGTGTTAGAATATATGGCTCGGATCTTCTGTAAATGTTACGACCCATTATATATCTTTTTATATAACTGTTTTCTAGATATTCACATCCTAAACCAAGCTCGCATCCATGCAATTGAAGATTTAGAAAAGATACTTGGTGAAAAAGAGGCCTTGCAAAGAGAGATTAACAGTTTGGAGATGAGGCTGGCTGAAACTGATGCACGGATCAGAGTTGCTGCACAAGATAAGATACACGTGGAGCTATTACAAGACCACTTAGAGAAGCTTCAAACAGAAATGTCCAACAGAAATGAAATTCAAGATATTGTTCTCCGGTCTCCAGATCGGCAAACCCGTGTTTTAAGTGAGGAGCTGAATACTTTAAGGAATGAGAACATGTCCCTGAAAAATGATTTAATGAGACTTCAGGAGGAGCTTAGTGAAGTCAAGAAAACAGATGAACGTGTTGAATTGCTGGAGAAAGAACGATCAATTTTGGAGTCTTCACTGAAGGAGTTGGAGTACAAGCTTACGTATTCGCAGGAAGATGATTCACAACTTTCGACTTTAAGATCAGAGTACGAGACCCTATGGGATAAGGTAGCGCATTTGCAAGGATTACTTGATAAGTCAACTAGCCAAGCAGATCAAGCTATATTGGTATTACAGCAAAACCAGGAGTTGAGGAAGAAGGTTGAAAGGCTGGAAGAGTCCCTTGAAGATGCTAGTATTTACAAGTTATCATCAGAAAAGTTGCAACAGTACAACGACCTAATGCAACAGAAAATAAAGCTACTTGATGAGCGATTAGAAAGGTCTGATGCAGAGATACATTCTTATGTACAGCTATATCAAGACTCTGTGAAGGAGTTTCAAGATACACTTGATAACTTAAAAGAGGAAAGTAAGAAAAAAGCATCAGGTAAACATGTCGACATGCCATGGGAATTCTGGAGTCGTTTATTGGTCATGATTGATGCTTGGTCTCTTGAAAAGAAAATTCATGGCGATGAGGCTAAGCTGCTTAGGGATATGACATGGAAGAAGGATGCACGTATCCATGATGTGTACATGGAATGCAAGGATAAGAATGAACGTGAAACTATCACTGCTTTTCGTAAATTGATATCTTTATCATCCAGGTGTGTATTATTTTATAGTAATTCGTTTGTCCAACATGCTACTGTATAAACTAATGCTTTTTCTTAAATGTAGTCCAGGATTGCATGTCATTCATATTGCTGCTGAGATGGCACCAGTTGCTAAGGTAAAAGATCTTGCTAAATGCAATTATCTTTTACTCACAAGTAAATGGGATAAATTATTTATTTATTTAGAAGAAATTAAGCCTTTATTGAACCAAAAACAATAACATGGCCATAAATGGGAGAAACTATATTTTCTTCAATCTATTTTTTTTCCCCTGCAAGCTTCGTCTCTATGATATGCTATGACTGTCTAATTCAAGGCAAAACTATTCTAGCTTTGATTGAATAGCAAATCCTCGTCATATTTTTGAAACACTAGTTTATGTGCGCATTTGCATATGTTCTCATGCCAAAAGGATCAAGTACAAGGCTTTTGGCAATAGACGACAGATGATGATTTTGGAAATTGGAATATTATATGGAGACTTATATCATGTTTAATGATGTGCTTGTACTCCAATGTTTTAACAGTTTTGTACTCATTTACTACAATAAATGGGGAACTTGTGAAACATTGGATTTGTTTAGAGCCTTGGTAAATCACTCAACGGTCAAAAACAGTCGGTATTATATTGTAAAGCTGATCGTTATTAGAGTTAAGTGTTCAGTTTTGTTGTAACTATACCATGAATTTATGTGTGAGACTTTGAGCAGAGATTAGTGGGATACTGATACAGACCCTATTGGGTCATTGGACCCGGCTGTTGGCTGGTCTGCTGGACTATCCATTTTAGGCAGCAAAAGAAAATGGGAAAAGGAAAAAGGAGCAGTTTACAGCCCAGTCAATCAGGAGCAAAAGCTAAGGGGCTGAACTGTCAAGATTAGGATAACTGTTCTACTTTTTAGGATTAGTAACTGCTCTTTTTTATATTTATATATCTCATTTCCTGTTCTAGTTTTCTATGTCTGGTTATTTACAATTAGCAAACTTTGTTTGTTTTAGGAGAATTACCCATCTCGAATTGGGTTACCTATCTTGTAATCGGAGAGTTGCCCCTCTCGAATCGGGCCGACTTAATTGTTATATTTATCCACTGTTACTTTCAATTTCTGGATTCTATCAGATACAAACAAGTGTTATAGGTTCATGTGAAATTATAGTACATATAATGTTCATGTACACTCAGGATTCCAAATTAAGAGAACACACTGTGAGGATGTAGAGATCTTGCCTTGCTAGAGAATAGGCTTGTACATCAACTCCTCTAGTAAAGACCCAGAGCTATGCATTTATTCTCCGTCACTTCAACATGCTCATTTTGTTCCCTTGACCTTAATTGTCCTTAAGTTTTATTACATCTATAAGAAGTGGCGAAAGTAAAAATTGGACTTAACCAAAGTTCGTTTCTATAGTTTCATTTATCCCTCAATTAAGTTAGAGCTAAACCAAACTATAAGTGACCTATCTCAAGTCCGAAAAATTGTTAGTTTACCTAAACTAACACCACTACTGAATTTTGAGTGATCACAAGCTTTCCGGAGGCCTCAAGATGGCCAAAATAGGGAGCTAACATTAGGAAACAGGTTCTCCACATTGAAGGCTGGGTTTAAATTGCTTCTTATGGATGAGGAAATTGTTCTCCATCTTAAGTCACTGCATTTAGGTGATTGTTTTTGTATATATATTTATATTGTTATTTTAGGTGAGCTTTATGTAGTTTGTATCTTTTGCTTTTTCTTTCTTCTATTTGTGTGGATATGTCTTGTATAGTTGTATCTCATTGTCTAGCTCATCTACTGCTGTATTGCTATATGTTATATTATTGAGTCAATCTTCTCTGAATGTTTTTTGCAGTTACGGAAATAGTTCCTAGCAGATGGTTCATTACTCTATATAATAGCTCCCTTTAACAATGTGCCAGAACACAATAAAATATATGTAGCTCTTAACTTGGCCAGTATTTTTCCTGGTAACTTGTTACATATTAATTCTGTATTTTACTATTTTACTAGTTGGGTCGACATTTGTAATAAATCATAAGTCAAGGGGGTGTTAGTGTAAGTATAGAGGCGGTTATTTTGGTTGTTTGAATATTCAACGGATCAACGGCTATATAAGCCTAAATCCGATTATATTGTGGATATGAATACAATTTTAATCCCAATCTCTCTCTAAATTTCTATTCTCTGATTTCCATCATATTAATTGGTATCAGAGCCGTCGATCCTCGACGGTTTCCGATTATCTCTCCGATCATCTTCTCCGGCTGAAATTCCGGTCAACGATTCAAATCTTCTTATTTTCAATTGAATCAATGACGAGATCTCAACCGATTGAATCTGATCGTGTTCAACAGCAACTTAATGCGGCTCAAGATACGATTATTGATCTAACAGCTGCTGTGGAGAAGCTACAAGCTAGTGTTGCTGCAATGGAGGCACAACGGCAACAATTAGCTGTTCAAGCGGACGGTAACAGATTCAGCAACAATCGCCTCACTCAAATGGAGTTTCCGAAGTTTGAAGGCGATGATGTGGAAGGCTGGATGTATCGATGTGAACATTTCTTCACAATCGATAATACACCGGCGGCGAGCAAAATCCGGTACGCTGCAATACACATGACTGGCCGTGCTTTGAGCTGGCATCAAGCTTATATGCGTTCCAGTGGTAAAACGATGGATCAAATGGAGTGGACGGAGTATTCGAGGTCAATAACTGCTAGATTTGGTCAGAATTTAGTGGAGGATGCCATGGGAGCTTTAAAAGCTCTAACTCAAACAGGTGAACTCGATGATTACTGTGATGCTTTTGATTCATTGCTGAATAAGGTGACTATATGTGACGAATACTCTATTAGCATGTTTATTGAAGGACTTAAGCCAGAAATTAAGTGCATAATCAAAATGTTTAAACCTAAAACACTGAAGGATACCTATACCTTAGCTAAGCTTCAATACTCCTACTAGTGCCTCTAATAGAACAGTGGTGGTTTTAGCACTTCCTATACCTACATGGCTGCCAATAATAGAACAAACACTCTTACTAGTCATGCTAAACAGCCTTTGCTCAATACTCCTACTAGTGCCTCTACTTCTACTGCTTTAGTGCCTAAGAGAGTGACTAATAGGTTTATGGATGAGAAAAGAGCTAAAGGAGAGTGTTTCTATTGCAATGAGAAGTTTGTGGCAGGGCATAATAAGGTTTGTAAAGCGAAGAGACAGTTATTTTTAGTTGAAGCGGAGGATTGTCCTGATGATGGAGAGGAGTTGGTGGAGTTGGCACCTGAAATGTTGACTGTGCAAGGTGCACCTCCAATTTCATTAAATGCAATATTAGGAATTCCTTCATATAATACAATGCAAATTGTGGGCACTATTGGTACTAGAACTCTGCACATTCTCATTGACAGTGGTTCTACTCATGAATAATTTCATGAGTAAAAGTGTGGCAGCCAGGTTACATAGTGTGATTACACAAATTCCAAATGTATTGGTGACTGTGGCTGATGGTAATAGCATGGAGTGTGCTAAGATTTGTAAGAATTTTAAGTGGAGTATGCAGGGCACTTGGTATACTGATGATATGCTAGTGATAGACTTGAACAATTATGATATTGTGTTGGGAGTTCAATGGTTGGCACCCTTGAATGACATAATTTGGAATTTAAAGCAACTAACCATGAAATTTACCATTGATGGAAAGGAATATATGCTGAAGGGAAAACAGAATCAGTCAATGATTATTTGTTCAATGGAAAAGATGGATTCATTGTTGATTGCTCAGTCTCAAGTGGCTCAAGCTCAGTTGTTCACCATACATGAACCCACACAAGAGCAACAACTTTATCAACCTGTGGTACACAAGTTGCAGTCTGTTGCAGAAGAAGAATTGGCAGTTTTATTGGCACAATATGCAGATATTTTTGAGGTTCCAAAGGGTCTGCCTCCAGTTAGACCTACTGATCATAAGATACCTTTGAAGGAAGGAACCAAAGATTTGAACCTGAAGCCCTATAGATACCCCAAAGTGCAAAAAGATGTCATAGAGCAAATGACTCAGGAATTATTAGATGCAGGGGTTATCAGAAATAGTACAAGCCCATTTGCAGCACCAGTAGTATTGGTTAAGAAAAAAGATGGTTCTTGGAGAATGTGCATTGATTATAGAAGGTTGAATGAAGCAACCATTAAGGATGTGTTTCCCATACCCCTCATTGAGGAATTATTACATGAATTACAAGGGGCAGTGGTGTTTTCTAAGCTAGACTTGAGGTCTGGATATCATCAAATTAGAATGGCAGAAGAAGATATATTTAAGACTGCTTTTAAAACACATCAAGGGCATTACGAATTTTTAGTCCTTCTAATGCTCCTGCAACTTTCCAATCTCTTATGAACCATACATTCAAGGATGTGTTGAGGAAGTGCACACTTGTTTTCTTTGATGATATATTAGTCTACAGTGGGAGTTGGAAGCAACACTTAGATGATTTGCAGACTGTTTTGGAAATTATGAGGTCAAATTCATTAAAGGCCAAACAGTCAAAATGCTCATTTGCAGGGGAGAAAGTAGAGTATTTAGGCCATATCATCTCTAAAGAAGGAGTATCTACTGACCCATCAAAGGTTGTGGCAATCAAAGAATGGCCTGTCCCTAGTAATGTCAAACAGCTTAGAGGATTTTTGGGATTAGCTGGATATTATAGGAGATTTGTGAAGAATTTTGGAATAATAGCAAAACCTCTCACTGAGTTATTAAAGAAAGATGGATTTAGGTGGGGATCAGAGGCTCAGATGGCTTTCCGAACACTCAAAGAAGCTCTTAGTTCTCCTCCTGTGCCAAAATTGCCAGATTTTAACAAAATGTTTGTAGTGCGTTGATGCGGGAGGGACATCCCATTGCATACATTAGTAAGGCATTATCAGAAAGACAGAAAGGGTGGTCAGTTTATGAAAAAGAACTCTTGGCAATATTGTTGGCAGTTAAACAGTGGCATCATTATTTAGCCAATAGCCATTTTATGATAAAAATTGATCATAGGAGTTTGAAATACTTGTTGGAGCAGAAAGTGGTGACACCTTTACAACAGAAATGGCTGTCTAAACTATTAGGGTATGACTATGAAATTGGATATAAACAGGGTGTGGATAATATTGTGGCTGATGCTT
Source organism: Erigeron breviscapus (assembly GCA_034093135.1). Classification (NCBI taxonomy): domain Eukaryota; kingdom Viridiplantae; phylum Streptophyta; class Magnoliopsida; order Asterales; family Asteraceae; genus Erigeron; species Erigeron breviscapus. Next base: position 282,212,610 of record CM067167.1, read on the forward strand.
TATCCAGGGTCCCAAATGTAGAGATTCTGCAAATAGGAATCATTTCTATTAATGATCTCTTATGGGAGAGAATTCAAGATTCTTGGAAGGTTGATCCAGAAATACAAGCTTTGATTGCTAAATTAGAAAAGGTGAAGTTGTGCCAAACAGATCTTGGAAGGAGGGGTTTTGAAAAGAAAAAATAAGCTTTTAATAGCCAAGGATGCCAATTTAAGGAAAGATATTATAGCTTATTGCCACTCATCTGCTGTTGGGGGTCACTCTGGGATAATACCTACTTTGATGAAGCTGAAAGAGTTGTTCTTTTGGAAGGGGTGTCTTAAAGATGTGAAGCTTTTCATAAAAGAATGTCAAGTATGCCAGAGGTCAAAATATGGAACTGTTACCTCTCCCGGTCTTTTACAACCATTGCCTGTGCCACAATCCATATTTACTGATATTGCCATGGATTTCATATCTGGTTTTCCAAAGGTGCAAGGGAAGGATACTATTTTGGTGGTAGTAGACAGGTTGACTAAATATGGGCATTTTCTGCCATTGAGTCATCCTTACACAGCTGCAAATGTGGCTGCTGTTGTCATGGATAACATTTTTAAGCTTCATGGTTGCCCTTCTACAATAGTGAGTGACAGAGATCCTATCTTCATGAGCCAATTCTAGGAGGAGTTTATGAGGTTGCAGGGGATAGATTTGGCAATGTCTTCAGCTTATCATCCACAAAGTGATGGCCAAACTGATGTATTGAATAGGTGCCTGGAAGCTTATCTGAGAAATATGTGTATGGATGCTCCTCTACAATGGCTGAAATGGGTTCCATTAGCACAGTGGTGGTACAACACTTCTTGGCATTCTGCCATTAAGATGTCACCTCATGAAGCTTTATATGGTGTGAAGCCCAATATTCACATTCCTTACATTCCTGGTGATACTGCTATTGCTTCAGTGGAGGAGGTGCATCGTGACAGGGAAGCTATGATTAGGAAGCTGAAACTGAATTTGGAAGGGGAAAGAAATCGTATGAAGCAGTTGGCTGATGTTCATAGGAGTGATAGAGAATTTGCTGAAGGAGAATGGGTGTATGTCAAGCTCCACCCCTTTGTCCAGCAGTCTTTGAAGACACACCATAACAGGAAATTATTTTGGACCCTTTCTGATCTTGAAACGTGTGGGGCAAGTGGCTTACAAGCTATCTCTGCTTAAGAAAGCTCATGGACCCCTCAAGCAGAGTGTTCCTTTGCCTACTGGACCAAGATTTCTGTTACAGCCACGAGCAGTTTTGGATAAGAAGGTGGTCAAGAAGAATGGGAAGGTTGATGTTCAAGTCCTGGTGCATTGGGATGAGTTACCAGTTACTGAAGCATTTTGGGAATCTCTTGCTGAGCTCAAAATTCGATTCCCTTCCTTCGATTTTTGAGGGCAAAAATCTTATAAGGGGGAAATATTGTTACATATTAATTCTGTATTTTACTATTTTACTAGTTGGGTCGACATTTGTAATAAATCATAAGTCAAGGGGGTGTTAGTGTAAGTATAGAGGCGGTTATTTTGGTTGTTTGAATATTCAACGGATCAACGGCTATATAAGCCTAAATCCGATTATATTGTGGATATGAATACAATTTTAATCCCAATCTCTCTCTAAATTTCTATTCTCTGATTTCCATCATATCATAACTACGTGAGATCAAATCCTGAATTTTGCCTAATTTTTCTTTGTAAATTTTAGGTTGGTGGTCTAGGGGATGTGCTGTCTGCTCTTAGTAAAGCACTACAGAAGAAAGGGCACCTCGTGGAAATAATTCTCCCAAAATATGATTGCATGCAGTATGAAAGTATTCAGGATTTGAGGGTATGCTTTTCCCCCTTTTTGTGATTGGATCACTATACCAGCTGAATCCAAAGTTTTTCAAGACTGCTCATATATTACATCGGTTTTTGTACAGGTCTTAGATGTAGTGGTAGAGTCATATTTTGATGGCCAATTGTTTAAGAATAAAATTTGGGTTGGTACTGTTGAAGGTTGTAATTCTCTTCCATCTTAAATAAGCATTATCTTAAGTTTTTTTGTTTGTATAATGACGTAAAATTTTACTATATTCTTATTTTGAGTATTAGGGCTTCCGGTTTACTTCATTGAGCCTCTTCATCCTGCTAAATTTTTCTGGAGAGGGAAAACCTATGGGGAACCTGATGATTTGAAGCGTTTCTCGTTCTTTAGCAGGGCAGCACTTGAACTGCTTTATCAAGCTGGCAAAAAACCAGATATTATTCATTGTCATGATTGGCAGACAGCTTTTGTTGTATGGATCTTATCTTCTTTTTTAGTTTTTTGTAGTTCTATCTATTGTTTAGAAGATGATCTTATCTTGTTATTCAGGCACCCCTCTACTGGGATATTTATGCACCTAAAGGACTAAATTCCGCTAGGATATGCTTCACATGTCACAATTTTGAGTATCAGGGTACTGCACCTGCTGCGGAAATAGCATCTTGTGGCCTTGACATTCACCACCTTAACCGACCAGATAGGATGCAGGACCATTCATCAACCGACAGAATAAATCCTGTAAAGGTATTGCAGGCTGCTTTCTTTTTTCTGTTAATGCATATTTTTGCTTGTATGAGTGTTTTACTTATACATGTCCTTATCATGTTTTAGGGTGCTATCGTGTACTCCAACATTGTCACAACAGTATCACCAACCTATGCACAAGAGGTGCGGACTTCAAAGGTATGGGTTTTTCCTCATAATGCTCTTATGTGTTCCTATGATGTTTTAGTGATCAATATCCCAAAGAATTTTTCCATTCTCATTACTGGCATATTATGTTTAGTGAATAATATCCTAAATATTGTTGGCTATACTCGTCAGTGGCACACTTAATATACTCTTTTGTAATACAGGGAGGACAAGGGCTACATGCAACCCTTAATGCTCATGCTAAAAAGTTTGTGGGGATTCTGAATGGAATTGATACTGATGCTTGGAATCCTGCCACTGATGGCTATCTCAGATTCCAGTATAATGCCAATGATCTCGATGGGAAGGCTGAGAATAAAAAAGCCCTAAGAAGACATCTTGGGCTTTCTATTGCAGATAGTAGGAGGCCATTGGTACATTCCTTATCTTCTTAAATGCCATTTACAAATTCTTTTTTTTGTGAGCTTTGTCCTTTTATCAATATCTTTTCAATAAGAAGATAAGATCTCCAACACTGCATTTACCAGGGGTTTAGTGACATCTTACAAATGAACTCCTTTGAAATAATGATTAGTTTAGTATCCAATAGAAATACAGTTTCACCCACATAATGAGTCCCATTGTCTTGATCATATTGTGATACTATCTCACAGGTTGGCTGTATAACAAGATTGGTACCACAGAAGGGTGTGCATCTGATCAGGCATGCGATTTATCGAGCATTGGAATTGGGAGGACAGTTTGTATTGCTGGGTTCGAGCCCTGTACCAAGTATTCATGTAAAGTTCTCACCTTTTAGTCCGAGGATGTTGTTTGTTTGTTTTTTAAAATATCATATTTAGATCTGATTATTTGGAACATCCTACATGCATACCAGGTTAAAAAGATACCTTTTTTTGTTTTTGTTTTTCAGTTTAATAGCATCACCTTTATATACATATTTTTCCGTTTAATAGCATCAGCTTTGTTTTGTTTTACTTTAATTGCATCATATTTCTTCTTGCAAGTAGACCAATTTTAATTGCTAAGAGTTTTAAATTGTAATGATCATATAGAGAGAATTTGAGGAAATCGCAAACAAATTTCAAACTCATGAGCATGTTCGGCTGATTTTGAAATATGATGAAGCTCTTTCCCATACAATATACGCAGCATCGGACATGTTTATCATCCCGTCTATATTTGAGCCTTGCGGCTTAACACAGGTGCATCATTTGTTAAATTTGATTGAATAAAAACATGATATAGCTGCCATTGGAAGCCAATTGGGTAAGCTCTATCTTATTTGTTATTTGGTTCCTATATTTTCAGATGATAGCCATGAGGTATGGTGCAATCCCCATTGTTAGAAAGACAGGGGGTCTAAATGACAGGTGAAATTGTTATTTGTATACCCGTATTTGACATTTAAATCTCTACTTGGGGTAATAGTTTTTTGGATTTAATCTGATGGATGTCATTTGTTTTTCAGTGTCTTTGATGTTGATGATGATACGATACCAGTTCAATTACGAAATGGATTTACATTTGTAACACCGGATGAGCAGGTAAAATTTATTATTATTATCTTTGAACGGCTAGGGTAAAGTTATTTTTTCCTTCTTTCCTTGACATATAAACTTCCTTCTGTGTTGTATGCAAATTTTCTCTTTACTAGAACTTTTCGTCATCCTTTAGTATTTTAAATTTTTAATTACCTTTAAGATGGTCACTCTTTTCAAATGGAACGTTATTGGTCAGCATTAGATGTGTTGTGTGAGTTATATGAGTGCTATCGTTCAAAATCCATGACTTATATACTCACAGTTCTTGAGATTTGGCTCTGCTAATACTTTTCGACACTAAACATAATTACAAAACTCTATAATTACAAGTAAATGTTTTTCTAACTAAATGGATTTAGGAGGTCGTATGCATGAAAAGTTTTTTTGGGGCCACTTTCTACCCATTTGGACCTGTTTCTTTTAGCCATTTTTTTGCTTTGAACAATTTGATCTGTGTGATACAAGACATAACTCGAGTCAACAATTGTTATCTAGAGGGTCGAATTGTTTCCTCTACTCGTCATCTTCTGAACTACATTTAAACAAATTTTTTTATTTTCTTTTTTAAAAATTTGGATGACTGCTTGATCATGATATAACAACGTTCATTGAATAAAAAACACAGGGATTCAATAGTGCTTACGACCGCGCCTTCAACCACTACAATAGTGACAGCGAAGGTTGGCAAGAGCTAATGCACAAGGTCATGAGCATAGACTTCAGTTGGGACACATCAGCGGCACAATATGAAGAACTGTACCAACAATCAGTAGCTAAAGCGAGAGCAGCTAATCGTGCAGCTGGCTAATTTTAATAGACAAGACCAGTTTTCTCTCAAACTACATTACAAGTGAACTCAAATCAAAGGCTTCATGTACCGAAGAGTAATGCTAATGCTACACTCGCAATACTTGACCATGATCAGATGATTACTCAGATAGAGAAACTTGAAGGCATTTGGTCCTTCCCGCCACAAATGGTTTATATGACATTTAGTATTTTTTTTGTCCATATTAGTTATCTTCACGATTTCTTGACAATGTAAATCATGTCCATATGTGGTTTTAAAGAAAATTTATCGGACAAATTGTACATTGAGAGGTTGTCATTCACATACATGTAAAAAAGTATTTTGTCAATAAGATGTGACTATTAGCTATGTGGTGTCTTTTCCAAATTCTTTGGCTGCTATAACTAAAGCAGGCGTTTGCTTGAGTACTTGTTTCCAGATGTCGTGTGTGTTAGTTTTTCAATTGCTTGCTGAAAGCACTTTATCCATTGCAGTTGAAAGTGGCAAATGATGAGGTGAATGAAGTGGTTTAAAGCATTCAAATCACAGCCATAGGTGGCAACATGGGCAGATTGGTTGATCGAAGCACATTAGATCAGGCAGATATGTTCTTCTTCCTTTCTTTAATTTGCGAATTAAATGTATATCATATGACTTGGATAAAGTAACCGTTAAAAGCATCATCTAATTCTGCATGTTTGACCATTGCTGTGCTCAAAGTCCGCATGTTTAGTACAACTAGTAATTAGTGTTTTATGATATTATCCATTTTTCAGTGACCGTAAGTCACTGAACACACATAAATGCTCAAATATAATATATATTAATTCACATATCATTTTACATCAAATTAGATTACATTTACTTTCCGGGGACAAAGTTTGTGGCATAAGACCAGGCATTGTTGGCAACTGGGTCAGCAAGGTGGTCAGCCAGGTTCTCCAATGGTCCCTTTCCGGTCACAATGGCTTGAACAAAGAATCCAAACATAGAGAACATAGCTAGTCTTCCGTTCTTTAGCTTTCACCTTCAACTCAGCAAATGCCTCTGGATCATCAGCAAGACCCAATGGGTCAAAGCTACCACCAGGGTAAAGTGGGTCAACAACCTCTCCCAACGGCCCACCAGCAATTCTGTAACCCTCAACTGCACCCATCAAGATGACTTGAGTTGCCCAAATGGCCAAGATGCTCTGAGCATGAACCAAACTTGGGTTTCCCAAGTAATCAAGACCACCTTCACTAAAGATTTGGGCTCCGGCCTTGAACCATACGGCCTCACCAAACTTCACTCCGTTACGGGCCAAAAGCTCTGGGAAGACACATCCAAGAGCCCCAAGCATGGCCCATCTAGAATGGATGACCTCAAGCTCACGGTTCTTGGCAAATGTTTCTGGATCTGCAGAAAGCCCAGCGGTGTCCCATCCGTAGTCACCTGGGAATTCACCAGTGAGGTATGATGGGGCCTCTCCGGAGAATGGGCCTAGGTATTTGACACGGTCAGGACCGTACCATGGGCTTCCTGAGGGTGCAACCTTTTTGGGTGCTGAGGTTTTCCTCATTGAAACCCGGCCATTTCCTAGAGGTTCAGAACCTGTCGGAGCTGTTTTCACGGCTTGTCCGACAAAAGGAGATGAAAGAGCCATGTTAGAAGATGCCATTGCTTGAGTAGGTTTGGTTAGAAAATGCTTTAATAGTTAGGGTTGTGAAGCTGTGTGGTTTTTGGGAGTTAATTTATAGAATGAAAGAGCAAAGACATTGTTATCTTTAAATATCTTTATCTCCATTGTGATTGGTCACACAAGATACTAAATAAAAAAATAAATGTTTATTATATCCGTTTGTAGATGGCCATTTTCATGTGCCAGCTCTGTGCTCCACAAAACTTTGATATCCCCTATTCGATTGTAGCCATGGGAATATGAAATATCAGTTTGTTTGTAACTCTGTATACGGTTAATAATTCTTACTGAAGTTTCCTGTCCTCAAGATCTTGAGACGTTGATTTCTAGTTTTCTACCAGAAACAGAATATATAGTTAAACCTTTAATTTGATGAATTTCTTTAGTGGGTAATCATTTATGATAAAATGCCTATTAACGATGCAAAAACAATAATAGTATTAAATTGATGAACCATCTTTAACCTTTCACCTCTTTCACTTATATTTTTTCCACCATCACCGTCAAATTTAATATCCTATTACACTTTACAATATACCCAATAAAATTAAAAGAAAACAAAATAAAATATAATAGAAAAGCGCCCATTATACTATAGGTGAACACCTCTCCCAACCCCACCATCTTACACTCCTTAACCTTTCACCCACTTCACCTTTTCTTTTGGATGCGAGTTTTACACATACTTTGATTTGATTTCTTTGTGTAGGTAAACTCATTATGTTGTGACCGGCTACATGTCTCATTTTCTTTTATGTTAGTCTTTTAGTATAATGTCATTATACTTTATGGGCAAATGTGCTGCTCTAACAGCCTTCTTCCCCTACATTATCTAATGAAAAATAAAGAAAAAATTACTAGGATGTGAGGGAGCAGTACACATGATATGCACATCATCAATACATATAATTCCCCGTACTTTATACGGTAATATGGAGTATACATTTGTATAAGGCAATTGAGATCGGAACCAAATTACTAGATGCTGTTGCCTGTTGCTATAATCTTTTATTTATGTGCATTAAGTTCTATTGCTTTGTACGCTGATATGCGAGTAGTCCTATCTAATATGTTGTCGTGCAACCCATAAGTCCATAACCACTATCCTTACCGAACTGCTGAAGTTGAAGACAGTTACAACTAGGGGTGTCAACGAGCCAAGTCGAATCTAGTATCAGGAATTCCAACTTATAGACAATCTCAAATTCTCTCTGCAATCGAGGTTCTTAAATTACAGTCAAAACAAGAATACAACAATACATATTCCAATGCACAATTCATGATATCTAGGCTGTATAGGATCGAATTGTTTTATTCGGAAAGTTTTTCTCGGAAAAAGATCAAACAAATCATATGGATATCCGGTCATGGGAATACAAGCCTGATTTTGAACAATTTCTAATATTTTAATGACACTTTCTGTCGTCTTACTAAATGAAGTTTTCATATAATGGTTTTGCAATGGAAACGCAAGCAGGTCGTGGCCTGCTAACCCAAATTACAGTAGAATGTAGTTGCTTTTTCCTTGATCACACTCATCTTATTGTGTCACATTTCATCTTTATTGCTGTTTAGTAAAGTCCACATGATTTTTACAATTTTAAATTAATGTTTCGAGACTATGATTAATTTTCTGAGTGAAGTCATAAAACATGGACAATATGATTAAAATTAATATAATATTCATTCACACTTCATTTTACATCAAATTAGATTACATTTACTTTCCGGGGACAAAGTTTGTGGCATAAGACCAGGCATTGTTGGCAACTGGGTCAGCAAGGTGGTCAGCCAGGTTCTCCAATGGTCCCTTTCCGGTCACAATGGCTTGAACAAAGAATCCAAACATAGAGAACATAGCTAGTCTTCCGTTCTTTAGCTCCTTCACCTTCAATTCAGCAAATGCCTCTGGGTCATCAGCAAGGCCCAATGGGTCAAAGCTACCACCTGGGTAAAGTGGGTCAACAACTTCACCCAAAGGTCCACCTGCAATTCTATAACCTTCAACTGCACCCATTAAGATGACTTGAGTGGCCCAAATGGCCAAGATGCTTTGGGCATGGACCAAACTCGGGTTTCCTAAGTAATCAAGACCGCCTTCGCTGAAGATTTGGGCTCCAGCCTTGAACCACACGGCCTCGCCAAACTTCACTCCGTTACGGGCCAAAAGCTCTGGGAAGACGCATCCAAGAGCCCCAAGCATGGCCCATCTAGAGTGGATGACCTCAAGCTCACGGTTCTTGGCAAATGTCTCAGGATCAGCAGAAAGCCCAGCTGTGTCCCATCCGTAGTCACCTGGGAATTCACCAGTGAGGTATGATGGGGCCTCTCCGGAAAATGGGCCCAAGTATTTGACACGGTCTGGGCCATACCATGGGCTTCCTGATGGTGCAACCTTTTTGGGTGCTGCGGTTTTCCTCATTGAAACCCGCCCGTTTCCTAAAAGCTCGGAACCAGCTGGAGCCGCTTTGACGACTTGCCCGGTAAAAGGAGATGAAAGAGCCATGGTAGAAGAAGCCATTGCTTGGGTTGGTTTTGTTAGTAGATGCTTTGATATTTAGAGTTGTGAAGATGTGTGAATTTTGGGAGTTTTATTTATAAAACCAAAAGGCAAAGACTTTGTTATCTTTACATATCTTTATCTCCACTCTGATTGGTTACCCAAGATCCTATTTGTTTTGTTTTACGAAATTAATTAAATAAAAAACATTTATCCATTTGCACATGGCTATTTCCATGTGGCAGTTCTGTGCTCCACAAGTCTTTTCGGTTGGCCCCCACAATTATAGTGACGAATTTGTTCATCAGTTTTTTTGACTTTTTCACATTAACGGAATATCGGCCTTTTTATACTAAAGGATCCTTGGGTCAACACCATTACTTAACTTCCTTCATTATCTTATGGTTTGCTTAACCCTCAAGCGTATCGGTTTCAACGATGCCACCGTTGATTGGGCGGCCTCTCATGGTTTTCATCCAATAATAATGACTTTTTTTTTTCTTTCGAACATTAATAATTACTTGTATTTTGCGCCATTAAAGATTGTGCCTGATTCAAAAGGTTCATGTATATAGCACAAAATTTAGCTCCCATTCATTTCCTTTTCTTAGCTTGTTAATACCGACAACGAAGAGTTGCTAAGGTATTATTACACGCCTAAAAGGTTACACAACATGATAATTGAAGATTGATGCAATTTGTTAGCAAGGCTGTCTGTATTGTAAATATTTATTTTTTAAAAGCACCATGATATGATGATGGCCCAGCCGATCAATCCGGCTTCATTTCACCAACGTTTTGTATGATATTTTGTTTTGGTCTTGGTGAACTAGACGAAAAATATACTCGTATTACAAAAGGTCAAAACTGCCCCATTCTTCTTGTGTCACTGTATTTCAGTTTGGCTATCCGATGCTTTTTCTACGTTGTAGGTAAGACTGGCCGAGTTCCGACACTCTTGTGTTGTGAACTTCGTAGTAACCCAGGATATATACAGAGAATTCCAACTCAGCCCACACATAATTAACAAAAAGAAAAATCTGCATACATATATATACATACATATACATGAATAACTTTATAGTTTTAACTTAATGAATCTATAAATTTTATAGTTTTAATTTAATTAGATACGTAACACTTGAATAATTTATTAAGTTACACAACATGCCATCAATTACAGGCATTGCCTTTGGATGCTTCAGCTAGCCAAATAATCAATTCTTGTACCACATAATTACTAGCTAGTCTTCTGGATAGAAAATCTTGATAGGAATCAAATGTACACATGTCATGTGCTGATTGGTCCTGGGAAATTATCGATCTTAGCCATCAAAGATACCAGCCACCAATCAAAATCAACATAGAGATATTTGAGATAAGAAGCCTTAGACAATCCATGCTATAGTAGTATATAAACCAACTTAATGAACTCATAAAACTCAAGCAGTCAACTTCCATTTACTACATATTTACTCAATCCTCTTGCCTTCCCGTTTGAGAAAAAAATATATAATGGCTGCTTCCACCATGGCACTCTCATCTCCTTTCACCGGACAAGCGGTGAAAGCAACTCCATCCGGTTCCGAGCTTTTCGGAAACGGACGTGTTTCAATGAGGAAATCTGCAGCACCCAAAAAGGTTGCACCCTCAGGAAGCCCATGGTACGGTCCCGACCGTGTCAAATACCTAGGCCCATTCTCCGGTGAGGCCCCATCATACCTCACTGGTGAATTCCCAGGTGACTACGGTTGGGACACTGCTGGGCTTTCTGCTGATCCCGAGACATTTGCCAAGAACCGTGAGCTTGAGGTCATCCACTCTAGATGGGCCATGCTTGGGGCTCTTGGATGTGTCTTCCCAGAGCTTTTGGCCCGTAACGGAGTGAAGTTTGGTGAGGCTGTATGGTTCAAGGCTGGAGCCCAAATCTTTAGCGAAGGTGGTCTTGACTACTTGGGAAACCCAAGTTTGGTCCATGCCCAAAGCATCTTGGCCATTTGGGCCACTCAAGTCATTCTAATGGGTGCTGTTGAGGGTTACAGAATTGCAGGTGGGCCATTGGGTGAGGTTGTTGACCCACTTTACCCAGGTGGTAGCTTTGACCCATTGGGCCTTGCTGATGACCCAGAGGCATTTGCTGAATTGAAGGTGAAGGAGCTAAAGAACGGAAGACTAGCTATGTTCTCTATGTTTGGATTCTTTGTTCAAGCCATTGTGACCGGAAAGGGACCATTGGAGAACCTTGCTGACCACCTTGCTGACCCAGTTGCCAACAACGCCTGGTCTTACGCAACAAACTTTGTCCCCGGAAAATAAATAATTTGACATAGTTAATATGTCATATTTAAAAATTCTGTTTTGATTAAGGCTTTGAGATCTTGTTTATTTCCCTGTAAATTATTGCATTTCACATTGTAACTCGATCATTTCTGAATGAAACAGTTTGCCATTTCGTTTGAGTTATTCTTACATATTCATATCGTAGCTACTATATATCGACTCTTTTTTTTGATATGAAAATAAACAAACACAGTCCCAACAAATAAACGCCGGCAAAAAATTGAGTGGCGACTCTTGCAGTCTTGCGCTCTCTCTCACTCTCACACATTAGTTAATTTTAAGATTACAAGTAAAAAAGCTACAAAACAATGGTGGACTGGTGGATATCGTTGGTGGGGGCAGCGCTTCCGGCATTGGTGGCAGGTCAAGCTTTAAGAATGAAAAACAGGAGAGCAGAAGAACAAAGATTGAAGAGTGCTAGAGGTCGTGAGAAAAGCTCCGACGATATTTTCGTTTGTGAGAGGGTCTGCACATCCAAAAGAATGTTTAAGAAAGTCGGTGCCTTTTCTAAAGACCCGACTCTCGATACTTGTGTCACTGTTTGTGGTGTTTCAGAACTTGATGCTTGTGCAGATGCATGTGCCCGAACTGTTTGTGTGAACCAGCATCAAGTGCCAAACTGGAATGATATTTGCTTGAAGAGATGCCAAAGTGAGTGCCTAAAGCTCTCAAACTCTTCAACTTTGTCTTCATAATATGTGTTGTTAGCTAAAATTTTAGTCTTTTGGTTTCTGTTGTGATATCAAACTTTGATAATTGAGTAATGATCTGAATATGATATCTGTCTTTTCGATTCAATCAGGCAATTTTGTATAAAAAAAAAAAAATTAAAGAAATAACCAAACACATCCACACATGTTTACAAGCTATCCATGATAGGACTAGAACCCACATGATATTGGTTTACGGGTCCCCTTGCAAATATTAGTTATTTGCTAGAAAGATTTCTGTATTTTACAAAGCCTAACCACAGTTTCTTCCATGTTTATCCTCCGAGAAGATGAATCAGACGTGCAATCTATTGCCAAGTTGAAAAGCGATGCCAGGGATTCTTGTTTAGTAAATAATTGGTCATCGATCATATTTATGTCGACAACTTCCAAAATTGAATGCTGAGCTGCTGCTTCAAGAACCCAGCCTCGCAAGCTTACCTCGCCACAAAACATTTCTTCAGTGGGCTTCTTCCTTGTGAATGTTTCCAATACTAGAATGCCAAAACTATAGACATCGCCCCCAGTTGATACTACTCCATCCATCCCATATTCTACGCAAAATGAGATTAACATAGAATGGTCTCAATCAATAATATTAAAGTCCCACTTGCCATTACTCAAAGACCCGCATACTATTGAGTTCTTAATCTCAGATTAATAATCTCATACACAGTGACAAAATCGCACAAATCGGTCTTCACTGTAATTGTACTTTTAGTTATGTGATTTTATTTTATAACACTAATTTATTTATTCTGGTATCCAATATTTTCTCCATTTTCCTGCACACTTAATTAACTACTCGTAATAGTAATGATAATAATGAGAGTGGCTGTCTTTGTGTTGCACACCTGTGTACACCTAATTCTGTAATATTTGTATACCATGAGTTTGGCATTTCAACAAGTTTTCCTACTTTTTCTCATATAAATACATTTCTAACACTTGGACACATTAGTCCCTCTTTCAATGGCTTTTCTGCATTTGGCTGTCCTAATTCTGTCTTCATTGGGTAATTATCAGTAGTTTTTTTTTATCTTTAACTCTCTTTTGTCTCGAGATCTTACTCTTTCATGTTTTTTTATTACAGGCATTGATGCAATGATTTTTACATTGCAAAATAGGTGTAATGATACCATCTGGCCTGGGATTCAAGCTTCGAGTGGGCAACGTCAGCTCATGAAAGGCGGTCTTGAGCTGGAACCTCTAGAATCAAGAAACTTGACAGCCCCAAAAGGATGGTCAGGACGCTTTTGGGGACGCAGTGGCTGCACGTTTAATTTTTATGGTGAGGGAGCTTGCGCTACTGGAGACTGCGGAAATGGTCTGTTCTGCAATGGTGCAGCTGGTGAACCCCCTGCTTCTATAGCTGAGTTCACCCTTGACAGCCCATTGGATTTTTATGACGTGAGTCTCTTTGAAGGCTTTAACATACCTATCTCGATAATCCCATATGGTGATTCGGGTGCTTGCCCCAGTGTTAGATGTGAGATGGACTTGAACCCACATTGTCCAAAGAATCTGTTAGTGAGAGGGGACCGTGGACAGATTGTGGCCTGCAAGAGTGCATGTACAGCTTTTCAAACACCAGAGTATTGTTGCACTGAGCAGTTTCAAAATCCTGACAGATGTAAGCCAACAAAATATTCGCAATATTTCAAGCGGGCTTGTCCTACTTCGTATACCTATGCTAATGATGACCCATCAAGCACTTCAACCTGTCGAGATTCAAATTACATGATCATATTCTGTTAAGTTTGCTACAAGCATGTAAACTCTGATTCTACATTCCAATTTTGCAGTTATAAACCAAATGACTTATATACTTAAAGGCACATTCGCCTAGCGGTATTCAAGATAACCCTACAAACGAGAGGTTGTAGGATCAAGTCCCATTGTGGACAAATGTGTAAAAATTTATGTGTGGAATATTTTTCTCTCAAAGGATAAAACGAAATCAATTGACTTATGATCGATTTTCTATGGCTACGATACAACATTATCTCAAAGAAATACCAATAACCATTTTCACGACACACCTCAATCAAAAGTCACATTTAACAAGATATCAATTGAAATTAGAAAAACAGTCGAGGATACTTTGGACGGATCATATATGTGTATATGTAGTTCAAAGAAAGACAGCATCATAAAAGGATGCCCAGAAGAGCCCTATTCCGAGGCGGCATGTTTAGAGAATCAGCATGTGTTCATTCCATTTGCCTTCGACACATTTGGATCCCTAGGCCCTGAGGCGGTTCGGTTTTTAGAGCGGGTGCAGAAGGTGGTCCACAAAGACTCACAAAGCCCGAGGAACCAAGGATTTGTATTCAGTAGAATAGGTTTTTCGATTCAAAAAGGGATAGCGGCGCAGCTTGTTGCTCGCTTACCCATTATTCAGATGTAACTTGGTTTTTACTTAATAAAAGTGAAGAAAATATTAAGGCATCTGATCACCTTGTAAACTAATGTAACCAAAACATTTTCAATGGAAAACAACAGTTACGATTTGGTTATCAAAGCTTTTTTCAATTTATCTAGAATCTAGATTATGATTTGTTTCAAAGTCACAAGAGCATGATTAGCTTTTTGAAGGATAAAGAATTACACTATATATGTTAGCTGAACAATAAACCTTGTACAGTATGAGGAAAAGTAGTTTGATTTCATGTCCCACCACAAAATATGTTCCTTAGACATATCAGAGGAAAGATCATGACCAATATCTACGGTTCTATAAGATGTTTTATCTGCCTATAATTTATATAGCACAGCGATTTAGAATAGTGTAACATAAAGGCAGTGAACGGTTTAGTTGTTCATGTAACACAAAAAACGTTATTTCTCTGTGGGTTGCAGTCTTTGTGTTGCAAACATCCTTACACTTAATTCTTTATAAACATCTAATTCAAGGAAGGATTATATAAACCTCTCTCCAACACTTTCAAACTTCATTCCCTAAATCTTTAATGGCTTTTTCACATGTCGCTGTGGTCCTTCTTCTGTCTTCTTTGGGTAATTAGTCATAGTTAAGTCTTTTGGTCTTCCATTCTGTTTTGTCCTAAAATATTACCTTTTTGTATACTGCAGGTATTGATGCAGCTGTTTTTACATTGCAAAATAACTGTGAACAGACCATATGGCCCGGAATCCAACCTAATGCTGGCCAACCGCAACTCATGGATGGTGGTCTTGAACTTAATGTATCAGAATCAGTAAATGTGACCGCCCCAAGAGGGTGGTCAGGCCGCATCTGGGGTCGAAATGGATGCACATTCAATGCTGATGGAGAGGGATCCTGCTTAACTGGAGGCTGTTCAAATGGTCTCCACTGCAGAGGTGCTGGTGGGGAACCACCAGCTTCCTTAGCTGAGATCGCCCTCAACGGCCCACTTGACTTTTATGATGTGAGCCTTGTGGACGGCTTCAACATGCCAATCTCCATATTCCCATATGATGACACGGGTGTTTGTGCAAGTATTAGGTGTGACTCAGACTTGAACCTGCACTGCCCATTTGAGCTGCAAGTGAGAGGGGATACAGGGGATACAGTGGCCTGCAAGAGTGGATGCACTGCTTTTCGGGCACCAGAATATTGTTGCACCGGGCAGTTTCAAGACCCTAACCTCTGCAAGCCAACTAAATACTCGCAGTATTTCAAGAGCGGTTGCCCTACTTCTTATAGCTACGCTTTTGATGATGCAACAAGTACTCATACCTGCCGAGATGCCAATTACTTGATTAGATTTTGTTAATTTCAATTACAAGCACATCTTGTCTCTAATTCCTCAGTACTCCATATCAAAATTACAGCAATAAATGAAATTACTTTTGATTACTATGACTACTAATGGTTCTATAAAACTCCTACTGATCGAACAATTAACTCAATCGGCTGGAAACTAGTAAACAATCAATGAATAATGATGGATGGATATATCTGCTGTTCAAAAAAAATAAAATGGTTTGACATTTGAGTATTGCTAGAAAGAATAGAACTAGAATTCCAAGACTAAGCTTAATTATGATTGGTAAAAATTGGTCTTTCAACTAATATGATTGGGAGCTAGTCTAAGCAAGCATCTTTTGTTATTGAAATTTGATCTTGTGTGTTATTGAACTTATTTCCTTACTTGCCTTACTGGATGTTGTTTGCAAAACTGTGACGGAATTCAAGACACTATTAGCAACATGGATGTTTTTATATCGTGGTATATTTTTATACATGATAATGTCGCGGCTGATGTCTGTAGAGGTGTCAAATATCTACGGTGTCTTGGAATTTCGTTAAACGACAAAAAAACTCTCCTGACCTAATTAACATCGTTGTTAATTTTACTAATGCCCTAATTTCAAACTCCCCTGATCTGCCTATGCCTCTCTGCGACCATAAAACTGACATTGACATAGATCTGGGATTGCACTAGCACTGACAGCTTCATTGCCACAATACTAAAGATGGAAATTGACTGAAAGGGCCGGATATCGTTCTTGATAGACTCATTTTAACATTGACTCTTCATCACCTTTCAGGTAAAGTTCATGATGGCGGAACTTGAACAGTTTTTTTGGGTGGCCAATTTGAATAGGTAACTCTTTCGATTATGCTATACAAGTACAGAATCAACACTAAATAGAGACGTATTTTCATTTCTGTCCAATATTAGTAATGTATTCTGTAAAACATTTTCGGAATAACTTCCTTGAAAATTTTCAGTATCCAAATATCTCTTTATTCGAATATACAAAATAGTAGCCAATTGTGTCACCAGATACTAGCTAGAATTGCCTTGGTTTCCGCATATATACTGCACGCACAGATCATAATCTAGCCTATACTTTCGATACTTTAATCTGAAAAATCAAAGCATAACAAATTAAGTCCATCAGTCACCTTCTTTTATAATTATAAAACGTAATATAAATCATTTTGTCTCCTCACGTAAGCACTCACACAGACTCACTCATGAGAAAGATATCTACTAACCAATAATGCCCAGTGAGCAACCAGGTCATGAAGTGTGGCAAAACTAATATCAATACAAGTCGACATACTTGGAAGACCATGTGCTGTAAGATGTGATTCGTTAGTGATACCAAACCCGAAATTCAGTACAAGAAAAAAAGAGTTGTTTTTTAAGATCAATATGGACAACTAACAGGCAGCCGAAGATTCCACACGTATACAAAAGGCTGGTAATGACTAAGCGATTTTGATGCCATACGAGTCACTCCATGCACAATCTTTGTCCTTAAGATCCTTTTCTGCTCGTATCTGTTAGATTAAACTTTATTTGTGCTTAAAATATCCATGCACATATTTAGATACACTTACAAAAAGAAATATCAGGGGATATTAAAAACAATTAAACAAATCACCTCTTGAGTGCAGAAGTGATTTCATTGGATTTGGTTGCATCAGACCCATGTTTCTTCATGCTATCCAGTTCAAGAATCAGTTGGTGACAATCCTGTGATTTCAATGAAAAATAATTAAAAGCAATTAAGCTTTTGTTGGCATATCTGCCACTAAGTTATCTATGAAATTCAACTTGATAAGTGCAAAAATGTAAAAATTTGATTGCCATCATCAAGGATATATATACCTCAATAGCCAAGCAACCACCTTGTCCAAGATTAGGCTGCATCGGATGAGCCGCATCTCCTAAAAGTGTAACACGCCCTATCCCCCATGAATATATCATGTCCCTATCATAGACATCTCTGTGAAAAATCATTTCTTCTCTTGTTTTAGCTATCAATGTTGTGACATCGTTACATCAGCACCCAAACAGTTCCAAAAGCCTCTCTTTTTGACCTGCACGCCCTAATTAAAAGAGAACGATATTAACCTTCACATACATTCAAATAGCAAAAATGAGAGGAAAAAAGGAATCATGCATAAAACATATTATAATATACCTGTTTATGATCGCTTAAGTAAAAGAGAAACGATATATTTTACACCATATAATCTACTTCTTACACCAGATATGTTTTAAAGTGTTGTATTATCTACTTTATAACATGTCATTTTGGTGTTAGAACCAAATTAATATGAAATAAATATCTAATGTAGATTTATGAACTACCTGTAGAAGTATCAATGCTTCTTGGAGCCTCCTTATAGAAGGCATACCATTGCATTCTTCCATCGCCTACATCACAAGCAACAAAGTACCGGTTTGATCCCAAAAACACCCGATAACTGGAAGAACACATGAAAACACTTAAAGCTTGTTCAAGTTTACTTAACATATCGATCTTAAGTATATAGTTCTATGTACCCAATAGAATTGATGTATGTGGGATTGTATTCTGCTAGTCCACTATAACACGTATAGCCTGAATAGCTTGCTTCTTGTGCTCCGAATAATCTTTTACGCACCTACCCAATACATGACACAAACAAAAATAGGAGTTAATATAACCAGCTTGTATATGTACTTCTCATGCAAGAATCTAGCATTACCTCAGACCAAATTCCATCAGCTCCAACTAAGATATCACCTTTATATTTTCGGCCATCTTCGAGGGTCACCACAACCTACAAATGTTCATTATTTGGATTAAGATACACACATTTAACTTTTGTTGTGCCTGTGTACGGTTCCCCCTTTCATATGTACAGGACAAAACTCTCTGCCAAAAACACAAGATCCAAATTTGACATAACATTATTACATGCTTGAAAAAAGGGAGATCGACCTTATGATCGTCTTGTGAGAAATCAACAACTTTGGATTTGTTAAACACTATGTGATCTCCAACAGCATTCACTAAAATTTCTTGTAAAGCCATTCTGCAAATTACTAGAGTCACTGGAAGTCCTCTCTTAGTTGCAGGGGACAGGATATCATATTTGGCAAGCCTGAGGAATTTATGAACTTTTCTATTAATCTAAAGACTGATAAACATAAGTACTTATAAAAATAACACACCATATGAGAAAATGTTTTGAGTTATTATTGGAAATCAAATGATATGTATGGGTCATTTGCCCGATTACAACATTTTAGCCCAATGAAGACTACTTAGATTATTTATAAAAGGCCACAATTTTTGCTTGTCATAAATATAAAAAGCTGAGTCTTTTTTTTGTTAATATATTGTTTAGTGACATCTAACTACTATATAAGGGTCACTAAGTTCGCCGATATAATTAAGGTACAATTATATAGATCATGATCATGAGAAGAATATATAGTTCAATGATATATACCAGTTGCCAGAAAGGCCATCAACAAGGCCATTGATCCTATTCCCAGTAACACAACCAGCCTCCATAATTTTGTTAGCCACGCCTTTATCAATATCTACCAAAATACCCAACGCACTGCTCAGCAGCTGAATCGGTCCCCTGTGCATTCCTTCGCCTCTCACTGCACTCAAATCTTTTTCAAACACCGTTACCTCGAACCCCCTCTGTTTCGCAGCAAGAGCCAACACAAGGCCACCAATCCCACCACCCGCGATCAGTATGCGAAACTTTTTAACTTCCTTCTCTTGGTCACCTATCTTTTTCACAACCTTCTTAGAACTGTTTCTTGTGGTAATACTTGCACATATTATGGACTTTTTCTTGGCTTTGAAGTTACTATTTTTTATATTTAGTTTAGGAGTGAAATTTTTGTGCTGGTTAATCCATGCCCCTCCTAATTTGACGACGGGATTATTGTGTATTGTTGTATTAATTCTATGGTGGTAAAAAGGCCTGATGAAGCACTGAGAAGTATTTGCCATTGACCAATATGTGAAAATTAAAGTGAACAACCTTAAAATTGGATCAGAAAGGAGTAATAATAATAGGCACAGGGTATCCCCACCAGGAACAGGGCAACCCCACCAGGCATTAGCGGCGACGTCGCCGCTAATGGTGGGCCCCGACAAACTTTCGATCCATGACTGCCAAGCGTGTTCCCGACGTGCCACGTCTCAACTATTAGCGGCGACGTCGCCGCTAATACGTGACACGTGGCATGTCGGGAACAGGCGTGACACCATGACTGTCACGCCTGGTCCAGTGCCACGTCTCAACTATTAGCGGCGACGTCGCCGCTAATACGTGACACGTGGCATGTCGGGAACAGGCGTGGCACCATGACTGCCACGCCTGGCAGTCATGGCATGTCGGGAACAGGCGTGGCACCATGACTGCCACGTGGGCCCCGACAAACTTTCGATCCATGACTGCCAAGCGTGTTCCCGACGTGCCACGTCTCAACTATTAGCGGCGACGTCGCCGCTAATACGTGACACGTGGCATGTCGGGAACAGGCGTGGCACCATGACTGCCACGCCTGGTCCCAGTTGCCACGTCGCAACTATTAGCGGCGACGTCGCCGCTAATAGTTGAGACGTGGCAACACGTGGCACCTCGGCGAATTTTGGAGGTTTACCACGATCATATAATTTGGTATATATATTCTATCGCAGTTTCCTTTTCAAAATGCGTATATTTTTGTTTCGCACTATCGTTTTCAAAGCTGCTCGCACAGGTATATTTCGGACGATACATATATAAATATATTATGAATATAGATATATATATATAGTATGGATATCATCAATAGTTAATGAACTAGATGTTTACTTGTTTACTTGAATTGTTTAAGATGGATAGTTTTGAGGATATTTGGGCAGACCCAGAAAACTTACGTATTGAAGTGCCCGATGATGAGTTTGAGTCACCTGATGCAGACGGTCAATTTGACTGCGAACCTAGAGACTTAGAAACCGAGGAGGTGTTCGCTTCCGTCGAAGAATTGACGGAGTGGGCCAAAAGAACAGCACTGGAGTTGGGTTATGTTTTAGTCACCCGGCGGTCGAACAAAAATTCGATAAAGGTGGTCAATAAGGTGACACTAATATGTCACCACGGTGGACCACGCGATAAAAGGTTAACTGGGCCACCCAAACGGTCCAACAAGATAGGGTGTCCCTTTACTTTGGAAGGCCGCCCCGGGTATGATGGTGGTTGGAGGGTAACTGTCAAGGACTGGAAACACAATCATGATCCAGCTACCGATCTGCAGGGGAATGCATACGCGATACGGATGACGGAAGAAGAAAAGCAATATGTGGGAAACCTATCTGATCGCGGTATGTTCCCACGCCAGATCCTGGTTAACCTGAAAAATGAATTTCCAGGAAACCTGACTCGAAGAGGAGACATTACCAACTTTCTGAAATCGAGACGGAGGGCGGGCCATGCAGGACATACTCCAATGTAGGTACAAACATCATATTAGTGATTACGTACTCCGTTGTTGGAAGTGACATATTTACTATATCTTGTTCACCTGTCGCAGGTTATGTTCTCACTGATGCAAGAGAAAAATTACTTTTACCAGTTTACTACAAATAGTAAAAATGGACGGTTGGAGAATCTCTTTTTCATGCATCCAACATCAATGACCCTATGGCGCGCATTTCCCTGGGTTATTGAAATAGACTCCACGTACAAAACCAACGTGTACAACATGCCGCTTGTTGAGATTGTCGGCGTCACTTCAACGGGCCGGACCTTCAGTTTAGCATATGCTTTTATCGTAAACGAGCAGGAGGCGAATTATAAATGGGTGTTACAATGTCTGAAGTCCACCCTTGTTGAAGGCTTTACCGTTCGTGTGGTTTTAACTGACAGGGAGCTGGCCCTGATGAGAGCATTGAAGGTTGTTATGCCGCAAGCGAAACACTTGTTGTGTAGGTACCACATATGGCAAAACATAACCAAACACTGTGAACCGGCATTGCGGGTGAAGAAAGATGTTAACATTGAAAGGCTTAACGTGTGGTGGAAAAGAGTCTATGAATCTCGGACTCTTGACGAGTTTAAATCAAACGAGAAGGAGTTAAAGAAAAAATTGGGAGCTTATCCAGGTGTCTACAAGTACCTCAACGATAATTGGTTGTCCCCGTACCGAGAGCAGTTTGTATCATGTTGGGTCAATGAACATCTCAACTATCAGAACCACACCACAAACAGAGTCGAGGCTGAGCACCACCATCTGAAGGAAGAGCTGAAGGGGAAATGTACATTTACTAGAATCCTGCAATGTGTTGATTCTGTCATTATCGGTCAAGATACTGAAATAAGGGGCCAACTGGGGTATAACAAGGGAACCCGGTTGGGTAAACATAATTACAACTGTATGAAGGCCCTGCTGGGAACGGTTTCACATAAAGCTTTGGACATCATGATTGATGAAATCGTTCGCTTAGACAAACAACTGAAAAAACATGTGAAAAAGTGCGGGTGCAAGGTTCGGTATAGTTGTGGGCTACCATGTGCCTGCAAGATTGCCGAGTACATGCACCGTGGTTAGTATGTTTTAATACAATATTTTTTAATCATACCTACATAAAATCTTATACTTATTGATATAAAAAAATGCAGGGACTCGTATTCAGCCGAATGTGATAGACCCGTTTTGGAGAAAGCTTGACTTATCACCATCGACATCCCTAAAAGACGAAGACGATATAGAAGCTGTCCATGAAGTGGTAGGTGATCTTACGACATTCTTGGTGGAGCAACCCAAGGCCCAACGGAAACATTGGTTGTCGAAGATAAAGGACATGTTTAAGCCGGGTAACTCACAACTGAAAGATCCCATTGTTCAGAAGAGCACACGCGGTAGACCGGTCGGGTCGAAACAAAAGCCGCCAAAGGTAGACCAAACACATCATAAGCTTAATTAGTGATTTAAGAATAATTATAAAAGTAATTGATTTTAAGTAATTGTTTTATATTAATGGTCTAGGTGCCCGATCTTAACAAAAAGCCACCTGGGGTTCGGAAATGCAAGTCCAGTCGCCCGAGGACTGAAGAGGTGCCCGATCTGAACAGGTCCCCACCTGTGCAGCCCGCCAGACAAAGTGAGTACGCGCCCACCAAATCACTGTTTGATGACCCGCAGGGTGCGCGACACAGTATGTACGAGCCGTCCCAATCATGTCGTCTCCCCGAGACACGAAACTTATTCGGGGAGCCGTCCCAATCCGAGTGGGTCAAGGAGAATCCAGACTTATTCGGAAACCTCAACCCATATCCAGGTCTTGACAAAATATATACATTCGGGGACCCGTCTCAATCCTATGGGTTCGACGGGCTCCAAAATTTATATGGCTGGGGGGAACCCTCCCAATCATATGGGGTCCAATCTGAGCAGCCATATGCCAGCTTTGTTGATGACTTGTTCCGGGCACCATCGCATATAAAGGAGTCAGAGGCAAAGTCAGAGCCAGAGTCAGAGGCAAAGTCAGACACCAGTTGGGTTGGGTATATTGCGGAACCGATGAACGCTAGACTGTCCCGAAACATCACATGGGTACTAAATGAGCTGCCAACGTACATTCGACCTTACGTTGTCGGCGCAGAGAATGTCAAAGGAGATGGTAGTTGTGGATTTCGAGCAACCGCGGTTGCTTTGGGCCTAGATGAGGATTACGGTTCGGAGTGGGTTCGTACGCAGATGCTCGAGGAGTTTGAATCTGACCTCGAAGGGTACATGCGAATGTATGGGCCCGAGGGCAAACGGATATTAGAGGCGTTGCAAACCTCTTATTATAAAAAATGGCGTCCCAAAGACCATTGGATGAGTAAAGTGTTTTTCCATATCCTCTTGGCCAATAAGCTAGGTATAATAATCAACTGCATCAGCTTACGTGACGCCAGAACAGTATTCCCGATGCATCATGGATGTATGCAAACTGCCCAAGAATACCACCTGGGCCTCCTATTGTTATAAGTGATTAAATTCATTACATGTTGTATTTTGATTTTTTTTATGTTATTTTTTTTATTAGACATATGTTTTCCAATAACATATTTTATAATTTTCTTATTTGAATTTAATTATTATTAAAGGTATATACTATTAATATTTATGTACAGATTATGATTTAAAACTTAAAATAAAACTTAAAATAAAACTTAAAATAAAACTTAAAAGGTATATAACATCAACATTTTGATATAATGAGTTAAATAAAACTTAAAATTAATCTATAAATCCAAACTTTTTTTTAATTATGAATTAAGAAAAATTAAATAAACTAAAAAATACAAACTAATCACTATCACTATCACTATCACTACCCAAGCGATGTGTGGGTAATGAGGCGGAACTAGACCCGGCCATGTCCCAAGGGCTCGCAGGGTTGAAGAATTGATCCACGTTAAAGAGCGGCGACTCTGCTGGGGCCTCCAAAGGAGGGTCAACCATATGCGGGAGCTCGACATTCAGTCCTCGTGTTCCTCTCACCAAACGCCCAACCCCGCGGGTATGTCCCGACCGGAGCCCCAAAGCATCCAAAAATGTCTGAGTCGGCGGGGTGTTGGGCTGTTCAGAAAGTGCCTGGTGGGATTCAACAAGCCGGTCCTGTACCACATTAAATCATAAACAAAAAAATAAGTTAGTTATAATTAATATAAATTTACAAAAAATACAAATTCAAGTGTTGTCCGAGAACTTACATAAATGGGAGGAGCTCTTGCCTGCTGCACCGTCCCATCGTGTAATGTGTGGGCCCGCAAAAAGAACTCAGGCGGGGGCTCACGTTGCCCCTGATTACTACGCTGTATATACGTTAAAAAAAGTTATATATATGTATGTGTATCTCTCTCTCTATATATATATATATATACATATGTGGATATAAAACGTAAAAATAATAACTTACAGCGTATTCATATTCACGCTGAGCGTATGACTGGCGACCGTGAGTACTGACAAGATTATCTTGTCCATGCCTGTTAATCGCGTTTCTTTGGGCAACAAGCATCCGGTGCTCCCTGGTCCAGTAATGCAGTAAATCCCTCCAGACATCTTGAGGCATTCCATGCGGCGGAACACCTTCGAATTGGCCGAGTCTATCTAACCCACCCCTGTCGCTAAACATTTCCCCTTGAATTTTGATTTTTTATCCCTGTAGTTCTTTAGGGCATCTTGACGAATCATGTTTTCAATGGCGACTCGTAAGGGGTGACCGGTTTCGTTATTTAGATACGGGTCCAAGTAGAACCGTCTCTGCAATTTTGTAGTAATAGTCAGTATCTACCCTAATTTTGTAATGACGTATTTAAATTGTAAAATAAAATGTTTTAAACCTGGAGCCAGGGAATAAGTCCATCCCTGATGTGTGGGGGCACCTGATCCCACGAGTCGTAAGTATGCGGGACGGTAGCGACATATGTCCCCAAATAGCTCTTGTACCATTTGGAGGTGTCACCGATAGTCTGCCACCTGCTTTCAGCGGTATCAAGTCTAAGGGTTATACGTCGTCCAGACTTCTGAAACTCCCGCTCCAGTTCCTTGTTAGCAGCGGCAGCTCTCCCAGAACTATTCCCTGCAAAGCAAAATTAAATAATAAATATATATAAATGTAAAATATATATATATATATACATATATTTTTTACATACATTTATATATACTTACCCCCGCTACGCTTGCAGCCCCATTGGGGATTCCACCCCCAATTTGGAGGGTCATTGCCACCATCTCCGCCATGAACAGCAGCCATTTTAACCTACATAAGTTATATACAAGTTAAAAATCAATAAAAACAATTATCAAGGTTAAAAAAAGCGCAAATGAAATATATGCATATTTTTGACACAAATCTTATTTCCAACTTATTATTCCTAAAATTACCACAATTTTCTATCCATGAAATATATTTGCAATCATATTAACCTAATAACAACTACATTAACAATTACAATCATACTAACAACTGTTTTCTAACATAATACTAAAAATCATATTAACAATAAGCATCAAATTTCTAACAATCATATAATTTATAATTATGATAACATAACATTTTTAACACTAATTACAATTTTAATAACTTTTCACATAATATATTAACAATTATATTATCAATATTGATAAACTACCAATAATTCTTAAAAATCATATAATTTCTAACAATCATTATCATTTTTAACTATAATATCATAACCTTTCTATCACTAATTTCTAACAATCATATTAACAAAATGGTTTTTCTAACATAATATTAACAATCATATTAAGAATAATCATAAACTACCAATAATTCATAACAATCATATCCTACATATTTCTTTAAATCAAACTTACAAACGTAAAATTTCTAAATATAATACTATAACATTTTTATAACTAATAATAACATATATTAAAAATTATAACAACAATACAAAATTAAATGAGTCTTAGTAAACATACAAAGAAAACGTCGGAAAAGTGGGTCGCCGGAAAAGTAGGTCGCCAGAAATGTCGCCGCTAATACTTGGTCTGAAAATTGGTCCGGCCGGATTTTCGCCTGAAAATTCGCCGGAAAATTAACCGGGGCGGATTTTCGTCGCGAGCAAAAGCGTGGGTGGTCGGATTCTTGATATAGAGGGTGAGAGGATTCAGGGCCGGAATATGGACTCACAATGGTGGCTTGCCGGAAAATTTTTTTTTTTTAACCTTTGGTGCGTTTTTTTTCGATGGGGAAGAAGATGGGTCTGGGGAGCAGGCGCGTTTTAAAGAAAATATGGTACACTATTAGCGGCGACGTCGCCGCTAATAGTGTGGGGTCCATGGGCTTGTAACAGGCATCGTAGTCTTCAATGTGTCAGTGGGCCCCGCACTATTAGCGGCGACGTCGCCGCTAATAGTGCTGGTGGGGGTACCCTTTTTGCCCCGGTGGTGTTACGCGCCCCGTAATATATATATATATACCGCAATTTGCTGCTCAAAGAAGACAAGTGAGTAGTGACCACTGAGTGTGTTTTTTATAATAAATGTGTTGGGACTTGGATTTTCACTAGTGACCAACTTTCGGTTAATATGGGGACCATTTGAACGTACGTGTGTATTTTTTTTTTTTTTTTTTTTATATATATTTAAATATATACTAGGTATTTTACCCGCGCGATGCGCGAGTTGTTATAATTATTATCCAAAAATGTTTCAAAATAAATATTTAGATATACATGTATTGATGATTAGTTCATGATGTTTTGTATTTTTTGTTATTATATTACTATCTTATACATAACAATTTGGGTAGATCATTCTGAATTATACAAAATTCGTAAAAGTAAAAAAAAATGAAATATTAACGACAATCAATTATATTCTGAATTTTTTTGTCTTCCATCCTAGGAGCGATAAACAACTATCGCTTGCAAATTACAAATAGTGATAAAGGCATTAAGCTAGTAAAAAAAAGTTTCAAATCATACCAAGTCATTTCCATTTTTTAAGACATTTGGGGTGAGGGTCTTTGTAATGCTATACAAATTCAAGACATGGGAGAACAAACCCTTTAAAACATTGTCAGGATTCGAACTTGGGGTTGACACATCAATTTCAAAAGGTGTTGATTTTTTTGCATTCAAAATAATACATAAAAATTCAATAAATAAATATATAGTTTCTATAATATAATTTTGTAAACAATATCAACATTTAAAACTTCAAATATATGACTTTTTATAATCTTGAGATTTCATTACATAACTTCTAAGATTGTAGCATTTTTTCCCCATATATGTACGATCTCTTTTATTCTTTTTTTAATTAACAGGATTTCTCTTTTTTTAATTTTGTATTATATAGTTTCATTTATTTATTTAATATTTAGTATCTCTAATTTTAAAGCAAAAGTTATTCTTGTATTTAATATTTAATTTGATTAAAGAGATAAATATTGTCAAAAACATATAAAGATGTCACGTATGATAAAATCCTACGTGGCAATGTTTTAACATAGGTTTAGGATTGAGGAGGGTTTTAGAAGGCTAGGATTCCTACTCTTTGAATATATATATATATATATGTATTATATAACGAGAGATAGTGTCTGCGCGTTGCGGCGGTGAGATGGTGGGGTGATAGGTCAAGTCATAGAGTATGATAGCCAAATGCCTTAGCCGTACGGGCTCCGTCCTCGGATTTAAAAATTCGTCGAAAGTATATCGAATGACATCTCTAATGAAAGAGCATGAAATTTTAAGAACAGCCCATACAATTTTTATAATTTATCGATATACGGTTTTTGAGATAAAAGATTTTGAATGAATTAGAGGAATAAAATGATTTACGGAGGAGAGAAAAAAAATGAGTGGTTGAGATTTGAGGAGAGAGAGAAAAATGAGTGGTTGAGATTTAAGGGTATTATAGGTATATTAGATAGAGATGTTTAAATTAGTGAATAAAAAAAGGGTAATTTAAGTAGTTCAAATCATCTTTTGAGATTTTAAAAAAGGGTAAAATGCTTTATAAGATAGTATTAGACTAGACATTATGGTCATTGAGTTGAATTTTTTTCGGTGACAAAATAATGTGGTCTAGCTAGGCGTGAGTTGAGATAAATTGTAGAGTATATGATATTTTCTCTAATTAGTGCAAAATATGAACACATTGGATGAGTTAATGGAAGAGAAAGTGTAGTCACTACTTTACCAAAAACATGAAAGGAAAAAGTGTGGTCACTAAGCTACGTTGGATAGACGGTACAAATTTATCATAACGTTGAAAAAGACAATTGCAATAGGCACATGTAAAATCGTAAATCATATCAATTTGTTGTACTTGACAAAATTAACTTTATCAAATTGATCATGATCTACCTTTTTTATGTGGCTATAAAATGTTATTTTGTGCCATATTGTAGGTGCAATTAGTTATAAACGTTAGCTATAATTTATACCCCGTACATTATTATCTACTCTTATCTTCTACAGGTGTAAAAGAGAGTACATTTTTTTTTGGTTTTATACCATTATAATGGTTTCAAGTATAATGTTTTATTTTAGCATATCCCGGATAAAATTTGTTTCGCGTCCGTCATGAAGCGCCGCAAAATCTATCTCGTTCAATTTAATAGTGCAATCATCTCACTCCGGGTTGGATCTGGGCCCAAACTTTAAATTGGGGC
This sequence comes from Erigeron breviscapus, assembly GCA_034093135.1. NCBI lineage: Eukaryota > Viridiplantae > Streptophyta > Magnoliopsida > Asterales > Asteraceae > Erigeron > Erigeron breviscapus. Next base: position 282,241,805 of record CM067167.1, read on the forward strand.
CATAAATTTCACCAGTGTAGGCCCATCAACAACATCATTTAGGGCCATCAGTTTCTAGCCCAACGCAACAATTAGCCGAATTGTTCCACAATTTGCTCGCCAGTTTTTTTTCAAAAAAAAAATGGTAAAAGTTTGGAAAATTCCGCAAACAACTAAAACTGCAGGGTGATTGTATGACTTTTAATTGTACCACTGTTATTAAAGTCATAGGATCACCCGGCAGTTGTGATGTTTCGAATTTTCCAGCTGTAATAACTATAAAAAGTTATGTACATGTATATCATTGAAATAATAGTTGTGAGAGGAATCCACCAATTTAATTCCATATAGCTAGTTCAGAAGATGATCAAAATCTTATACTCCTAGAGTCCTAGCCAATCCCAATATAACCAACTTCATTAAAATCTAATATATATTTTTCGCAGCTCAACTTAAAAGTTAAGTTGATCCACTGCCTCTATATTTCGAACGTCATTCAAAACTAATTAAGCAAATTAAATTTTCCACATATAAAAGCACATACGTTAAATTAATTAATTTTCCACGGATTAGGAATCCAAAGAAACAAGTGATCATCATAATTTCCAATCAATCTTATTTTTGTCGACGAATAATAAGGATTAATCCAACGAGTTTCTCTCGGATTTCCCTTAATACTTTCCCATCAGTCAGAAACTCTTTATGTGGATTTACTTATGTATATTCATCCAAAAAAAAATTCATAAAAAATTAAAACAAGGCGCAATTACACTACTATTACATTACATCTAGAGTATGAATTGAAGTGGAGCAGAAATGATGATCACAAGCGCGAGACATTATTTGAGCCAACAGGAAAGTGGGATACTGGAATCGGAGCTCCACGTGACTTTGATCGAGACACTTGTTTCGCCTTCTTCGTATCATCATTTTCTTCAGAAACTCGTGGAGAGGCGAGACAGCAAAAAACTATAGAGAAGAAGCTAGCCATAATTATATATATTGTGTCTTTTGTGAAAGTCTGTTGAAAAAATAAATGAAAGCTAAGAAGAGACCAATTGAGAGAGAGAAAAGTGATAGCTAGCCTGCGTTGTTTTTTAAAAAATCAAGACCAAAAAATTGCTCCTGAATTCACCTGGCCAGTGAGCTAGCTTTTATTTATACAAGGTGGATAGGACGGATCATGGATGACGTATACAATAACTCCGTGTCAAATACACGGATTATTTATGACATATTAAAAATAAAAACAAATATGTGTAAAAAACTGTGAAAGAACAAACCAGTATTCAAAAATAAAGAATGTATATAAAGTTATGAAAACACAAACCGGTAAATTCAAATATAAAGAATGTACTGAAAATCAAAGTAACGAATGTAATCCTGGAAGACAAAAGCGTTTAACTTGTCGTTTATCAATATCATGTCAAGGCTTGTTTTCTTAACCATACAATTAAAAAACTTCTTGTAGTTTTTGTTGTGGTATTTGTTTTTCATGAAAGTTTTAGATTATATAGTTAGATATATTGTTTTTTTTATATATAATCATTGATAGTTTGATAAATTATAATTAAAAATAACTTAAATAAGTTATAATTATAGTTAGATGAGGACTAATTGTAAGCCAAGTTGGTTTTTTATATTTATTAAAAAGATATTTTTAAATTATTTAATTAGTTGGATATTTTGGATAAACATGAGTTTTATATTTTATGTATTTTATTCCAATAAAATTATTATTTTAAGAAAAAGGTTTAAAAGTGTAAATTGATGATGGAAAACAAAAAAGTGTAAATTATATTATGACATGTGCTAATTTAATTAAATTAGAGAAATTGAGAGTTGTGATTGGTTAATTGAGGTTAGGTCAGTTGCCTTTTAGTATATACTAGGTTTTAGGCTTGTGTCTAATACACGAGTTTACAACTTTAGCAATATTAGATGTTAGTTTATTATGATTTAAAACTTAGTTTACAATTTTTAGTAATAAAAAGTTGATCTATATTATAAAACTTTGAGTTTTATAGTGAAATATTTTTAAAATATGTTCATCGAAGTTGTTTAGTGTGACATACATAACGATATTTGAATATTACAAAATCATAATATGTCCATCAAAGTTGTAGATTGTGACATACTTAGCGATATTTGAATATTAAAAAAATCATAATAGGTCACTATCATTTTATTTGATTTATTGTTACACAAAGTGATATTACATTATTATTTTACACTTTTAAAAGTAATATCTTATTTTTAGATGAAACATATTCCAAATATTTCAATCAGAATAATTTAAAAAAGGGTAAATGCCTAGGAACCCTTTAGTTTTGTCGAGGAACCATTCCTCACAAGCTAGCGACCCTGCAACGCTGCTTATAAAGATTATAATTTTACAATCTTTATTTTTCGTATATGTGTCATGACAATTACTAAAAAAATTACAAAAAAAAGGATAATAGTACAATTACTTTTAAAACTTAACTAGCGTTAAACCCGGCCGTTGGCCGAGGATATCCGTGGGACATAGACTCGAATCTAGGCTTTAAAATTTAACATGTCAATAGTCATCAACCAATTAATTAATACATATAGTTAAACAATACCTTGTAAATCTTAAAACATAACTTTTTTAGAGTTGCTATATTTTTTTATATTTTTTTTAAACGACATTCTATTTTACTCCTCCTCCTAAATTACACGTATGCCTGGAAACCAGGACTCTCGAAAAACCCCTATTAATCCACCCTCACAAATGTGAAAATTGGGACTCGAACCCAGGTGGATCCTCCCAAGGTCAAAGACCTTACCAATGGGCACCAGCAGATTATATTTTTAGCATTAGATTTTTGTGGATTTTCATATTTGTAAAACTAAATATATTACCAAAAGGCTGTTCATAAAATAAATCTCTATATATATAATATAATACCAAAAGTTATTCTATAAAAATAAAATTAAAAATGATATCATATGTGGCTAAGGGAAATTTCAAAATTAATAGTTGATGAGTTTCATGAGTGCACATCAGCAAAGTTAAAAAGGTAGAATGTAAGGGAAAAACTATTTTTTTTTTCAAAAAGAATTTGTTCGAACTCCCATCCTTCGTTGAAGAAGAAAAGTAGCAAGCCATCAATACCGACTGATCTATCATTACCATTATTTACAATTTCCTCACATAATTATATAACACTTATATTAAAAGTGATACCTAACAATACCACCATGCATTGGATTATTGTACATTATGTTTTAAGCAATTGTATTTTACTGTTAACGTGAAATTACTTTAAATAGGTTATAATATATTTACATTAAATTTAATTTATTTTTTAATAATTAATTTATACTTATATGATAGAACGTATAATTGAGATATATATTAGCTATTATTCTATTGAATATATATTAACTATTATTCTATTGGATATATATTAGTTATTATTCTTTATCTATTATATTGGAATTAATGGTTAAAAAGTATAAATTTGTGATTGAAAACAAAAAAGTGTAAATTAAAGTCAAAATTGAAAACAAAAGTCAACTTTGTGATTGGTCAAAATGTAAATTTGTGATTGGTCAATAAGTTTTTAGAGCAAATGTCTTTTAGTATATTGAAAGATTTTATGGAAAAAAAAATTAGAAATAAAATATTGAAAATTTTTTAATTAATTAAATGATGAAAATCTAAAACAAAATTCTCAAGTTGATAACTACAAATTGTAATAATTATAAATTAAGTATTTAATGAGGGTAAAAAGTGTAAATTATTGATGGAAAACAAAAAAAATGTAAATTAGTGAGATTTTTTCTACAAATATTAATATTAATATAATATACTAATATATTTGGATAATGATTATTAGAATTTTTAATTTATAATTAAATTAATAATGACATCATCAATTTTCAATTTGATAAAATCGAGAACTATGATTGGTTAATAAGTTATTAGGTCAGTTGTCTTTTAGTATATATAAAGATAAAGATTAGATTAAGATAATTTTCAAGTCTTTGAGTAAATTTAATTGAATAATTTGAGATTGAGCGTGCTGAGCAAGTATGGTAGTGTTTGAGAAAATTTTATTAATTCGATATGGTGACAAAAGGGACTTAAAAAAACGCGAGAATAATTCTGGACTACACAATTTTCATCCTTTGTTAAATAATAAAATTTCACCTAATTCATTTAAAAACTTTTATCTTAAAAACCGTACATCGTTAGACGGAGAAAAAAAGTATAAGAAGTCTTAAATTTTTGTTCTTCTTTCAATAAAGATAAGACGCGATATACTTTTGGGGTTAATTAGCTAGCTGATTATTAGCAAAACTTCTCATTAGCGTATTCTACAAGTCATCAAGTGTTACAGTTTTTTCAGATTAATTATTAAAATTAAAACTGTACATATTTATATGGGGAGATAAAACAAACTAAAAAACATTATTTTGCAAGTATAAAGTATTAAGTATTTGAGTTTCATGTGTTCTATTTTTGACTTTCAGAAAGAGTGAATATATCACTAGATAATGACAGTATTACTTATTAATACAAAGGACTTTTTCCACATATGGAATGATGCATGCATCTCAACTATTCCACAATAAGAGTCTACATAAATGAGCTTGCTCAACAAGAAATCATATATTTATTTGTATGAGAAAATAAATATATGGTTATTAGATACTTAAGTTTAACAATATAACTCTTCATATATGAATTTTTTTACTCATATTTCATGTATAATGAATAAATGATTGGACTTTTAAATTATTCATATTTTAAATTATTATGATATGAGAGGTTGTATATCCCAGCTTAATTATCTAACAGTCACATATTCTCATTTTTCTATCTTTATATATTGTGTGGGTCCCAACTAGATGCAAAATGAAGTTTTGCATTGTAACATCCCGAATTTTTATGAGCAATGAAAATTAAGCTTTATTATAGTTTTGACATTAAAATAGTTTCCTAGTATTTTATTTTTAGAAACGGGATTGAATTAGTTGGATCTTTAGCGGCTAGCGGGTGAATTTTCCCCGAATTTTAATTTGGGTCGTGGCTTTTCAATAGAGTGCCAGACTCCCACCTTTTATTTCATTAGTCATCTTCCACTTCTCCTTCTACTTCCTTCTTCTAAGTTCTAATTCCTTCCTCTTCATCAAACTACTTCTAATTAAACCCCAAGAAATTTCTATACAAAAATTAACAATAATAATAATTCTTCTTCCCTTCTTCTTAGCAATTAAATTATGGGGTTTAAAATTGAGTGTGATTTACCCTCCATAATCAAAGAATGTTTCAAGTTTTAATAACATCCAAGTGTTCTAACAATAAGGAAATTAGGGTTTTGGTGGTGTGTGCATGTGGGTCGAATTCCACATGGAAGAAAGGAGAAAATGGAAGCTTGTAATTCTTCCATTCTAGTTGTTATTGCTCAAAGGTATAATTTTATTCTATAATTAAATTAGGGTTCATGCAAGTAATTAAGTTGGGGTTTTGATTAAATGGGTCAATTGAATTAATTTTGATTTAGGGTTCATGATGTATTGAATTTGGGGGTTTTTATTGAATTGAGTTAAATTTCTATAATACAAGATAGAGTTCTTGTAATTTAATCAAATTAGGGTTTTAATTGGGTTGCATGATAGATTTTGATGAATACTTGTGAGAACAAAGTTGGACAGATTCTGCCCCTGAATTTGAAACGAGTTTAACACCCCTATGACTGAATTTTCACTTGTTGAGTCCTAAAAAGAAAATGTAGGTTATTGTGTTAGCTCAATTTTGCCACTGGAATGGGTTAAAAAGACGAAGTAGAACTCTAGATATGAATTTTTGAATTCAGGGTCATCATGCTGATCTTTCAGCAAAACTGATTCTACGTCTGTTATTAAAACGAGTAAAACACATTCTTACAAGTTAATTCATGTCTTGGTCACTGAACATAAAATGTACCTAAATGTGTTAAATTGAAGTGGCAACTGGAATGAGGTCAAAATATGTTGTAGAACTCAAGTTGCGATTATTTGAAGTCGGTAAGGTCAAATCTGTTTTGTGCGTAAGAACAGCAACTGTTTGTGTTTTTAAAACGACCAGAAGTCACCTTTGAAGGACAATTCACATATTGGTCACTAAAGATAAAAGGTAGGTATATGTATCAAGTAAATTTGGCCACTGGAATCATGTTAAAAGAGTAAGTAGAACTTGAGTTATGCTTGTTCGAAGTCTGCTAGGTCAAATATGAAAACGATGATTTTGATACGAAAGTAACTTTTGGCCAATTGAAAATGATATAAGAGATACATGTTATGTGAACCAACCCAAGATTAATATAAGAGTGTAAATGATGGGTTGGGTGTTGAAATGCTAGTGATTATGGCTAGACGGCCTAGTATGTGATTGATGATCCTATATGCGTTGTGATTTGTTGCTAGGTTGAAGCTTACATGTTTTGTGTTCATGCGGTCTTCTTGATTATGATTTTGGTTGTCGCGGAGGAGGTGAGTTTTCTTGCATACTTTTATATATGCCTTGGGTCAATTACCATACGATGTTGAGCAGTTTCCATGTGTGGTAATTGATTTGGCGTTAGTCCCATGTATGGTTGAGTTTGATTACAGGCCTAATTGGTGGCCATAGGCTCATGTGGAGCATTGTTATTGTGATGTTTATTGTATTGGTAATCATTTGCTTATATGGATCCATGTAATGCGTTGGCACAAAGGTGAGCATTATAGATATGGCACGACGGTGTCATAGTCTATATGCAACATACCTTTGTGCATTGCCCTCCTTCGTGTGTATAAATGTATGCAAGATTATTCACTAAGCTTTGCTTACTTTTTAGTTGTTTACCCTTTTTATAGGTTGTCCCGGATGCGGAAGAAAGTTAAGTAATGTAAAGATTGAAGTTAAAGTTGCTTAATGGATATGGGTTGCTTTAGCTAAATGCGGATAATGGTATTGGTAATAGGACCCATAGTGACCCCCTTTGAACTATTGGCTCATGATACATTGATTGATTTGGTATAATTATTGATCACGTCAAGTGTAAGAGTTAAAGAGTTTTGGTCATTTCTATTGGGTCATTTTGTATTAAAAATGTGTTTGATTGTGATAAAAATGTATTTATGGAAAACTCATAATCCGTAACAGGTTTGGATGACGATTTTACGAACGGGTCATGCCGAAATTTCTAATTTTGTACGTCGTCATTTGTAATGCGTCAACTTGGGTAAAATGACCCGTTTCGTTGTAAATGCTACACTTGATCAAATGAAAGCTTTCAGAATTTTGAATCATGTGTCTTTAACTCATTTTGAAGTTTGGCAAAGTGATTTAAGGTTTGAATATGGGTTGGATGAGTTGCAAGTGGATTTTAAGTGTCAAAGATGTAGTTTTTGAGAAAACTGGGCTCCCACTGCGGCGCAGTGGAGGATGAAACCTCCCACTGCGGCGCAGTGGGATATCTCTGGAAAATAATTGTGTTTTGTCCCGGTCTTGACTGCGGCGCAGTGGAGGATGAAACCTCCCACTGCGGCGCAGTGAAAAAAAAAATCCTTATTTTTCTATTAATCGAGTTGTGTCGTTTCAAGTGGTATCAAAGCCGTGGTTTAAGGGATTTAGGTATTTTATTATTACACGGATACCTAGACTTAAACCATAGATGTGACTTGACCTTATGTGCATAGGTTGGTTTCTAGTGACATATGGAAGTATTCAGCGCAGTTCACTTGAGGTGTTATAATAAGTAATCATAATAATGACTGCAACATTATTATGATCACATATCATAATAGCTCAAGTTAATTCCGTTAAATATGGAAGTATGTTAGTATGAAGCCATAGGTTGGAGACCTTATTTGGCAATGTGAATTGTTTTATGTTTTTACCCGTTGATATCTAAGTATGATAGAATATGAGCTTTGCATGCTAACTGGTTTATTGAATGGTTAGAATTGAAATTTTGAGATTGGTTTATGAGTTTAATATATTGTTTGATGATAGTAAAGAAGAAGGTATGATAAATACATGGTAAACGTGAAATGTATGCTAATGTGTATTTGCTTGTTTGTATGTGAATGAAGTGTGATATTATTTTGTGTAAGACCATTGGGTAGTGAGACCCATGGCATCGTTATTATTTTGTGTAAGACCATTGGGTAGTGAGACCCATGGCATCGTTATTATTTTGTGTAAGACCATTGGGTAGTGAGACCCATGGCATCGTTATTATTTTGTGTAAGACCATTGGGTAGTGAGACCCATGGCATCGTTATTATTTTGTGTAAGACCATTGGGTAGTGAGACCCGTGGCATCATTATTGGGGTAAAAGACCATACAAAGTTTGGTGATGAGAATCAGTTGTGCGTTGATATGATTTAATTGATGGATTAATGAAAAGAATGCTCATGATATGAGTAATATAAAATTTTAGAGTTGGAGATTCCTAAGTTAATTATGATTGTGTTAGTGACATGTTGAAAAACCATACGGGTTAGGGCGAATGTGTTTGAAAATGATAGTCATGCTTGTCTTAAGTGATTATGTGACTACTTGTTATATGACGATAAATATTACGAATGAATATGGTATAGTGAAAACATGAGGATGATATAGTTACAATGAACTAGTAAATGATAAGTATGATAGTTATAAAAGTTAAGACCTAATCTAAAATCTTTGAACCAAGTTGTTCTCTTTTCCTTCGGGAGCGAGCGATATAATGTTTGAGAATAGATAGGCTAAGCGTGAATGATTCCTAATTTCGCGAAGGGAGAAGGAGACCTAGTTGAATATTCCTAGTATAAAGAGAACAATTGTCTTCGGCGGAGGAAATGAAACGGTCGATTTCTGTTGGTACTTTGCTCGTGCGTTTTGATAATCGTTGTATGGTAGTCAAGTCTTTTATATTTGAATCATCGACGCCGAATGGAAACCACGGTCTACGGAGAATATTCTTGTTGTTTGTGATTTACTCAATGCCTCTTTTTCATGAATTTATTCGGTCTAGTCATACCCAAGAGGTATAATTCCTCTTCAATGAAATCAAAGATGGTATTATGCGCTTGTGTTTATCTATTCGTGAGCTCGATAAAGTAACAATCAAAGATGAGTACCCATCGTCAAGATTTATGTTCTACTCGATCCTTTCATTATTCTAAGATGAATTTTCGTTTCTTTTAATCATCAACTTAAGGCGTGCGATGAGGATGTTCTGGAAATGCTATCTATACTTGTTTTGAGAACTTTAAATTCGTAGTTATGCTCTTCAATTTTATCCTTGATTTTGCAAATTTTCATGAGTCTTACGAACCGCAATTGTTTCCGTTATCGTAATTGTTTTCCTTGACAATGTTTATTCTAAAAGTCAACACGGCCACCAAGTCCTTTTACGCGAAGTAAGGGAGATACTATATAAAGGAAGAGTTTCATGTCAAATCGTCGGATAAGCAGATTAAGAGAAATGAAATTATCTCTATCGTGTGACTACCCAAAAGAGGGAATGAGGTTGATTCGACTCGGAATAGTGCGGTGACGAAGCGGAGACAACCTACAAGATCAATATAGATTAGAAGTTACGTAGTTGACGGGTGACACATGTCGTTTTATTTTCAGCCTTTTAAGCAAGTCTCACCGTTGACCGAGTTAATTAGAAAGATTATGAAATCGAACCCCCGACTGTCACGAGAAAAAGTAAGTAAAGTCTGATGCTCATACTATAGAAGACTTGGAGGACATGACGGTTTACTGTGACGTCTCAACGGACGATGTTGATTGTGCACTCATGCGATGAGTAAAAGCTGAACGACGCTACGGAGCATTAATAGAAATTAAGAAGAATCGTTCTATTCATGATTTAGAATCCATTGGAGTAGTTGTTACTATAAAACCTTCGTGTTATCACCTCTATTGTGTTAAGTATATCATTATTTTCGATTATTCGGGTCCTAAGTATTTCCTTATCCTATCTAATCACGACAACTCAACAACTGTTTAAGGAGTTGATTAATTCTTTCAAAAGATTACGACTATGAAGTTTGGTGTCGCCCGAGGAGACTCAAGAGGAGATTTTGCGACGAGAACCTAAACTAATGAGAAATCGAATCACACAAAATATTTTCTAAATAATTATGCAATCTTACTAGACGTCATGATTGAACTCAGAATCCTCTCTTTAACGAATCAAAGCGAATTTGCTCCATGAAACCCTACCAAATTCGAATGCTCACCAGACAGGAAATTGTAGTCAACATGTATGTCGAGAAAGTAGTAGCGAGGCGTGGAGTTTCCGTCTTCAATGTTTCTGGCAGATATGTGCCTCTTGCTTCATGCTTATAAAGTAAATGTCAAAAAAAAATAAAAATGGACAAGTTGATCGATAAGAAATGCATATCACCCTAGAGTGGATGACCATGTGAGAGAATTACCCAAAGTTTTAAAGACGTTTTGTTAGCATGAATAGGTGATCTTTGGTGGCACGTAGAATTTACACTTGTTCTTAATAGGATACTCATATAGCAATCACTATCGCGCTAGTATTCGGATGTCACCGGGTGGAATGTTGCTTGGTGGGTTATGTTGATCTCTTGATTTCTGGAAAGAAGTGGAGTAACTAGAGATGTATGACATGAGTATGGACATGACATCGAGTAAGAAAGTTAAAGCGATAAGATATCAACTTAACGCGGGTCGTGATCAGCAAGAATCTTATGTGGATAAAAGAGAGAAACTTATCGAGATCAACTTTGAATACGTGCTCGAGTCAACGAGGTTATTATTTGCTTGGAATTATTCGAAAAACTCCTGGGAATTCATTCTACTTTCTACATTTCTGGTTATGGGAAGCATTACGTTTTCAAGGTTTTACGTGTGTCTAAAAAAAAAAGAATGTTTTAATTACCGTCGTTGCTGGACGTGGCTGGGATCACGAGGTCGTGATCCGTTCCAAGTGGGGGAGAGTTGTAACATCCCGAATTTTTATGAGCAATGAAAATTAAGCTTTATTATAGTTTTGACATTAAAATAGTTTCCTAGTATTTTATTTTTAGAAACGGGATTGAATTAGTTGGATCTTTAGCGGCTAGCGGGTGAATTTTCCCCGAATTTTAATTTGGGTCGTGGCTTTTCAATAGAGTGCCAGACTCCCACCTTTTATTTCATTAGTCATCTTCCACTTCTCCTTCTACTTCCTTCTTCTAAGTTCTAATTCCTTCCTCTTCATCAAACTACTTCTAATTAAACCCCAAGAAATTTCTATACAAAAATTAACAATAATAATAATTCTTCTTCCCTTCTTCTTAGCAATTAAATTATGGGGTTTAAAATTGAGTGTGATTTACCCTCCATAATCAAAGAATATTTCAAGTTTATATGTGTATGTGAAATGTGTGTTTATTATGTGTTTGTAGTTAGTATAATTATGCATGATGGATTGTGAAGGAAATGTTGGACATTATGATGTGTGAATATAGTTAAAGGTACACGTGTGAGGAATGATATAGTTAGAATTATGGTCCGGAACATAATTGTAAATATATCATGATGCGGGCGTGTTCATTTGACGGTATTCACATTGATTAATGTAAGACATGAAAGGAAGGAGATGAAAAGGAAATGGTTGGAAATGTGGTTGAATTTTAAGTGGTAAATGTGGTAAAACGTTGACTATACGTGTGTGGGAAGTAGTGAGAAGAGAAATGAGGTGTTGATATCATGAGATGATTCTGAGGACATAATCCTATTAAGGAGGGGAGAATTGTAACATCCCAAAACTTTTTGACGTTGACCGTTAACTTGTCGTTAATGACCGTTAGTTACTATGTGCTTTATATGTGCTTATGTGAATTAAATGATTAACGTGGGATATATGTTAAAGTGATTTAAAGTAATGAAATTAAAGTTGATATTGATTAATGAAGTCATTTAGTGTTCCCAATAAGATATAAGAGTTGTTAAGTGTTCCCGTATGCGTTAAACGAGCAATTAAGTGACGAAACGAGTTATAAGGAAGTGCGAGGGCCTAGATGTAAAGTTTTGAAAGTTTTTCCAGCATATATAGGGCATGGTGCACGACCCTAAGGCAGAAAAATCAGATCCAAACCCTAAGAAAGTCTCACACACAAAACCCTAGGCCTCTCCTTTAAGTTTAGAGCAATTTCGGGTCGATTCGGGAGTGATTTCGCATAGATTTCGATCGTTTAATCTTCCTTCTGTAACAACCCTACTTTTTTAAATATTATATATGAACTAGTTATGTTGCCATTGATCTCGCAAGCCATAGTTATACTAGAAGCTAGTAGATAATGCCCCTAAATTAGCAATCTAAAGCTATTGTTCAATTTTAAATTCGATTTATAAAATACCATTGAACAAAAATTTCATTGATGATTAATCAAGTTATAAATGATAAATTGAGCCTCACAAGTTGAGATATCAATCAAAATTCTTATAAATGTCCAACAAATCAATCATCAAACCAATTTAAGTAAATATGACATGAGAATAAAGATTTCCATCTCAAAGTATAATTATAAACTAATATGTGCATAAAAGTGGTTAAATAACAACAAGTATATATTTATATGCTTAAAATAAATACAAGCTTATAGATTAAGGATTATGTAACAAATCAAAAATACAAAAATATGTACATACACACACACCTATACATGACATATATACATATATATACACATGCTAGAATAAACATTAACTTATACTACAAACTAATACAATTTACCTTATAATACATACACAAATACATATACATACACCTAACAAATATATACACCTTATATACACAATTTTTATATAAAAAAAAATACAAACAAACCCTCCCCATGCCCTTATGAGGCCGGCCTCCCTCCCCCCATTTCACACTCCACCCTTTTCATTTCAAACACACTTTTCTCTCTTGGAACTCACCACTCTTCTCACACTCTTCACTTCTTTCTCACACACAACCTCTTTTCTCTCAAAAACTCTTCCATCTCTTCCTTTTCTCCCTCTTATTTTCGGCCAAGAAAAGAACAAGAACAAGGCAAGCTTAAATCAACATAAACATATATTAATAATAAGGGTTTTAAGCTAGATTGTTAAGGGTTAATTCAAGGTACATTTAAGGGTTGTTCTAAGCTTAGATTCAAGGTATTATAGGGGTTTGGAGGCCACGAAAATCTGCATCTTTTTCATCTTCAAAACCAAGTTCAAAAGGGTATAATCTTCATCCTTTTTACTAGATCTAATCTTGTTTTTGTTTATATTCAAAGGTTTTATCAAAAACTCATACCTTTCTTCTTGTTTTCTTTGTATATACACTTAATGAGGGCAAAGTTGATAGGATCTTTCTTTCCATGCTCATGCATGTCGAATCTAATAAGAAAGATCCAAGGATTCAACGAGTTTAAGACCCAAAAGTGTGGTTATAGATTAGTAGCTTTTAAAGTGACTTTCTTGTTGATAGATCTATATGTTTTTGTATATTTTTGAAGAGTATATTCTGAGATTTTTCATATAAAAGATGTTTTTATATTGTTGAATGTTAGATCTATAAAAGTTGATAGTAAAAAGTGTTGATTTGAATGCATATATGCTAGATTTAAGAAAGTTGGATCTTTTGTTGGATTATGAGATGGATATGGACTTGTTATAAGTGAAAAAATATGTTAATATTAGTGTTAACATTCTGGAAAAATTGATAAAATATCAAGGATATAAAGCTTGAATCAAAACATGTTAAAATAAGCTAGAAATCACAAACCGAAAACACGCAAAAATGCATTTGAGCACACACATGCACCATAATCTTATGACCAAGAAAATATGATAAACCTACTGGAAAAATGTTGAAATAAAAGCATAAAACTTAGATCTATTGGTTCATGACAACAACAAGCTCAAAAACCACCTTTTCGGGTCAAATAATCACTAACCGAAAGCACTAAATTGCACATATCACACCACCACCACTCTCACGATTTTGGACACCAAAATATGATGAACTTTCTGGAAATAATGAACAAGAATGAAAATCCATTTTGAAGCACTTTAATTGCTCAAGAAATGAGGCTAAAATCACTATTTCGGTAAACGATTTTTAATCATAAAACCCTCAAAATAAGCAAGACACAAGAGAGGTTGAATGGATATGATTTTGTATGGATAAAAGTTGCCTAAAAGGTCTGAGATTTTTGACCAAAATGTTTAGTGATGATTTCTAAGAATTTCCATAAATTATTGAATTTAAATGGTAATTAAAAGACATAAAAATCAATAAATAAATTATGTAAATCAAGAATGAAGTTAAATCATCTTAACCATTGATAAAAATAACTAAAACCTACTGGAGAAAAATAGCAAAAAGGCAAGAGACATGTGTTACATAATTTAAAGATAAATAATTAAGTAAAAACAATTAATTAAATATTATTATTAAAATAAATGGAAAATACACAAATAAAAGTATAAATCATGAAATTATAAATTAAGGAGCATATATATCAGAAGATAATTCAAATGAAATTATCCATAATTTACAAAGACAATTATGACACTTAAAAGTATTTTTAAGGAATTATTTAATTAATAAATCAATAAAATGAATAAATAATTAATTAAATAATATTAAATTAAAATATATAATTACAAATCAGAAAATATACATAAAATATTAATATTATAAGACCACTAATGTCAAATATTATTACTAAGCAAAGTATACAATGGAAATCATATAAATCAAAGCCAAACTACCGAAATTCCAATAAACGTACAAAAACGTATAATGAGAAAACGACTCTTACCACCAAATCTCTTATACCCAAACAATGAGAACATCATAATGCACTTAAATTCCATAATCTAATGACAACCAATATGGGCAAGTCTACTAGTATACATCTCATGATCTAGCTCACTAGTTCATGTCACGCGAACTTACGCCGTGAATATATACGTTATGGTTTAGGCTTGCTTGAGGCGCAACAAATCTAAACGAAGGAATCACGTTTGATCAGCCCCTATTCACTCTCTAATCAAGTGAGTCATAGCCCCTTTCAAACTCTTTTATATGTTTTACTTGCGGGGTGAAAAGCATGATTAATTAAATGACTTTCTCTTATGAAATGATTCTTTGAAATAATGATAATGATATGGGAATTATATTGTATGTTCAACGTGTTATATGTTATATGATGAGCTTGAGTACAGTCAAACGGTGGTCCCCTGTACACTACTATTAACTCATTTGAGGCCTGTAGTTAGAGGGTTGCGCAACTAGGACTTGTCCCCTCATCCACTATTATAGGTAATGGTGGGATGTTTGGTCTGCCTTTGTGGTCACCTTCATCGCCAGTCTGGCCTCGCGGTGCTCTAACTACTATATATTTATGGGCGTCTCCATGGCACGACCCTTGGTTATCTTTATGCACGTGATTGACAGCATGTGCTTATCATTATCTTATCATTTGGGACAATATATTGATTATTGGGACATAACCGGTCTTAGTAGTGGCTCAAGAACAATATCATCAAATTATGTCATGGTAGTCTTACCATTGACCCAGAGGTATTGATATTATATTATGGATGACAATTATTGATTGAACATACGGTTTGGGTATGGACAGTATGATGGAATTCATGGAAATTTTATGACATATTCTTTCTTGAATTGGATTAAATACATGTGTGTTGTTAGCATAATCCTATGAACTCACTCAACTCTCGTAGTTGACACTTTTTCTTCATGCTTTTCAGGTCTAGGGCAGTAAGTTAGCTTTTGGACCGCTCCTTAGACGATGTGTTTATTTGTTGCATGTTGGACTAGTAACGCAAACATTTGATCTTTTGATTATGAATTTGGTTATGTAATGTTTATTAAACGTCCACTTGAACTTGTTACCTTTTTGAATTCGAATGGCATTTGAAACTTTATGTTGATGTTTGTTACTTAAATCTTTTGTACCATGTCGTTCTGTGGCATCTCGTGTTTTCGCTATAGTCGGGGTGTTACAGAAAAATGGTATCAGAGATCAAGGTTATAGAGAATTTTTGCTATAACCTACGTATTTTCAAACGAGTCGAATATTTCTTAAACAGTTGAGTCGATCATAAAGTATTCTCGTTTTACTTATGCATAGCCTGATCAACTATGCCTAACTAAAAATTTAATATGGAATGATCGAAATGATTGTCTAATGGATATTCAAAATGAGTCTTTTGAAAATAAGCTTTAAAAACGATTCTTGGTGCAAAAGATACATAACCAAATCCAATGTTTGCATTACCTATTAGAACCCTTAGTTGATACCCCCACTTGGCTAGCATTACTTTGTCCATTTAGATATAATACATGAGAGCTATGCACAAGTTGAATTCTAGTCATTACTTTAATTATAAATGGTTATGTCAGTCGTGCGAGTTGAGTTGGTCATCGGTTGTGAATGGTCATGTCGTTGTTCGGTTGTTAAGCTTGTGAGTCGTTGGTTGAGTTGGTTGGTTGCTTGTCAAATGGTTAAGGTCGTCTCATGGTCCGTCGAGTCGTCTTGCTGTCCGTAAGTTGCCATATGGGTCGTCAAAGGTCAAGTCGGTCGTCCATGGTCGTCTAAGCGTCGAGTCAAGTCGTCATCTCACGCCTTTGTGAAACTTGTGTAGGAACATCATGTCACGAGCAAGTGGAGCTTCCGGATCAGCCCTTAGACCAAGGAACTTGTACGGATTTGTGGACTACTTGGAAGAGGAAGAAAGGAGAAGCCTAGAGCAAGAGCAACCTCCCCAACCACTCCCAGAAGAAGAGGAGAAGAGACCGATCCAATGGAAGACCCATCGGAAGACGATAATGCTAGGAGTGTTGCCCCTAGCCAACCTGAACGTCGCTCACCTCGCCACCACCATCACCACCTGCCCCTAGAGCACCTACTCCGCCGAGGCAAGATGCACCCATGAACCTAAGCGATGGGAGATTTCCAGCCCGAGATCCCTACTTTCAGCCGCGTCTTCCTCGTGATCATCCCTGGTACCATCTTGGACATAGGCGTCAAGGAGAGGAGCCACATCGCCCAGTCTATGGAGTACCCCCTCCACCTCCCATTGGTATGACTCGTGAAGAAAGGGAGAGGGTGTGGGGAATAGCTAACGGGTTAAGGGATGCTAGAGTAAGGGTAAGGACTCAAGAGGTGATGATGGAAAGGACCTTAGGAGTTATGGATAGAACGGGAGACTATGCGAGCTTGGCGATATCAGAAGTCCGACGAGTTAATGAGGTGATATTCATTATGGGATGTGTGCTTACGGCTTTTTGCACTCTCGTAATAGCTCTCATGCTTAGGAAGTAAACCTAAGAGCTACTTTATTTATGAACTTATTCGATGTATGAACGTTTGTACTTTGTTTCACTTTCTTGAACTTTCTAGCTTTTGTGTGACGATGATCACATAGTATTGGCATGTAGCAATTTTGTGAACTCATATTGAATGATATGTATGTAAGCTTGATGCCTTCCTATGGTTACATGATGTTCTATCCTTGTTGTGATAAAGTTATCTCTATTATAAAAGTTATAGTTACAGCAGGAAATCAGTTCTGACCACTTTTAGTAGAACGGCCATATCTGGAGTTCTATTTCGTCTTTTGACCTGATTCCAATTGGAGGTGAAACTTAACTCACAGGGCTACGTTTCATATTTTATGAGTTTTGCCCAGATCGTCCATATTAAGCCACTTTTACGTGCTCCAAGTTCGTACACAGATTCTGTAATTCTCTTAATTAACCTAGAAAGCATGGTTGATTAATTTTAGAAATTACCTAACCATTTATTTACTCATAATGACAAGTGAGTCGTAATTATAAAAAGGAATATGAGTCGGGATATACATATACATACGGGTGCAAACGAACCCTCTATGCACTAAATAACTTTAGATATACTCGTGTGAGATCAAGAAGTCGTGAGTCGAGTTTATGTAGTATGATTCAATAAACGAATAACTAAACTATATTATCCTTTGTAGAGACATGGCACCACGAAGGACCGGCGGAGAAACAAGTGAAGAGGCCCAGCGAAGAGCCGAGTTAGCCGAGCTTATCTCCCAACAGATCAATGCCGCCATGCCGAACATTGCCACCCAAATAGCGGAGAATGTAACCGCTACACTCAACACGGCTAGAAGACAAGATGGAGGAGAGAATGCTATTGACAGGAATGCCTACAAGGCTTTCACGTCTTGCAATCCCAAGGAGTTTCATGGACAGAAGGTCCTGTTGCATTGCTTACTTGGTTCCAAAGCATGGAAGCCAACTTGAACATCATTGCCTGTGCGCCGGCTGACCGTGTTAAGTTTGCTGCTAGTAAGCTTCAGGGAAGAGCTCTTACTTGGTGGAATCTCCAAGCGACTACTAGAGGTCCTGCAGCAGTCAATGCTTTGACTTGGGAGCAGTTCAAAGATGAGTTGAAGCGTGAGTATTGTCCACGAGAAGAGGTACAAAAACTGGAGATGGAATGGCAACCGTGGCAACTTTAGGAATGTTGGGAATCGCGGGAACCAGGCAAACCGAGGGAACAATGGAAACCAAGTCAACCGAGGAAATGTTGGGAATCAAGCTAATATTGGGAATCAAGGCAACAACGTTAACCAAGGAAATCGTGGGAATCAAGGAGGTCAGGCCCGAGGAAGGGTGTATGCCATGGGAGCAAATGAGGCACGTGATGACCCTAATGTCATCGTAGGTACGTTTCCAATAAATAATGTTTATGCATCTATGTTGTTTGATTCTGGAGCTGAAAGAAGTTTTATTTCCTTTGAATTTAAAGAATTGATTGATAAGAAACCTAGTGAACTGGAGGAAACTTATTATGTTGAATATGCTAATGGAACGAGTATAAGGCTAAGGAAATTATTGCTGATTGTAAGTTAACTTTAGATGAAAAGGACTATAGTATAGACTTGATTCCCATAGAAATAGGAAGTTTTGATGTGATAGTAGGAATGGATTGGTTGTCGAAAATGCGTGCTGAAATACTTTGCCATGAAAGGATCATTAAGATTCCCTTAGATAGGTGAGGTGCTAATAGTTCAAGGCCATAAGGCGAGAGTCCAACCTAAGTTGGTGTCGTCCATGAAGGTGAGGAAGTACCTACGGAAGGAATACCACACATACTTGGCACAAGTAGTGGATAAGCGAGTGAAAGATAGGGATCCTCTCAAGGTAGCAGTGGTTAGAGATTTCCTAGATGTGTTTCCGGACGAACTACCTGGACTTCCCCCAGCGAGACAAGTAGAGTTTACTATCGATTTAGTTCCGGGGCAGCCCCCGTGGCTAAAGCACCGTACAGGCTAGCGCCCTCCGAAATGCGAGAACTCTCGGAGCAATTGCAAGAATTGCTTGATAAAGGTTTAATCCAACCTAGTTCTTCACCCTGGGGTGCGCCGATTCTCTTTGTCAAGAAGAAGGATAGATCTTTGAGAATGTGCATCGACTATAGAGAGTTGAATAAATTGACGATCAAGAATAGGTACCCGTTGCCGCGAATAGACAATTTGTTCGACCAACTGCAAGGAGCGTCGCATTTCTCGAAAATTAACCTTAGGTCCGGCTATCATCAGTTGAGGGTACGAGAAGAAGATGTACCTAAAACGGCTTTCAGAACTCGCTATGGGCACTATGAGTTTCTAGTGATGCCCTTTGGTCTCACAAATGCGCCAGCCGTTTTCATGGACCTAATGAATAGGATCTGCAGGCCGTACTTGGATAAGTTCGTCATAGTGTTTATCGATGATATCTTGATATACTCTAGAAGCAAGGAGGAGCACGAGAAGCACCTAAGGATAATCTTGCAGCTACTTAGAGACGAGAAGCTATATGCTAAGTTTTCTAAGTGTGAATTTTGGCTCCGTCAAGTCCAATTTCTGGGACACGTTGTGAACGAAGAAGGAATTCATGTAGATCCGTCTAAGATAGAAGCGATCAAGAAATGGGAGACACCCAAGACACCAACGGAAGTGCGTAGCTTCCTAGGCTTGGCGGGTTATTATAGGAGGTTCATTCAGGGATTTTCTAAGATTGCGGTACCTTTAACCCAACTGACCCAAAAGTCAAGGGAATTCGAATGGGGTGAAGAGCAAGCGTTTCAAACGCTTAAGGACATGTTGTGTGAAGCACCAATACTAGCGTTGCCGGATGGAATGGAAGGATTTGTAGTATATTGTGATGCGTCGAATAAAGGACTAGGGTGCGTACTAATGCAAAGAGACAAAGTTATTGCGTACGCATCTAGGCAATTGAAGCCACATGAGAAGAATTATTCAACACACGATTTGGAGCTGGGAGCCGTAGTGTTTGCCTTGAAGATATGGCGACATTATCTTTATGGAACCAAGTGCACCATATTTACTGATCACAAGAGCTTACAACACATCTTCGATCAGAAGATGTTAAACATGAGGCAAAGAAGGTGGATGGAGCTACTTAACGATTATGAGTGCGAAATTAAGTACCACCCAGGAAAGGCAAATGTTGTTGCTGACGCCCTTAGTAGGAAGGTGAGCACTAGGGTGTCAAAGACTAGAATTTACCACTTACAGGTGAAAATGTCTCTAAGGGACAGATTCTTAGAAGATCAAGCAAAAGCTTTTGAAGGGAAGAACATTGAAGAAGAGGCATTGAGTGGAGTAGAAACAAGGTTCGATAGGGATGACGAAGGTATCTTGTATTTCAAGGGAAGAGCTTGGGTCCCAAATATCAACGGGCTGAGAGAGGTGTTAATGAATGAAGCTCACAATTCAAAATACTCGATTCATCCAGGAGCGGATAAGATGTACCAAGGTCTAAAAAGGGACTTTTGGTGGCCTGGGATGAAAGGGGATGTAGCTCTATATGTGAGCCGATGCATGACTTGTGCGATGGTCAAAGCTGAGCACCAGAAGCCAGCTGGACTTTTAAAGCAGCCGGAAATACCCGAGTGGAAGTGGGAGCAATTAGCAATGGACCTAGTAACGAAATTGCCTCGGACAAAGAAAGGTCATGATGCTATATGGGTGATTGTTGATCGTCTTACGAAATCAGCCCATTTCATCCCCATCAAAAAAGACTGGAACACTGAATGTTTAGCACATTTGTACGTTGAAAAGATTGTGACATTGCATGGTGTACCTATGTCCATCATATCCGATAGGGATGGTAGGTTTACCTCACGTTTCTGGGGTCTTGTGCAAGAAGCAATGGGCACTACGTTATCATTAAGCACGACTTACCACCCACAAACGGATGGGCAAAGTGAGCGTACTATACAAACATTGGAGGATATGCTAAGAGCTTGCGCATTAGAATTTAGTGGAAGTTGGGATGAACACTTGCCATACGCAGAATTTACTTACAACAATAGTTATCACTCTAGCATACAATGCGCGCCGTTTGAAGCTCTCTACGGGCGTAAATGTAGATCCCCCATGTGTTGGATAGAGGCGGGCGAGAGAAGCCTAGCTACCGTTGATTTTGTCCAAGAGACAACGGACAAAGTGGCGATCATTAAAGAAAAGCTTAAAGCCGCGAGAGATCGGCAAAAGAGTTATGCGGATAAAAGGAGAAGCCCCTAGAATTTGAGGTTGGCGACAAAGTACTATTAAAGGTGTCGCCATGGAAGGGAACCGTAAGGTTCGGCAAAAGAGGAAAGCTGAGCCCCCGATACATCGGGCCATTTGAAATTGTTGCTAGAATAGGCCCCGTAGCCTATAAGTTGAAATTACCCCAAGAATTGGGAGATGTTCATGACACATTCCATGTGTCAAACTTGAAGAAATGTGTGGCGGATGATTCGAAAGTGGTCCCACTTGAAGAACTACGTGTGGAGGATAAGCTCCAATTTCGTGAGGAGCCAATAGAAGTTCTCGATCGCGATGAGAAACGCCTAAAGAGGAGCAAGATCCCTATTGTTAAAGTTAGATGGGATACGAAACGCGGACCAGAGTTTACATGGGAGCGCGAGGACTTTATACGCGAGAAATATCCGCACTTACTCCCTAAGCAAATTCAAATTCCGAGACGGAATTCTTCTAAGGGGGTAAGGATGTAACAACCCTACTTTTTTAAATATTATATATGAACTAGTTATGTTGCCATTGATCTCGCAAGCCATAGTTATACTAGAAGCTAGTAGATAATGCCCCTAAATTAGCAATCTAAAGCTATTGTTCAATTTTAAATTCGATTTATAAAATACCATTGAACAAAAATTTCATTGATGATTAATCAAGTTATAAATGATAAATTGAGCCTCACAAGTTGAGATATCAATCAAAATTCTTATAAATGTCCAACAAATCAATCATCAAACCAATTTAAGTAAATATGACATGAGAATAAAGATTTCCATCTCAAAGTATAATTATAAACTAATATGTGCATAAAAGTGGTTAAATAACAACAAGTATATATTTATATGCTTAAAATAAATACAAGCTTATAGATTAAGGATTATGTAACAAATCAAAAATACAAAAATATGTACATACACACACACCTATACATGACATATATACATATATATACACATGCTAGAATAAACATTAACTTATACTACAAACTAATACAATTTACCTTATAATACATACACAAATACATATACATACACCTAACAAATATATACACCTTATATACACAATTTTTATAAAAAAAAAATACAAACAAACCCTCCCCATGCCCTTATGAGGCCGGCCTCCCTCCCCCCATTTCACACTCCACCCTTTTCATTTCAAACACACTTTTCTCTCTTGGAACTCACCACTCTTCTCACACTCTTCACTTCTTTCTCACACACAACCTCTTTCCTCTCAAAAACTCTTCCATCTCTTCCTTTTCTCCCTCTTATTTTCGGCCAAGAAAAGAACAAGAACAAGGCAAGCTTAAATCAACATAAACATATATTAATAATAAGGGTTTTAAGCTAGATTGTTAAGGGTTAATTCAAGGTACATTTAAGGGTTGTTCTAAGCTTAGATTCAAGGTATTATAGGGGTTTGGAGGCCACGAAAATCTGCATCTTTTTCATCTTCAAAACCAAGTTCAAAAGGGTATAATCTTCATCCTTTTTACTAGATCTAATCTTGTTTTTGTTTATATTCAAAGGTTTTATCAAAAACTCATACTTTCTTCTTGTTTTCTTTGTAATATACACTTAGTGAGGGCAAAGTTGATAGGATCTTTCTTTCCATGCTCATGCATGTCGAATCTAATAAGAAAGATCCAAGGATTCAACAAGTTTAAGACCCAAAAGTGTGGTTATAGATTAGTAGCTTTTAAAGTGACTTTCTTGTTGATAGATCTATATGTTTTTGTATATTTTTGAAGAGTATATTCTGAGATTTTTCATATAAAAGATGTTTTTATATTGTTGAATGTTAGATCTATAAAAGTTGATAGTAAAAAGTGTTGATTTGAATGCATATATGCTAGATTTAAGAAAGTTGGATCTTTTGTTGGATTATGAGATGGATATGGACTTGTTATAAGTGAAAAATATGTTAATATTAGTGTTAACATTCTGGAAAAATTGATAAAATATCAAGGATATAAAGCTTGAATCAAAACATGTTAAAATAAGCTAGAAATCACAAACCGAAAACACGCAAAAATGCATTTTGAGCACACACATGCACCATAATCTTATGACCAAAAAAATATGATAAACCTACTGGAAAAATGTTGAAATAAAAGCATAAAACTTAGATCTATTGGTTCATGACAACAACAAGCTCAAAAACCACCTTTTCGGGTCAAATAATCACTAACCGAAAGCACTAAATTGCACATATCACACCACCACCACTCTCACGATTTTGGACACCAAAATATGATGAACTTCCTGGAAATAATGAAACAAGAATGAAAATCCATTTTGAAGCACTTTAATTGCTCAAGAAATGAGGCTAAAATCACTATTTCGGTAAACGATTTTTAATCATAAAACCCTCAAAATAAGCAAGACACAAGAGAGGTTGAATGGATATGATTTTGTATGAATAAAATTTGCCTAAAAGGCCTGAGATTTTTGACCAAAATGTTTAGTGATGATTTCTAAGAATTTCCATAAATTATTGAATTTAAATGGTAATTAAAAGACATAAAAATCAATAAATAAATTATGTAAATCAAGAATGAAGTTAAATCATCTTAACCATTGATAAAAATAACTAAAACCTACTGGAGAAAAATAGCAAAAAGGCAAGAGACATGTGTTACATAATTTAAAGATAAATAATTAAGTAAAAATAATTAATTAAATATTATTATTAAAATAAATGGAAAATACACAAATAAAAGTATAAATCATGAAATTATAAATTAAGGAGCAAATATATCAGAAGATAATTCAAATGAAATTATCCATAATTTACAAAGACAATTATGACACTTAAAAGTATTTTTAAGGAATTATTTAATTAATAAATCAATAAAATGAATAAATAATTAATTAAATAATATTAAATTAAACATATAATTACAAATCAGAAAAATATACATAAATATTAATATTATAAGACCACTAATGTCAAATATTATTACTAAGCAAAGTATACAATGGAAATCATATAAATCAAAGCCAAACTACCGAAATTCCAATAAACGTACAAAAACGTATAATGAGAAAACGACTTCTACCACCAAATCTCTTATACCCAAACAATGAGAACATCATAATGCACTTAAATTCCATAATCTAATGACAACCAAATATGGGCAAGTCTACTAGTATACATCTCATGATCTAGCTCACTAGTTCATGTCACGCGAACTTACGCCGTGAATATATACGTTATGGTTTAGGCTTGCTTGAGGCGCAACAAATCTAAACGAAGGAATCACGTTTGATCAGCCCCTATTCACTCTCTAATCAAGTGAGTCATAGCCCCCTTTCAAACTCTTTTATATGTTTTACTTGCGGGGTGAAAAGCATGATTAATTAAAATGACTTTCTCTTATGAAATGATTCTTTGAAATAATGATAATGATATGGGAATTATATTGTATGTTCAACGTGTTATATGTTATATGATGAGCTTGAGTACAGTCAAACGGTGGTCCCCTGTACACTACTATTAACTCATTTGAGGCCTGTAGTTAGAGGGTTGCGCAACTAGGACTTGTCCCCTCATCCACTATTATAGGTAACGGTGGGATGTTTGGTCTGCCTTTGTGGTCACCTTCATCGCCAGTCTGGCCTCGCGGTGCTCTAACTACTATATATTTATGGGCGTCTCCATGACACGACCCTTGGTTATCTTTATGCACGTGATTGACAGCATGTGCTTATCATTATCTTATCATTTGGGACAATACATTGATTATTGGGACATAACCGGTCTTAGTAGTGGCTCAAGAACAATCTCATCAAATTATGTCATGGTAGTCTTACCATTGACCAGAGGTATTGATATTATATTATGGATGACAATTATTGATTGAACATACGGTTTGGGTATGGACAGTATGATGGAATTCATGGAAATTTTATGACATATTCTTTCTTGAATTGGATTAAATACATGTGTGTTGTTAGCATAATCCTATGAACTCACTCAACTCTCGTAGTTGACACTTTTTCTTCATGCTTTTCAGGTCTAGGGCAGTAAGTTAGCTTTTGGACCGCTCCTTAGACGATGTGTTTATTTGTTGCATGTTGGACTAGTAACGCAAACATTTGATCTTTTGATTATGAATTTGGTTATGTAATGTTTATTAAACGTCCACTTGAACTTGTTACCTTTTTGAATTCGAATGGCATTTGAAACTTTATGTTGATGTTTGTTACTTAAATCTTTTGTACCATGTCGTTCTGTGGCATCTCGTGTTTCCGCTATAGTCGGGGTGTTACACCTTCCAGGTAAGATATGATTTATTGATCAATTGTTGAGTCATTTGAATGGTTTTTACCCAATCAATTCGGATCTTAAGGGTTAGGGTTGATTTGATTACGTTTCATCATCGATTACTTGGGTTTTCGGGTAATCTAATGTATTGTTATTGTATCCTCTTGTCCCTGGAACAAGTGATCTTGTGAAATCATCATATGAGTCATATTTTGGGTGCATATGAGATCCATAGGTCGTGGTGGTTGCTATGGTTATTTGATGGTCGAAATAGTTTGAAAAACAAAGGGTTTATTAGATCTGAAAATCTAGTAATATTGCAAAAATCATATCTCTTTCAATTAAAAGAGTTAGGAGATGAATATTATATTTTTGAAAAGGTCTACGTGTCATCTTGAATCGATATGAATAAAATTTCTGGTGATTTTGCCCATAGATAGGCAAAAAGTGTCGATTTCCAAAACTGGTCAAATTTCGGACGAGTTCTACTGGCCTATCTTGTAAACGTCATAAATCATTAATTATAGAGCTTCAAGAGTCAAATTTTATATTTCTGGAAAGGTCTTTGAATTCCCTACATTTCTTAAGAACTAAGTTTTGACTCATTTGGTCGTCTTGAGGTCGAAAAGTCGCCTGCAAGTGAAGGGTGCGAGTCTGGAAGTTGATATCGACGAGACCACCCATGGGCTCGGCGATATCAGCCGGCAGAAGGGTTCTAAGCGCGTTTAAGTGTCTAGTTGACTTATATTTCCATCCTTCTTGTATCATAGGTTGTCGGGATCACTTGTCAAGCACGGTAAACACATTTGTGATTGTTGAGTACTCCATTGAGGTAAGATACATGTCTTTTATCACGCTGGAGACACAACAAAAGTAGTTTTCTTTAATTAACCTCTTAACTGGATTATCTTATGTGTGTGGAGTTTTCCGGGTTATGCGGGAGGTTATGTGGGAAGTGTTAAGCTTAACCCGTGCTAGTTGTAATGCTAGTGCGTAAGACGTGGGAAATCCTGCTAGTTGTAATGCTAGTGCGTAAGACGTGGGAAATCCTGCTAGTTGTAATGCTAGTGCGTAAGACGTGGGAAACCGTGCTAGTTGTAATGCTAGTGCGTAAGACGTGGGAAATCGTGCTAGTTGTAAAGGTAGTGCGTAATATGTAAGTTGTAAGATATGTTGATATGTAGTATGTTGATTATAATTATGTTGCCATGAAATGATTATGATATGTGTTGTGATGATGATAATGTCAATAATATGCTTTGATGATTGTTATGTGATGGCTTATGTGTGGGGTTTAAAGTGTGAAATATCTAGTTCACTAGATACACGTAGGAATTGCTATGAGTTGTGCACGTTAGTGGAATTAAACGTTAAAATAGATGCGGGACTAGTTAGGTAATGTATATATCTAATGTTAAAGTAAAATGTGAGATGTGGGAAACCGTTCTAGCCTTAGTGTTAGTGCGTAAAAAGTAAGAAAGATATAAATACGTGGGAAATGCTATAGCTAAATACGTGAGATTTATGTGGGAAGTGTTAAGCTTAACCTGTGCTAGTTGTAATGCTAGTGCGTAAGACGTGGGAATCCTGCTAGTTGTAATGCTAGTGCGTAAGACGTGGGAAACCGTGCTAGTTGTAATGCTAGTGCGTAAGACGTGGGAAACCGTGCTAGTTGTAATGCTAGTGCGTAAGACGTGGGAAATCCTGCTAGTTGTAATGCTAGTGCGTAAGACGTGGGAAACCGTGCTAGTTGTAATGCTAGTGCGTAAGACGTGGGAAATCGTGCTAGTTTTAAAGCTAGTGCGTAAGACGTGGGAAATCGTGCTAGTTGTAAAGCTAGTGCGTAATATGTAAGTTGTAAGAATATGTTGATAAAGATGTAAGACGTGAGAATAAGTTGATTAAGATAATTATAAGAATATGTGAGAAAGATGTACATGTAATTTTAAGACGTGGGTTTACAATGTGACGTGAGATTTAATAAGATTTGTTGAGACGTGTGATAAGAACGAAGAATATGCACATTTAGGAGTATATACTCTACTTGTGTTAGTATGTATACGTGAGATATGTTTACGTGTGTTATGCCAAGTTAAGAGATGTTGATTATGTTGAAAGTATATGATGATATGATATGAGATGTTGACTAAGTTGTAAGATATGTTGATATGTTAAGAGATGTTCATTAAGTTGTATGTACTCGTTGATGTGATATGAAATGTGAGGGAATGTGGGAAAAAGGTAAGGATGGGTTGATCTTACGATGTTTGTGGATAGTATGTAATGTGATCATGTTTTGATATCTAAAATACGAAGAAGTTTTATAGAAGAAGTTTTATGAAAGTAAAATGAAGAACGTTTTATTAAATGTGTGTATCTTACTTAGCTAATTTATTAGCTAACACTTGCTTTTATGAAAATGTTGTGTCCTTCAGGATAAGCAGGTATGAGCTAGAGATGTGTATAGCTCATGAGATGGGTAAAAGAATAAAGGAAGATTAGCATAGATTGTTGAATGCTTAGACTTCCCATAGCCTATGTTTTGGCTACATTATTTACGTTTATGATACATGTAATAATGAATGGCATTTATGTTGGTGCCAAGACTTGGATTTCATTTATATTGTTTTGATGATACACTTTAGTAACACCATTTTATGAAAGGTACCATCCGTTACGGATGGGGCAGTTTTAAGTGATCCTTTTTCGCTACGTTTTAAACGCCGTTCGGCAAAAGTTTTTTGAAATCCAGGTTTTAAAATGACGGGTGTTACAAGTTGGTATCAAAGAAATGGTTTAAGTGAACCAAAGACCGACCAAAAGCCATAGGTTTTGGACTTAAACCGATAAGGACTCGATAGGCTTAAGTAGTAATGCTTTAGCTTTATGATGAAATGCCTTTAGGACGGGTTGGGATGAGTGTGAGAGTAGGATTAAGGCTTAATATGTTTTTGTTGTTGTTATGTAAGATTATGTAGGTTTGCCTTATTCCTTCACTTTTCTCGCTTCCTCCGTCGATAAATGTACTTGTTGCTACGATAGACGATCTCCTAAGGTAATGTGCGAATTCCCCGGTCAGAATTTGAAAAATATGTACAAGTGATTTATGCGCGATGTGTGGTCAATGAATTTTTCCATTACGCCTTAGTATGTTATATATAATAAGAGTTGGGCTTGAAGCTGAAGTGTCATGGGAGATGGAATTCACTGAATTGACTCCAACCCATCGGTTAGAGACAAGGACCATAAAGGAAAAGAGGTATAAGATTTCATGTATGTAAAGGAAGTTGTAGAGGTTCACTATGAGAAAGTGGATGCAAAAGTTGACGAAAAGAAGTTCGCGTTGAAAAGGATGAATGATGAAGTCTCGGTTTCAGGTAAGAAGTTTAAGGGTAGTTAAAAGTTGAGTGGCTGGAGTTGTGGTTGCAAGTCGGCTTATGTTGTTCCATGTGTGGACAAAAAAAAACTCGGAGATGTAATAAGTGTAAGTGATGATTCTATTACTAAGTTTGTAGGGCACTTGGATCCTAATGAAGAAGATAAGGTTCATGCATATGTGGATGGTATTCCGGCTAGTTATCGGGGTATTTGTAGACAACATACTACTCTTGCGGGTGCTATCAAGGAATCAAAGAAGTTGGATGATGATTATAAGTCCGAGAAGGTAGTTGTGAAGACTGTTGATGACAAGAAGAGTGGATTCAAGAGAAGGTCGGATGAGTCGTCAGATTCGGGAGAGAAGTTTAAGAATGGTTCAACTTATGAGGGCGAAGATCATGTAAAGCGAGACAATGGTGTTCAGTTTGTAGAGCTCATCATAGTGGACCATGTTCGGAGAAAACTAAAAGATGTGATAGGTGTGGTAAGCAGGGACACGTTGCTTCTAGTTGCAGGGATAAGATTCGATGATACAAGTGTGGTGAGACGGGGCATTTGATTGCTGATTGTCCCCAAAGGAATGATGATGCGAAGAAGGATGACACTCAAAAAGCCAAAGCCCGGGCCTATCAAATGATTACCGTGGAGGACGAGCTTGATGACAAGGCACCTAACCAAGTAATTCCTTAGTAGATTAATCGATGATACTTATGTTTATATGTGTATGTGAAATGTGTGTTTATTATGTGTTTGTAGTTAGTATAATTATGCATGATGGATTGTGAAGGAAATGTTGGACATTATGATGTGTGAATATAGTTAAAGGTACACGTGTGAGGAATGATATAGTTAGAATTATGGTCCGGAACATAATTGTAAATATATCATGATGCGGGCGTGTTCATTTGACGGTATTCACATTGATTAATGTAAGACATGAAAGGAAGGAGATGAAAAGGAAATGGTTGGAAATGTGGTTGAATTTTAAGTGGTAAATGTGGTAAAACATTGACTATACGTGTGTGGGAAGTAGTGAGAAGAGAAATGAGGTGTTGATATCATGAGATGATTCTGAGGACATAATCCTATTAAGGAGGGGAGAATTGTAACATCCCAAAACTTTTTGACGTTGACCGTTAACTTGTCGTTAATGACCGTTAGTTACTATGTGCTTTATATGTGCTTATGTGAATTAAATTGTAACAACCGTGATTCTTGACCCCTTGACCATATGTACAATTTAACTAGTTATCGAGTTGACCAATATAGTTCAAGTGCAAGTTGGAGTTCATTAAGTGCAATGTATACATATAGATCAATTGTCGTGCAATTTGGGACTTATGGGCAAGTCGAGATCATTGGTTAGTGCTAGTCGATTCTTTACATTTGGATGACAATTAAGTTAACTAGTAAAACGAATGTGGATCCTATCCATGGGTTATACCCATCCAAGACAACCCAACCCTCCCCACCTTATCTTTTTCTCCCTTCCCTTTCTCTAGTTGATACACACTCTCTTTCTCTCCATCTCTAAATGTAATGCATCAAAGGGGTTGTTCCAAGTTAGATTTTGGGTTAAATTCATCACCTTCATCATCAATCTTACAACAAATCAAGAATTCAAAGTTCAAAGTGCAAGAAAAGTCTTCAACTAGCTTAAATTCGGATTCGACTATTTGTGGAAGTTTTGGTAAGTGTTTTCTAGCTCAAATTCATCCTTTCAAGTTGTTAACATGTATATCCAATAAATCTAAGCACTCTTGGTCCTTCTAGCTCCAAAAATCCGAATTTAGGGTTTCAAAGTCTTCAAATTAGGTCAAATAGGTTTATGGGTCAAAGGTGATATCATGGAAGGATTTATGGAGTGGGTTATGTTCAAATGAGTTACTTGTGTTTAAAAATGAGTCCAAGAACTTCTCAAAATGATTTTCATGCCAAAAACTAGATTTTGGGTCAATTTGAGTACAAATGGGTCAAGAAGGAATTAAACATGTAAATGTGTTAAAGGGTTGGATTTGAATGTTGAAACATGTTTAGTTATGTCTAACTATGGTTAACTATGTTTAAAAATGGGTCTTGGAGCTGTGCAAATCGATTTCATGGTCTAACTATCAAGAAATTAGGGTTTTGGGTCGTGTTTGTGCCAAGAACACCTGCTGGTGTGCAGGTTCAGTAACCAGCGTAGGTTACGCCCAAATGGGCCGTAACTTACGCCCCTCCCTATCTTCAAATTCCAAATTTCCTTCTGTTTACGCCAAAACATGAGAACCTTACGCCAAAATGGACTTTTCTGGATAGCCGTAACCTACGCCCCTTACTAGCCGTAACTTACGCCAGTTGAAGTCTGCCCACCGTACCTTACGCCCAATCAGACCGTACCTTACGCTAGTGCAATTCTGACCAGCGTAACCTACGGCTGGTTAGACCGTAGCTTACGCCCCCTCTGATGTCCAGTTTCCTTGTTTTGATTTCTAGCTTGAGTTCAAGTCTCCTTGGGTCGAATTGGGCATGCAAATGGGTTCCTTTTTGTTCTTTAAGGCAGCTTACTCGAGTCATAATACGTGTTGAAGTCCTGGGTTCAATTCACATGTTCATAGAAGTCAAATGAGGACATAATTGTATATATATTGATACGTACATGCATATGTTGATAGGTTGTGGGCACGTGACGGTTGTTGGACGTTTGTGGCTTGATATTAACTTGTAGCTTTGCTTGGAAATCAAGGTGAGTTTCGTAGCTCCCTACTCAATGGAGATTCGGGCTGAAAAGTGTACAACTTTTGTGTGCTTACGTGTTGATTGTGCAATTGTATGTTGCCTTGGTTCATGACATAGTTCAATTGTGCATACGCTTGACTTCTTAATTGATGACATTAGCGATTTACATGTTTGCTCTGATTAGGACATGGTTTATTAGTGCATATGCTCGACTTTCTTGGTTGATGTTATTATTTCTTGTTCTTGCTTACTATGAGCATTTTAACTACCTTGAGTAGTTCATTTTGTGAGTACATGTGTGAGGGTCATTGACGGGCATTGATTGATTTATGGGATTACATGTTGTGTGTCGGTTTGTAGATATGTATTTGATGTGATTGTTGTATGGTTATTTTATATGTGTGTTGGGTAGTTATAGGTTAGTTGTGTATATATGGAGGACGGTAATGCCTTTGAAAGGTTGGAGATGTGGTGGGAAGGCTGCGGATGACCCTATATATAAGCATCAAAGGCCTTTCAAAAGTAGTATCGTACGAAGTATATACACATGGTGTTGTCGTTTATTGAGTACAATGTGGTGCAAGTGTAATTGAGTACAAAGTAGTGCAACAACGTGCAATTGAGTACATGAAGTACATAACGTGCAATTCAGTACAATGAAGTACATAACGTGCAATTGAGTACAATGAAGTACATAACGTGCAATTCAGTACAATGAAGTACATAACGTGCAATTGAGTACAATGAAGTACATAACGTGCAATTGAGTACAATGAAGTACATAACGTGCAATTGAGTACAATGAAGTACATAACGTGCAATTGAGTACATGAAGTACATAACGTGCAATTGAGTACAATGAAGTACATAACGTGCAATTGAGTACAATGAAGTACATAACGTGCAATTCAGTACAATGAAGTACATAACGTGCAATTGAGTACAATGAAGTACATAACGTGCAATTGAGTACAATGAAGTACATAACGTGCAATTGAGTACATGAAGTACATAACGTGCAATTGAGTACAATGAAGTACATAACGTGCAATTGAGTACATGAAGTACATAACGTGCAATTGAGTACATGAAGTACATAACGTGCAATTGAGTACAATGAAGTACATAACGTGCAATTGAGTACATGAAGTACATAACGTGCAATTCAGTACAATGAAGTACATAACGTGCAATTGAGTACAATGAAGTACATAACGTGCAATTCAGTACAATGAAGTACATAACGTGCAATTGAGTACAATGAAGTACATAACGTGCAATTGAGTACATGAAGTACATAACGTGCAATTGAGTACAATGAAGTACATAACGTGCAATTGAGTACAATGAAGTACATAACGTGCAATTGAGTACAATGAAGTACATAACGTGCAATTCAGTACAATGAAGTACATAACGTGCAATTCAGTACAATGAAGTACATAACGTGCAATTGAGTACAATGAAGTACATAACGTGCAATTGAGTACAATGAAGTACATAACGTGCAATTGAGTACAATGAAGTACATAACGTGCAATTGAGTACATGAAGTACATAACGTGCAATTGAGTACATGAAGTACATAACGTGCAATTGAGTACATGAAGTACATAACGTGCAATTGAGTACAATGAAGTACATAACGTGCAATTGAGTACAATGAAGTACATAACGTGCAATTGAGTACAATGAAGTACATAACGTGCAATTCAGTACAATGAAGTACATAACGTGCAATTGAGTACAATGAAGTACATAACGTGCAATTCAGTACAATGAAGTACATAACGTGCAATTGAGTACAATGAAGTACATAACGTGCAATTGAGTACAATGAAGTACATAACGTGCAATTGAGTACAATGAAGTACATAACGTGCAATTCAGTACAATGAAGTACATAACGTGCAATTGAGTACAATGAAGTACATAACGTGCAATTGAGTACAATGAAGTACATAACGTGCAATTGAGTACAATGAAGTACATAACGTGCAATTGAGTACAATGAAGTACATAACGTGCAATTGAGTACAATGAAGTACATAACGTGCAATTCAGTACAATGAAGTACATAACGTGCAATTCAGTACAATGAAGTACATAACGTGCAATTGAGTACAATGAAGTACATAACGTGCAATTCAGTACAATGAAGTACATAACGTGCAATTGAGTACAATGAAGTACATAACGTGCAATTCAGTACAATGAAGTACATAACGTGCAATTCAGTACAATGAAGTACATAACGTGCAATTGAGTACAATGAAGTACATAACGTGCAATTGAGTACAATGAAGTACATAACGTGCAATTGAGTACAATGAAGTACATAACGTGCAATTCAGTACAATGAAGTACATAACGTGCAATTGAGTACAATGAAGTACATAACGTGCAATTGAGTACAATGAAGTACATAACGTGCAATTGAGTACAATGAAGTACATAACGTGCAATTGAGTACAATGAAGTACATAACGTGCAATTCAGTACAATGAAGTACATAACGTGCAATTGAGTACAATGAAGTACATAACGTGCAATTCAGTACAATGAAGTACATAACGTGCAATTGAGTACAATGAAGTACATAACGTGCAATTCAGTACAATGAAGTACATAACGTGCAATTCAGTACAATGAAGTACATAACGTGCAATTGAGTACAATGAAGTACATAACGTGCAATTGAGTACAATGAAGTACATAACGTGCAATTCAGTACAATGAAGTACATAACGTGCAATTGAGTACAATGAAGTACATAACGTGCAATTCAGTACAATGAAGTACATAACGTGCAATTGAGTACAATGAAGTACATAACGTGCAATTCAGTACAATGAAGTACATAACGTGCAATTGAGTACAATGAAGTACATAACGTGCAATTCAGTACAATGAAGTACATAACGTGCAATTGAGTACAATGAAGTACATAACGTGCAATTGAGTACAATGAAGTACATAACGTGCAATTGAGTACAATGAAGTACATAACGTGCAATTGAGTACAATGAAGTACATAACGTGCAATTGAGTACAATGAAGTACATAACGTGCAATTGAGTACAATGAAGTACATAACGTGCAATTGAGTACAATGAAGTACATAACGTGCAATTGAGTACAATGAAGTACATAACGTGCAATTCAGTACAATGAAGTACATAACGTGCAATTCAGTACAATGAAGTACATAACGTGCAATTGAGTACAATGAAGTACATAACGTGCAATTCAGTACAATGAAGTACATAACGTGCAATTCAGTACAATGAAGTACATAACGTGCAATTGAGTACAATGAAGTACATAACGTGCAATTGAGTACAATGAAGTACATAACGTGCAATTGAGTACAATGAAGTACATAACGTGCAATTCAGTACAATGAAGTACATAACGTGCAATTGAGTACAATGAAGTACATAACGTGCAATTCAGTACAATGAAGTACATAACGTGCAATTGAGTACAATGAAGTACATAACGTGCAATTCAGTACAATGAAGTACATAACGTGCAATTGAGTACAATGAAGTACATAACGTGCAATTCAGTACAATGAAGTACATAACGTGCAATTGAGTACAATGAAGTACATAACGTGCAATTGAGTACAATGAAGTACATAACGTGCAATTCAGTACAATGAAGTACATAACGTGCAATTGAGTACAATGAAGTACATAACGTGCAATTCAGTACAATGAAGTACATAACGTGCAATTCAGTACAATGAAGTACATAACGTGCAATTGAGTACAATGAAGTACATAACGTGCAATTGAGTACAATGAAGTACATAACGTGCAATTCAGTACAATGAAGTACATAACGTGCAATTGAGTACAATGAAGTACATAACGTGCAATTCAGTACAATGAAGTACATAACGTGCAATTGAGTACAATGAAGTACATAACGTGCAATTGAGTACAATGAAGTACATAACGTGCAATTGAGTACAATGAAGTACATAACGTGCAATTGAGTACAATGAAGTACATAACGTGCAATTGAGTACAATGAAGTACATAACGTGCAATTCAGTACAATGAAGTACATAACGTGCAATTGAGTACAATGAAGTACATAACGTGCAATTGAGTACAATGAAGTACATAACGTGCAATTGAGTACAATGAAGTACATAACGTGCATTTGCATAGATTTCGATCGTTTAATCTTCCTTCCAGGTAAGATATGATTTATTGATCAATTTTTGAGTCATTTGAATGGTTTTTACCCAATCAATTCGGATCTTAAGGGTTAGGGTTGATTTGATTACGTTTCGTCATCGATTACTTGGGTTTTCGGGTAATCTAATGTATTGTTATTGTATCCTCTTGTCCTGGAACAAGTGATCTTGTGAAATCATCATATGAGTCATATTTGGGTGCATATGAGATCCATAGGTCGTGGTGGTTGCTATGGTTATTTGATGGTCGAAATAGTTTGAAAAACAAAGGGTTTATTAGATCTGAAAATCTAGTAATATTGCAAAAATCATATCTCTTTCAATTAAAAGAGTTAGGAGATGAATATTATATTTTTGAAAAGGTCTACGTGTCATCTTGAATCGATATGAATAAAATTTCTGGTGATTTTGCCCATAGATAGGCAAAAAGTGTCGATTTCCAAAACTGGTCAAATTTCGGACGAGTTCTACTGGCCTATCTTGTAAACGTCATAAATCATTAATTATAGAGCTTCAAGAGTCAAAATTTATATTTCTGGAAAGGTCTTTGAATTCCCTACATTTCTTAAGAACAAAGTTTTGACTCATTTGGTCGTCTTGAGGTCGAAAAGTCGCCTGCAAGTGAAGGGTGCGAGTCTGGAAGTTGATATCTATGAGACGGGCGATATCAGCCGGCAGAAGGGTTCTAAGCGCGTTTAAGTGTCTAGTTGACTTATATTTCCATCCTTCTTGTATCATAGGTTGTCGGGATCACTTGTCAAGCACGGTAAACACATTTGTGATTGTTGAGTACTCCATTGAGGTAAGATACATGTCTTTTATCACGCTGGAGACACAACAAAAGTAGTTTTCTTTAATTAACCTCTTAACTGGATTATCTTATGTGTGTGGAGTTTTCCGGGTTATGTGGGAGGTTATGTGGGAATGTATGTATGATGAAGTGGCTTATTATGATATGATGACGTTTAAAGTAAAGTGGTTATATGCATATGTAGTATGTTGATTATAATTATGTTGCCATGAAATGATTATGATATGTGTTGTGATGATGATAATGTCATAATATGCTTTGATGATTGTTATGTGATGACTTATGTGTGGGGTTTAAAGTGTGAAATATCTAGTTCACTAGATACACGTAGGAATTGCTATGAGTTGTGCACGTTAGTGGGATTAAACGTTAAAATAGATGTGGGACTAGTTAGGTAATGTATATACCTAATGTTAAAGTAAAATGTGAGATGTGGGAAACCGTTCTAGCCTTAGTGTTAGTGCGTAAAAAGTAAGAAAGATATAAATACGTGGGAAATGCTATAGCTAAATACGTGAGATTGATGTGGGAAGTGTTAAGCTTAACTTGTGCTAGTTGTAATGCTAGTGCGTAAGACGTGGGAAATCGTGCTAGTTGTAATGCTAGTGCGTAAGACGTGGGAAATCGTGCTAGTTGTAATGCTAGTGCGTAAGACGTGGAAAATCGTGCTAGTTGTAATGCTAGTGCGTAAGACGTGGGAAATCGTGCTAGTTTTAATGCTAGTGCGTAAGACGTGGGAAATCGTGCTAGTTTTAATGCTAGTGCGTAAGACGTGGGAAATCGTGCTAGTTGTAAAGCTAGTGCGTAATATGTAAGTTGTAAGAATATGTTGATAAAGATGTAAGACGTGAGAATAAGTTGATTAAGATAATTATAAGAATATGTGAGAAAGATGTACATGTAATTTTAAGACGTGGGTTTACAATGTGACGTGAGATTTAATAAGATTTGTTGAGACGTGTGATAAGAACGAAGAATAGGCACATTTAGGAGTATGTACTCTACTTGTGTTAGTATGTATACGTGAGATATGTTTACGTGTGTTATGCCAAGTTAAGAGATGTTGATTATGTTGAAAGTATATGATGATATGATATGAGATGTTGACTAAGTTGTAAGATATGTTGATATGTTAAGAGATGTTCATTAAGTTGTATGTACTCGTTGATGTGATATGAAATGTGAGGGAATGTGGGAAAAAGGTAAGGATGGGTTGATCTTACGATGTTTGTGGATAGTATGTAATGTGATCATGTTTTGATATCTAAAATACGAAGAAGTTTTATGAAAGTAAAATGAAGAACGTTTTATTAAATGTGTGTATCTTACTTAGCTAATTTATTAGCTAACACTTGCTTTTATGAAAATGTTGTGTCCTTCAGGATAAGCAGGTATGAGCTAGAGATGTGTATAGCTCGTGAGATGGGTAAAAGAATAAAGGAAGATTAGCATAGATTGTTGAATGCTTAGACTTCCCATAGCCTATGTTTTGGCTACATTATTTACGTTTATGATACATGTAATAATGAATGGCATTTATGTTGGTGCCAAGACTTGGATTTCATTTATATTGTTTTGATGATACACTTTAGTAACACCATTTTATGAAAGGTACCATCCGTTACGGATGGGGCAGTTTTAAGTGATCATTTTCCGCTACGTTTTAAACGCCGTTCGGCAAAAGTTTTTTGAAATCCAGGTTTTGAAATGACGGGTGTTACAATTACATAGTTATACAAATTTAACATGTCATTAATTATCTCTAATATATAAAAACTTTCAGCAGCTAATATCTACATTTAAATTTATCCATTATTTTATAAAAGATATAATTAACATACATATCCTATTAATAATTTCTGATACAAAACATTTTTTAAAATAATAGTATTATCAAATCTCAACGTGTCTTATTATAACTATTAATTTATCTTTAAAATATGTATAAAGAGAAACCTTAATTCTAAAATGGAGAAGTTTGGACCCTTAGATGAATTTTAAAGTCATTAGATCAAAATGATGATGTATACTTTTGTTTTTAACTTTTTTAGATTTAAATTTAATTTAATAAATTTAAATATGGTCATTATTATGAAAACTAATTCCTACATTTAGAATTATAAAAATAATTATTTTAATGATATAATTATGAAAAATATTTTAAATATATAATACTTTTTAAAATCACTTTTCTGATTTTTTTTTTACATTATACAATTTTCTTTTGTTTTATGTCCTACATTTTATCAAATTCCGAGTTTACATCGGATTTTTCATAAAATAATGAATATTGGTTCCAGTTACTTAGTTTTACATCGTTAGTATCTTATGTTATTTAGATAAAAGATGTTACCGATATGTATACAGTGTATAGAA
Organism: Erigeron breviscapus; assembly: GCA_034093135.1. NCBI lineage: Eukaryota > Viridiplantae > Streptophyta > Magnoliopsida > Asterales > Asteraceae > Erigeron > Erigeron breviscapus. The sequence continues at coordinate 282,281,148 of CM067167.1, forward strand.
TAATCAAAAAAATAAAAGATTATAAAAATGGCAACATCACCATTTTTTAATATCATCTATGTTTGTTAATTACGATATTTTAAAAATTTAACATGTCATTAAGTATATCTAATATATAAAAACTTTCAGCAGCTAATATCTACATTTAAATTTATGCCATTATTTTATAAAAAATATAATTAACATACATATCCTATTAATAATTTCTGATAAAACATTTTTTTTAATAATAGTATCATCAAATTTTAATATACCTTATTTATAACTATTAATTATATTATAAGTCATAACGACAACTTAATATGTTTAACCCGCGTATTATGCGGAAAAGAATTTAGTTATAAGTTATAATGAAAACTTAATATGTTTAACCCGTGTATTACGCAGAAAATAATCTAGTTTAATATGTATGTGGTACTGAATTATTAATAATGGGTATTAAATAATAATAGATATCAAAAATACGGAGTATATTGTTTCTAACTTGTCCAATGAGAATATTAAAAGATTCCTATTAAATTAGAAAAGAGAAAGGAAATAGGAAATATACGTACAGACAAAAAGTGTTACAATCATGTGGGGTCAATCTATTTTTTTCATACACACTATATGATAGTTTATACTGGAAAAAAATCAACAAAGTGACTTCGGTTCCATTGCTTAGCGTGCTACCTGGTAATTTCATTTGTCACGGTTTCGATTCCCAGCAAGCAATTTAGTTTTTGAATATAATATTAAAGGCCGGTTCACATGCTGACAAGGCAGCCAATTTATCCACTAATGCTAATGTGGTTGCTGACATGACATATCATTTGGATTAAAATGGTGATGCATTGATGCCACATTGGAAAACGCTGACATTGACGGACTAAGAGAGCGCCAAGCGATAGCCTTATAGATATAGATGTTCGTTCGTTTGCGTTCATGAACATATTTGTTCGTTTGTTAAGTTAAACGAACAAACATAAACAAAGTTTCATTCGTGTTGGTTCGGTTTGTTTCACGCATGCTACCACCAATATTTCATTTCCTTCATTATAATTGGTTGCTTTTTTGACTCTTTGACCGAAACATCCTGGTCACAACTTTAGCCTAATAATTCTCTTAATACCACAACATTTTGACATGTGTAATCTACTCATTATCTTTCATTTATCACCCCCTTGATTTTGACATGTGCCTTCATCTTATAATTACCCCTTGATTTTGACATGTGCCTTCATCTTATAATTACCCCTTGATTTTGACATGTGCCTTCATCTTATAATTACCCCTTGATTTTGACATGTGCCTTCATCTTATAATTACCCCTTGATTTTGACATGTGCCTTCATCTTATAATTACCCCTTGATTTTGACATGTGCCTTCATCTTATAATTACCCCTTGATTTTGACATGTGCCTTCATCTTATAATTACCCCTTGATTTTGACATGTGCCTTCATCTTATAATTACCCCTTGATTTTGACATGTGCCTTCATCTTATAATTACCCCTTGATTTTGACATGTGCCTTCATCTTATAATTACCCCTTGATTTTGACATGTGCCTTCATCTTATAATTACCCCTTGATTTTGACATGTGCCTTCATCTTATAATTACCCCTTGATTTTGACATGTGCCTTCATCTTATAATTACCCCTTGATTTTGACATGTGCCTTCATCTTATAATTACCCCTTGATTTTGACATGTGCCTTCATCTTATAATTACCCCTTGATTTTGACATGTGCCTTCATCTTATAATTACCCCTTGATTTTGACATGTGCCTTCATCTTATAATTACCCCTTGATTTTGACATGTGCCTTCATCTTATAATTACCCCTTGATTTTGACATGTGCCTTCATCTTATAATTACCCCTTGATTTTGACATGTGCCTTCATCTTATAATTACCCCTTGATTTTGACATGTGCCTTCATCTTATAATTACCCCTTGATTTTGACATGTGCCTTCATCTTATAATTACCCCTTGATTTTGACATGTGCCTTCATCTTATAATTACCCCTTGATTTTGACATGTGCCTTCATCTTATAATTACCCCTTGATTTTGACATGTGCCTTCATCTTATAATTACCCCTTGATTTTGACATGTGCCTTCATCTTATAATTACCCCTTGATTTTGACATGTGCCTTCATCTTATAATTACCCCTTGATTTTGACATGTGCCTTCATCTTATAATTACCCCTTGATTTTGACATGTGCCTTCATCTTATAATTACCCCTTGATTTTGACATGTGCCTTCATCTTATAATTACCCCTTGATTTTGACATGTGCCTTCATCTTATAATTACCCCTTGATTTTGACATGTGCCTTCATCTTATAATTACCCCTTGATTTTGACATGTGCCTTCATCTTATAATTACCCCTTGATTTTGACATGTGCCTTCATCTTATAATTACCCCTTGATTTTGACATGTGCCTTCATCTTATAATTACCCCTTGATTTTGACATGTGCCTTCATCTTATAATTACCCCTTGATTTTGACATGTGCCTTCATCTTATAATTACCCCTTGATTTTGACATGTGCCTTCATCTTATAATTACCCCTTGATTTTGACATGTGCCTTCATCTTATAATTACCCCTTGATTTTGACATGTGCCTTCATCTTATAATTACCCCTTGATTTTGACATGTGCCTTCATCTTATAATTACCCCTTGATTTTGACATGTGCCTTCATCTTATAATTACCCCTTGATTTTGACATGTGCCTTCATCTTATAATTACCCCTTGATTTTGACATGTGCCTTCATCTTATAATTACCCCTTGATTTTGACATGTGCCTTCATCTTATAATTACCCCTTGATTTTGACATGTGCCTTCATCTTATAATTACCCCTTGATTTTGACATGTGCCTTCATCTTATAATTACCCCTTGATTTTGACATGTGCCTTCATCTTATAATTACCCCTTGATTTTGACATGTGCCTTCATCTTATAATTACCCCTTGATTTTGACATGTGCCTTCATCTTATAATTACCCCTTGATTTTGACATGTGCCTTCATCTTATAATTACCCCTTGATTTTGACATGTGCCTTCATCTTATAATTACCCCTTGATTTTGACATGTGCCTTCATCTTATAATTACCCCTTGATTTTGACATGTGCCTTCATCTTATAATTACCCCTTGATTTTGACATGTGCCTTCATCTTATAATTACCCCTTGATTTTGACATGTGCCTTCATCTTATAATTACCCCTTGATTTTGACATGTGCCTTCATCTTATAATTACCCCTTGATTTTGACATGTGCCTTCATCTTATAATTACCCCTTGATTTTGACATGTGCCTTCATCTTATAATTACCCCTTGATTTTGACATGTGCCTTCATCTTATAATTACCCCTTGATTTTGACATGTGCCTTCATCTTATAATTACCCCTTGATTTTGACATGTGCCTTCATCTTATAATTACCCCTTGATTTTGACATGTGCCTTCATCTTATAATTACCCCTTGATTTTGACATGTGCCTTCATCTTATAATTACCCCTTGATTTTGACATGTGCCTTCATCTTATAATTACCCCTTGATTTTGACATGTGCCTTCATCTTATAATTACCCCTTGATTTTGACATGTGCCTTCATCTTATAATTACCCCTTGATTTTGACATGTGCCTTCATCTTATAATTACCCCTTGATTTTGACATGTGCCTTCATCTTATAATTACCCCTTGATTTTGACATGTGCCTTCATCTTATAATTACCCCTTGATTTTGACATGTGCCTTCATCTTATAATTACCCCTTGATTTTGACATGTGCCTTCATCTTATAATTACCCCTTGATTTTGACATGTGCCTTCATCTTATAATTACCCCTTGATTTTGACATGTGCCTTCATCTTATAATTACCCCTTGATTTTGACATGTGCCTTCATCTTATAATTACCCCTTGATTTTGACATGTGCCTTCATCTTATAATTACCCCTTGATTTTGACATGTGCCTTCATCTTATAATTACCCCTTGATTTTGACATGTGCCTTCATCTTATAATTACCCCTTGATTTTGACATGTGCCTTCATCTTAAATTACGTAGGAGGCTGATGTGTAAAATCTAGTCTTAAATTTATAAACAAGAAAATACTGATAACTAGACTTCTATACACAGGCAATGTACCTTATCGTGAATAGTATAGCTATCAGTAAGCCCAGGATCGAACACAGAGACTATTGTTTAGGAACTAAGTGAGTTTTTAAGTAATTCTAAAGCTTTGGTTTTATGACCCTTGTCACTTTGATTCAAATTAAAACTGTAACACCCCAAGCCGGAGCTCGAAATGTCACGGAAATCATACAGCACCCGGTGGAATTACAATAGAACAACTAAATGCAAATAATGATTCGGTGAATCCAAAACATAGCAATACAAGTAACAAAATACAACAGGAGCAAATAGCCATCAACGTTAACATAACACATCCAAAGATGGCAAACGATCCTAAGTGTAATGCAAAAGGAGGGTCAATGAATCCTTGATCCATGAGTCCAAGTCCGGGTTAGACAGCAAGCAAGCAACTAAACACCACGTCCGGGGAGTACCTGATTACCTGAAAAGTGTACTAAGCATAGTCAACACAAGGTTGGTGAGTTCGTAGTAATGGTTCATAACGAACCAGCATCAATAATCACAATATAAGAATAGAGGCTAGACATGACTTACAGCGAGCCTCTAAGCAACACAATATCGTCCAACAACAAGATTACACAAAGGAAATGAGAGTGTAATGAGGATGCACAAATGATGTATGTATCAATGCAAATGCCGAATGAATGAATAAGCAAATATGCCTATCCCAAGCGTGACCTTCAATCACGTATGCAACGATACCCCTCTGCCATCGCCATGGTCAGGGCTGTATCTCAAAATCATCGAGATATATATGTCTATATACTCGGGGTCAGGAACTACATCCAAAATGGGTGCATACATCTATGCACCAGGATGTCGGCAATCCCCTGCCGAGGGCTCATCAACAATGTATGCAATGCTTACAATCAAATGTAAATGCATGCTCATGAACCAACAATCAATGTACAATGAACCTGTGCCACCCAACCAATATTCCTCAAACATGCTCAGCAATCAAAATACGACAACCATAAGTCAACAATCGATAATCGTAACGGGGCACACTTGTCAACAGAGGGACATATGCACAACATATGCATCAATCAAAATTAATCCTTAATCACAATATAAACCAACTATACGTACATATACTTCAGAGGATTTTACTTTCTTCGAGTCCCAGATGCTTATGTATAGGGTCACCCGCAGCCTTCCCACCACATCTAAAACCCAATGAAGGCATAACCGACTTCCATGTATGTACGTCTATCCTAATGTATAAGTAATACTTAACGAAAACACAATCCAAGTCAAACAAACGAAAAGGCCCGTCACATCAATCCAACAATCATGTCAAACAATCAATAGATACAAGTAAACACGCCAGGTTTACACTTTTCAGCCCGAATCCCAAGCGGGTAGGGAGATACGAAACTCACCTTGATTGGCAAGGAAGCTAGTAAAGGATTACAAACGAGTAACGGGTTCCACACGTCCACAACCTATAATTATTCATCGCAATACCGCCACGTCAACTATACAATCTCAAACAAGTTGAAAAGCGACACACATAAAAACACAGTGACTATCCACTGCGCCGCAGTGGACCAGAACTATGTCCACTGCGCCGCAGTGGGCTAAGAGGCAAAAATGGCCGAGGAAATCCACTGCGCCGCAGTGAGCAAAGACTATGCCCACTGCGCCGCAGTGGGCTAAGAGGCAAAAATGGCCGAGGAAATCCACTGCGCCGCAGTGGGCAGACCAAATGCCAGAAATCCACTGCGCCGCAGTGGGCTAAGAGGCAAAAATGGCCGAGAAATCCACTGCGCCGCAGTGGGCTAAGAGGCAAAAATGGCCGAGGAAATCCACTGCGCCGCAGTGGGCTAAGAGCAAAATGGCCGAGAATCCACTGCGCCGCAGTGGGCAAGAGCAAATGGCCATCCACTGCGCCGCAGTGGGCTAAGAGCAAAAATGGCCAGAATCCACTGCGCCGCAGTGGGCTAAGAGGCAAAAATGGCCGAGGAAATCCACTGCGCCGCAGTGGGCTAAGAGCAAAATGCCAGAAATCCACTGCGCCGCAGTGGCAAGAGCAATGCCCCACTGCGCCGCAGTGGGCTAAGAGCAAAAATGGCCGAAAATCCACTGCGCCGCAGTGGGCTAAGAGGCAAAAATGGCCGAGGAAATCCACTGCGCCGCAGTGGGCTAAGAGCAAAATGGCCAAACCACTGCGCCGCAGTGGCAAGAGCAAAATGCCACCACTGCGCCGCAGTGGGCTAAGAGGCAAAAATGGCCGAAAATCCACTGCGCCGCAGTGGGCTAAGAGGCAAAAATGGCCGAGGAAATCCACTGCGCCGCAGTGGGCTAAGAGCAAAATGGCCAGAAATCCACTGCGCCGCAGTGGGCAAGAGCAATGCCCCACTGCGCCGCAGTGGGCTAAGAGGCAAAAATGGCCGAAAATCCACTGCGCCGCAGTGGGCTAAGAGGCAAAAATGGCCGAGGAAATCCACTGCGCCGCAGTGGGCTAAGAGCAAAATGGCCAGAAATCCACTGCGCCGCAGTGGCAAGAGCAAATGCCACCACTGCGCCGCAGTGGGCTAAGAGGCAAAAATGGCCGAGAAATCCACTGCGCCGCAGTGGGCTAAGAGGCAAAAATGGCCGAGGAAATCCACTGCGCCGCAGTGGGCAAGAGCAAATGGCCAACCACTGCGCCGCAGTGGCAAGAGCAAATGCCACCACTGCGCCGCAGTGGGCTAAGAGCAAAAATGGCCGAAATCCACTGCGCCGCAGTGGGCTAAGAGGCAAAAATGGCCGAGGAAATCCACTGCGCCGCAGTGGGCAAGAGCAAATGGCCAATCCACTGCGCCGCAGTGGCAAGAGCAAATGCCATCCACTGCGCCGCAGTGGGCTAAGAGGCAAAAATGGCCGAGAAATCCACTGCGCCGCAGTGGGCTAAGAGGCAAAAATGGCCGAGGAAATCCACTGCGCCGCAGTGGGCAAGAGCAATGGCCATCCACTGCGCCGCAGTGGGCTAAGAGCAAAAATGGCCGAGGAAATCCACTGCGCCGCAGTGGGCTAAGAGGCAAAAATGGCCGAAATCCACTGCGCCGCAGTGGGCTAAGAGGCAAAAATGGCCGAGGAAATCCACTGCGCCGCAGTGGGCAAGAGCAAATGGCCAACCACTGCGCCGCAGTGGCAAGAGCAAATGCCACCACTGCGCCGCAGTGGGCTAAGAGGCAAAAATGGCCAAAATCCACTGCGCCGCAGTGGGCTAAGAGCAAAAATGGCCGAGGAAATCCACTGCGCCGCAGTGGGCTAAGAGCAAAATGGCCGAGGAAATCCACTGCGCCGCAGTGGGCCTAACACCAAAACGATTTGTAACCCATTTTGAAGCATAACTAAACATCAATGACCATAAATACACATAACCCAACCCACAAATTCGACCAAAACACCAAAATCATTCACAAATTCATCAAACCCTAACCCTAACCCTAATTTAACCCAAAACTCCATTTTACAATTTTAAGGACTCGAAATCATATCAAATCAACTAGAAACACATGAACAAACATAAATAGAAGTAAATGGGTTGATTTAGACTTACCAAAACTCTTCCTAGTGCTCAATTCCGAATTTAGGTCAAAAATGGGTAAAATGGTAAGAACTTGGCCTTTGATTCTTCAAAGATGGCGACAATAAGAAGATGATGATTACGATTTTTGTATTAAAATCGATCCACTACTAGTTGATGCAAGAATGGTGAAGAGATTGAAATGGTTCCTTTGCTTTTGAGAGAAAGAGAGTAAGAGATAATAATGAGAAATGAGAGGGAGGAAAAGGATAAGGGGGGGAAGGATGGGTCTTGGGGCTTGGTGGGTCATGGACTACCCACGGGCCGACCCGTTTCTCCCACAAGCCATATAAACAATCACTTACACTACTAAACGCCAAACGACATATTTACGACTCGACTAACATACCACTTAGTCATAAAATCATAAATGGGCCCAAATTACTTCATTCAATAAGTTTGTTAGTCAAATTACACAAGAGTCAACGGGTCAAAATTCACGGGTGTTACATAAACTAAGTTAAACTAAAATTGATTTGAAAGATTTGTTTGTAAACAATTAACTATTATGTCATCTACTTAGACTCCGTTCTACTATTTATTGTTTGTTATCAAAAGATGACCGTTTAGGTAGCAAATATAGATTTTGGCTTACGCCGTATACTCATGAGAAGTCAAGTTCCACAAGTTGTCGTTTGTCAACCCGGTTTTATTGTCTAATTGAATCAACCATGACCATTGCACGATAGGGGAAAACATGTCTAAGTGAACATATATGTTTATATTTGATCGCTTGTTTATTTTATTTGTTTATTTACTTTTCTTTTATATTTTTAATTAGTTTTTAAAACAACCTTTCAAATTTTCTTTTGCTTAACGAAATTCATTTCAAAATTTAAATAGTTCACTTAAATTTTCAATTAACCACCTCCTTGTTGACACTCGAGTCATACTTGCCATATACTTGTATATTTAGTCAAGTTTTTGACTTTCCATTTATTCCATCTCATTTTCCACTTCCCTTATTATTGAACGTGGCCCGTTGACTCTTCAACGACGTCATTCGGGTCCGCGTCAGCCCACTTCAATATTCACATTTATAACCCTAAAATTTTACATTTGATTATAATTAGATATAGTTTCATTTTTAATAATTACTTGGATTTAATTGTTTGTGTTTAAAAATTTTTTAAAAAGTTTTGTTTATCTTTAAAAGATTTTTCACTAGTATAAATTGGTTAAGATCGTGGACATCGATCTCTCCGTTGGCTGAAACAAACATCATGAGATGATTAGATCAATGACTACATGTATGTAAATATATATGGGATTGTTCACCGATTATATTATTACTAATCATGTGTTCGCGCGATGTGGCGGAGCGGTGGTGGTAGCGCCGGCGACGGGTGGTGGTGATGGCGGCGGCGACGAGTGATGGTGGCGGCGGTGTCGGTAGTGGTGTGGTTATCCTCTTCTCTTAAAGAGCAGACTTAACGCTTAGGTCACATCCTAAGTGTTGTCAAGTAACCAGCCATGCCACATTGGATTGTGATGTAATATGCTGATGAAATTCGTGTGTTTTTGATGGTGTTTATACTATGTGAAAACATAGCTTTTTCAGTCTATACGGTATATGTATTTTGATTGTAAAGAGAGTGGGCCTTTTGATCAGATCCTTGGTTTTGTGTATCTGTGTACTATATTGATTTTTTAATATTTAAAGTGTGATGCCAGGAGGATAATCAAAATTTTATTAGAGAAAAGGAGGATAAAGAGAGAGAAAGGGATATAGATAAAAGAAAAAATGGCGGTTGTTTTAAATTTTGAATTTGGATATCAGATACTTCATAAGCCTCTTCTGGTTCTTATTTCTTTCTTTTTCTCTCTTAAAAATAGCACACTTCACATTCATACTACTATTTTCTCTTCTGAATTTCGTTTCTGGGTATGAAAAAAATAAGATTTTGATTTTGGGTTTATAAATTGATCCGTGGTCCGACCCTTCGCTGTTCTAAAAAATAAAATAAAAATTGATGTGTGGTTAATTGATTTGAATCGGTCGAGAATATAGATGAAGTTTCAATGTCTCTGGTAATCTGGGTCTACCCGGTAGTGTGTTGTTTGGAGTTAATTCACCGTAATTATCTCTATATCTATATCTCTATATTTATGTTAAAAGTGATGCTCACAAATTGTTTGTGTAAATGCCTAAGTGAATTTTTTGTATGATTTGATCTCTTAAATTAGTTTGAGGAAAAATGGAATGTAAAGCAAGAAGTTTGTTCATATTGTTTTGTTAGTGTGTGGCTTGAAGGTAAGTCCTTCCTTACTCAACTTGAAGAATTTATTGTTTGTTCATATTGTTTTTTGAACTCGATTTTTATTGCTGATTTAAGATGATCTTTTGTCCCTTTTCTCTATCCATTATTTTCATTTGTGGTAATTGTATTTATTTCTTCAAATAAAAGTTCACCATGGGTATGCCTAATGACAAACAATATAAGTTCTTTTCTATAGATTTAATGTCGTTTAATCGTGTTGATTATATATAGAATTTTGTGTAATACAGGAAAGGTTCACGGATCGTTGGCACATGCCGGTAAGGTGAGAGGACAGACCCCAAAGGTTGCTAAACAAGACAAGAAGAAGCAGCCACGTGGACGTGCTCACAAACGTATTCAATACAACCGTCGTTTCGTCACCGCCGGTCAGTTTCCAAAACTTCCATTTTTTCTTTATATGATAATATTTGTGTTTATGTTTTTGATTATATTTTTTGCTAATTACATTAAGATTGTAATAAATTGTGTTATTTGTATTATACTGCTTTGTGTGGGATTAGTTAAGAAGCTAATATTTGGTTAAATTTGGTGTATGTTAACTTATTAAAACTCGGGAGACAACTGAAAATCATATTTTTGAATATGTGATTTTGTTAGATTTATAGGTGCTGTTACTTTTCTCAATTACTTATCTATTGCATGGGTTGAAATCAGGAGGATCCATTAAAAAGGCTGGATACCAAGGGACAGCTCACAGCCACAGGATCAAAACATATCAACGATCCAGATTAAAAAGAAAAACCCTTCCCCTCCTCTCCCATCTTTTTTTCTTCTTCCTTCTAAAACACGACCACACACACACAAACACACACACACACGCTCAGTCATCATCTCCGGCGCCACCACCACCATCATCTCCGGCGACCACCACCACCAAGGCACAGACACGCGGGGGTACCTCGGTAATTTCACCTGTCATATTCTCCCCCAAACACAAAACACCGTCGTTCAAATCCTAAAATCAAAATCAACCGCTGAAATCAAATCGAAACATACCTCCGGCGAATAACACTGAAAAATACTCTGACTATCGAAATGGTTATAACAAGCAACTTACAAAACTCTCTTGCGAAAATCGTCACCGTCGAACAAAGTGACGAAAATTGGTGTTGCCGTCGCTGTTGTCATTCCCGTCACCATCGACACTGATAATAACCATCGTTATCGAACCTACTCCAATGAAGTTCTCCAGCGAATCAGTTTCCAATCAAATCTGATTGAGTTAAGTAATGTTTGATTGGCTAAAGTCAATCAAACTTGATTGGTAACAAGCAAACGTATCTTCATTCCCAGTATGCAATCAAATTTGATTGAATACTGCCAATCAAACTTGATTGCATACTGGAATGTGTTCATTCGTATCAAAATGTGTTTTACAATTACCAATCAATTTTGATTGGCTTAACCAAATCAAACTTGATTGTAAACATGTTTGTTGGTGGTGGTGGTCAAAGATGATGGTGGTGGCGGTGGTGGTTGCCGTCGCTAGAGAAAGAAAGAGGGGGAGAGAGAGAGAGAGAGCGAGAGTGAGTGTGTGTGTGGTGGTGGTGGTCGCCGTCGCCGGTCAGAGATAAAGGTGGAGATGGCGGTGGTTCAAGATCCCGTCGCCAGAGATGAGACACAAAGTGCGCGTACGTGTGTGTGTCGGTGTGCGTCTGTGGGTGTGTGTGGTCGGGAATGATGGTGGTGGTGGTGGCGGTCGTCGCCGTTGCCGGAAAAGCGGGGGAGAGAGAGAGAGTCAGATTGTGTGTGTGTGTTTTTCATCGGGTGGGAGGAAATGAAATGAGGAAAGTTGTTTGGAAGGGGTGATCTAATGGCCATGATGGGATGATCTAATGGTCATGATTTGTCCCCTGGTTTTCAAGGAAAATTCAAGACTCAAATGAACAATTCTCTCTATTGCATTAGTGGTTTTAAGTAAAATTTTATAGGTCTCATAGACCCTGAAAAGCACCTCAATGGCAACTGTATTTAAATAAAATGTGTTCATTTCATTCGATGATAGATGTGTTTGCTTGCTTTTTTTTAACAAGCGTTAAACTTTATCTATTATAAATCATGATAACAACTAATTATAATGTTTGTTAAATATTATTTGAAAATAGTATTGACACATACATTGTAAAATGATTGTATAATGGAGCTAATGCACACAAGTTGTTTTTCATGATGAAAATGGGAAAACACATGTTATTTAAAAAAAAATCTATTTTGCTTTCATGGTAGCGTTTGTGCTTTATTTATGGTTGGTGCTTTAGTGCTTAAGGGTGCTTTGGATTGTTCTTTTATGAATAGTTTGTGTTTGAGTTAAGGTAGATAAATAAATAGGTATTTAAAGAAAGAATATAAATATGATTTATGAATGGTTTGTGTTTGGGTTATATTTCATCTTGAATGAGTCATTTCTCCTTTTTATATTGTAACATAGTTATTGTTTTTGAACTTGCAGAGGTTGTTGATGAGTACCTTTAAACTTGATCAAGCAGCTACTAGATAGTAAGAACTAAGAACCCTTCTAATTTTTTATATGATGACAACTATTGGTTCATTTTCTCCTATTTTTCTCATAATCGGCAAGTATGGAGCGGTGTTATTATAGGTATTGCTTAGCCGATGATCGGTTTTTAGAGGCCGTTAAGGTCAATTGATGGGTATAGTGAACCACCGGTTTTTAGGGGCTGTTAAGTTTAGGCCAATTAATAAGAGCAAGAAAATGGTTCTTTGTTTGATAAAAAAATCGTAAATATGAAAAGTGCATTGAGATCTAAGAAAAAATAAGGCTGAATTATATAAAAATGACTTGCCGTTTTCTGATTATATGCAAGAGGTATGAACTATTGGAAGCAAAGTGTTTCTATTACCAACGTCCCTTCAAAATAATCTCGTGACGTTATAAATTCTCATTCGTGACACAAGCTACTTTTAGCTTGTCATCAGGTTAGAGATATTGGTGTTTCAAAATTTCGGATGGGGTGAAATAGACAAGAAGTTACAATTGTGGCAAGTAGTATGGTCTAAGAGGTTTGCAGAATTTGATTTTTAGTCAATGGATTGTGGTATTAAGGTTTTGGTTAGAAATTAGTACATAAATTTTAATAGATATAAATATTAATGGAAATAGCCCGAATTTAGAATAGATGTGAAGAGTTTGGACTTACGGAGCCTGGATTCTGTTTGATAAAACTTCTTCATGGTTTCCTAAAGTGAGCTCCTCAAGTTGGTAGCATATATGATGGAACATTTTAATGGTATTTATCTTTTCTACTTCTACTTTTTTACTATCCATATTGTTTTTGCTTCTTGAAGCCATGAATCAAGTCAAAAGGCAAAGTCATCTAAATGCAATTCCTTTTAATATATGCACAGGATCTCCAGACTTGAGAGGCAAGGGGCAAGTGGTAGAAGGTGATAAAGGATAAAATTACACCCGATCATTCGCCCTAAGTTAGTAACTATTGCTTCTACTTTTGGTTAGAGGTATTGGTTTTATAATTTTGGTTGATATAATGGGTTAGTTGGTATTAGTGAGTAATATTGACTTTGAAAAAGGTTGGTTAAAATTTTGTTTTATGATTTATACATGATATAGTGAATTTTGGGATTGGATGTTATCCTGGGAATTCTGACCGTTTGTGTGTATGTCGCAAAAAGGAACATGGATTGGGGAGATGGGTTCAAGTATATGGATGAGTAGCTTCAAGTAAATGGACCTCAAGTTTTATTATTATTATTATTTTGTTTTTAAAGTCTCGAATGAATGGACCTCAAGTTTATATTTCTGTTGGTTAGTAGTGTTAAGTGAAACTGTATGTGTATTTGCTTTGAAATAATGTCATTTATTACGCTTGGATTCACGATATGTCGAGCTTCTTAGTATAAGCCAACTCTTATAATCTATCCAGGTTCTAATATTTCACTTTTTCTCTATTTATTGATTTTAAGATCAAACTTTATTATTAACTTGAAACAACATGTTTGGGTGATGGGGTTGGCAGGTTCACTTTTTTATAGTTACACTTTTCGCATTTTTGCATCGAATGCTCTAACAAAATAGAGAATAGGTAGTATGTGGATTTTTATTTTATTTTTTACATTTAATGTATTTTCATTGCTAAGAAAAATGCTTTTCCATTAAAAAAAAAGATCGAGATGTATTCTGGCATAACAACAAAGTATCTAACTATGAGGTAATTTCTTTATAAATTGTCTCATATTATATCGACTATTAATGCCCTGTTTGTCAAGCACTAACTGTTTGGGTGAACCTGATGATAAAGGGTCTGTTATGTTTCTGAATAGACTTGGTGAATGGGTGATGGGTCAGGTCAGAATGGATAAAGGGCAATAGACTTGGTGACAGATTTCTTCTTCTGATGGTCACATGGTTCGATCCTTGCAGGTATATATACACCCTCTTGATATGTAGAAGTTTTTAACTTAGGATGAACTTGATTTTATATTGACATAATTCTTCTTATGATGGTCACATGGTTAAGGCGTTAGAGACTTGATAGTTATATTATATTGAAATAATATATTAAATGTCTTAAGATTCGATAAAAAATCATGCACCATTAGTTATATTTATATTTTATGTCTTAAGATTAGTGGAGTTTTATTGTCATTCCGTTCATATTCAAATAAATATGTACATTATGACCTAAAATGGGCTATAGTTTGGAATTTATATAGAAGTTTGCTGTTTGATTTTGGTCCCTGAAAGGCCTAAACCGTGATTGTTTATTCATGTAAATACTTAAATGGCAGTTCTTTTTTCTTTAGTTCTTTCTATAGAAGCAAGCAGTTGAATTTGCTAAACTGGTTATTAAGGCTCTCCGAGAAAAGGGTATATTAAATGTTATGTAGGATGCTCTTGTGCCGGGCTCTTGTTTTTTTAAGAAAAATTCATACGAGCCTTTATTCTCATTTCTTTTTTTGGCTGGTTTATAACATCCATATTGTCAATAGCATGTTCACTTAGGTAATTAAATGATGCAGAGGTTGATAAAAAGGGAGTAATTTCTACAACTACTACTTACGACAACAATGCTGTAACAAATGCTATTGAGATATATGAAACTTCAGGTAAAATGGGAGCAAGTTTCTGCAATAACTATCTTTAAGTGCTATGTTAAGGCAAGGGTGACAATAGACATACCTATAACTTTGGAATGGTGCCAATTTGGTTGACCTTACACTTCATAAGCTTGGCATCAAGTTACCATATTGAATCTTTTTTTTTTAGGCTAACCAGAATTAATCCAATTTTGGGGATATATTTCTTTTTATGAAATCTTTTCAGTTTTGGCTTTACTTTAGAATCTTTTGTGACTTTGCAATGGCTATTATATGACACCACCAATTTTGGCTCTCGTCTTAAGTTATATGATTTCTGGTGAAATAATGAGTTTTCATTTAACATATCTTTCTCTTCTCATTTCTTTCTTTATACATATGTCATATGGTGGAATTACTTGCAGCCTTATATGTTGGTTGTTGAGGGGTATTGTGAGGTTTATTTTGGCCGTTATGAAATAGGTTTGACGGGAGGGGTTAGTACCTTGTGGAATTTCTTGCAGTTAGAACAACCAATTAGTAAGGTTTTTCTTGAAGCTCATAACAGCTATGATTCTATATGAGTTCAAGATATAGGTTACCAATCTGGTTAAGGTTGTAAATGTAGCGAAATCACACAACTTTTTCGCATTTTTTCAAGATTGGTAAAGCATGCAAATTAATACTAAACAAGTGTTTAGTTTCTGTTGCATTTTCAATAAAACAATTCCGAGTAAGAAAAGGTAGTTTATATATACATGAGGCCATGAGGGTACCTGTTGTTTTCTTCTTATTGTAGTCCTATAAATAACAATCAAATTATATATTGGATTATCTCAAATTAAAACACATCACAAAGGTTTATGTCTACATCATTGTGTTTGTTAAAGGCGTGAGGTCATAAAGTGAGGGTGGATCTCTTGCTACTTTCAGGTATGTTTCTCAATTTATATGGGTCGTTAACAAGGTTATTTACTATTAAGTCTTTTCAAGTACTTGATTATTAACCGTTCTTATATGTGGCATGAAAAAATTGTTGGTTTGGACGTCTAAAGTACAATAACTGATTTTCACTTATTTTATGTTTCACAAAATAGAGTTTCAGTTTTGCTTTAGTTTTGATTATTTAAGAAGTAGGATTTGCAGTTGATGCTTTCAGGTATTACATAGATCTATTTTGTGGTATCTTTCAAGTTATCTTCACATTTGACTTATCAATGACATTTATGTGTACTTTCAGGAAGTTGCTTACCTCAACCTCAGGTTTATGGTGATCCTCATATCCATCCCCCAACAAGAAAGCTACTGAGAACGCAATTCGTAAGCCCAAACCATCAAGTAATTCCATGTACACATAAATAATTTTTCTTTATAATCCCTTCTTTAGTTACAAAACTCATCAATTACATTGGTTATGTATAGAAAGTTAAAAATAAATAGAAAGTTTAAAAGTGTGACAAAGACTTTCATGTTTAATTATCATAGGTAACATAATTTGCTTATTGAGACAATATATAGATATTCTGTGATCATATTAAAAACACTTGCCACTTGCAGGCTGCCTGTCTTGTCTTTGTGACCCATCTTGACGTGCACCCATTTGTTGAATTGTATTAAGCTCAAGTTAGTTTCTGGTCCGGTCTTTATGTCGGCTCTCATCTGTTTGACATTGGGTAACAATTGTTGAATTCTGCGTTTTAGTCTTTTAGGCAGGGTTGGGTTGGCTTTAACTTGGTTAGGTGGTTGAGCATTTGGTTGGAAGGTTGGATTAAAATTGTTTTATATGGACTTAAAAGTTGGATAGTGTCGAGATGGAGTTGGTTTTGTCTTTGTTAATGACCACTCAAAATTTGTAATCATGACAAGATGGGCAGGTTGGGTAATGGCCAAAGTTGTTTTCCTTTCATCACATCCATATGGTTGCTGGGTCATACATGTTATAGAAAAACTTTATAGTTTATTAACTCTTTCGCCTATATTGATTTAATAGGTGGTCATTGATAATCAGATCAATTGCTGGTTACCTTCATATACAATTAACACTTTTAGTCTTTAATCAGTTCATTGATGCTTTTGGTAGAGGTTATATTAATGATCACGATATCACATTCTTTGGATGATACAATTTAGTAATGATCTAATTTGTTAGAGGCTACAGTTTTGTGAACTTCTTTAATTCATTATTTGCAAAATCAATATGCAAAAGATTACTTTTGTTGCATTAGAACTTCATTGTGCTTGATATTTTATACAAATTTAATATTAGCATGTCAATCAAAGTGATATCAAGGTGAGAGGAATTTTAATGTATGCATTGTAGTTCCGAAGTTCTTATGTGTCCATGCATATATTATGCATTGTCTTTCTCAAGTTCTAACGTGCTGTGTCATATGATATCAGAGGCGGATCCAGGAATTCATATTAGTGGGGGCAAAAAAGTTCCTTCAAAATTGAAAGAAATTATCATTAATGTTGTGACGAAGCGATAACGGATGAAAAATAATAAACGACAACCAACCACCACCGAAACAACTAAACACGATTACAATGACTAAATTGAACAGCAATATATACTAGTATCAAAAAGTGAACTTTTACTTATAACACGAAAATTCACTTATAACATGGGAACCATGTAATAAACGAATAATTTTTTAAAAAGAAACTATACTTTAAACAAAGTAAAACATGATCGTTTATTTTTTCTTTAAACTTTTCATCAAAATCACTAGGTAATGATGAAGACTGCTTTTTTTAAAGAAAATATATCGTTTCATTTACTGACAAAAAAAAATTGCAACTAAGAAATAATTTCCAATATGTGTATTAATTAAGATTACAAGCATAGTTGTTAAACTCTTACGAGTTACGATTCGACTCGTTGGGTGATTCTTTTTTCTCCTGACTCTTACGAGTCGCGGTGTGAATTTGGAACGAGTCAATACGAGTCGCAAACTATGATTGTTATAGTTTGATAATAATATATATCATATTTATGGTTACATTACTTTATATGTTATACATGTATTTTTGATCCTTTTAGTACGAATTTGGAGATAAAATGTAATTTTATGACTCAAAAGTATTAAATATGTTATACATATTTATGGTTACATTACTTTATATGTTATACATGTAATTTTACTGTTCGGTTAAAACTTCTTACCTGCGGTATATAAAAATGTCCAGACTCTTACGAGTCGAGTCACGTTTCGAGTCAAGAATCAAAAATTATGTTTTCGAGTCGAGTCAAAAACTACGAGTCGACAACTATGATTACAAGTGATAAACTAAAAGCACAATTGCAAGTTTGCAGTTAAATACTTATGAAGGTGGCTTACCAACAAGGAATTAGCCTAGTGGTAAGGAAAACACTTGATGACCTTAAGGTCTCAGGTTCGATCCCCGTTTGGCACAAAAAATAATTCCTTTAAGGTACCTGTTACCAATGAAGCCTAGACCCACATGTGAAGTTTAAATACGCGGGTTCGATCCTTCGGGGTTGTAACACCCCAAGCCGGAGCTCGAAATGTCACGGAAATCATACAGCACCCGGTGGAATTACAATAGAACAACTAAATGCAATTAACGATTCGGTGAATCCAAAACATAGCAAAACAAGTAACAAAATACAACAGGAGCAAATAGCCAAAAACATAAAAATATATCCAACTGACAAAAAAAAATTGCAACTAAGAAATAATTTCCAATATGTGTATTAATTAAGATTACAAGCATAGTTGTTAAACTCTTACGAGTTACGATTCGACTCGTTGGGTGATTCTTTTTTCTCCTGACTCTTACGAGTCGAGTCACGTTTCGAGTCAAGAATCAAAAATTATGTTTTCGAGTCGAGTCAAAAACTACGAGTCGACAACTATGATTACAAGTGATAAACTAAAAGCACAATTGCAAGTTTGCAGTTAAATACTTATGAAGGTGGCTTACCAACAAGGAATTAGCCTAGTGGTAAGGAAAACACTTGATGACCTTAAGGTCTCAGGTTCGATCCCCGTTTGGCACAAAAAATAATTCCTTTAAGGTACCCGTTACCAATGAAGCCTAGACCCACATGTGAAGTTTAAATACGCGGGTTCGATCCTTTGGGGTTGTAACACCCCAAGCCGGAGCTCGAAATGTCACGGAAATCATACAGCACCCGGTGGAATTACAATAGAACAACTAAATGCAATTAACGATTCGGTGAATCCAAAGCATAGCAAAACAAGTAACAAAATAACAAAACAAAAAAAAAAAAAAAAAAAAAAAAAAAAAAAAAAAAAAAAAAAAAAAAAAAAAAAAAAAAAAAAAAAAAAAAAAAAAAAAAAAAAAAAAAAAAAAAAAAAAAAAAAAAAAAAAAAAAAAAAAAAAAAAAAAAAAAAAAAAAAAAAAAAAAAAAAAAAAAAAAAAAAAAAAAAAAAAAAAAAAAAAAAAAAAAAAAAAAAAAAAAAAAAAAAAAAAAAAAAAAAAAAAAAAAAAAAAAAAAAAAAAAAAAAAAAAAAAAAAAAAAAAAAAAAAAAAAAAAAAAAAAAAAAAAAAAAAAAAAAAAAAAAAAAAAAAAAAAAAAAAAAAAAAAAAAAAAAAAAAAAAAAAAAAAAAAAAAAAAAAAAAAAAAAAAAAAAAAAAAAAAAAAAAAAAAAAAAAAAAAAAAAAAAAAAAAAAAAAAAAAAAAAAAAAAAAAAAAAAAAAAAAAAAAAAAAAAAAAAAAAAAAAAAAAAAAAAAAAAAAAAAAAAAAAAAAAAAAAAAAAAAAAAAAAAAAAAAAAAAAAAAAAAAAAAAAAAAAAAAAAAAAAAAAAAAAAAAAAAAAAAAAAAAAAAAAAAAAAAAAAAAAAAAAAAAAAAAAAAAAAAAAAAAAAAAAAAAAAAAAAAAAAAAAAAAAAAAAAAAAAAAAAAAAAAAAAAAAAAAAAAAAAAAAAAAAAAAAAAAAAAAAAAAAAAAAAAAAAAAAAAAAAAAAAAAAAAAAAAAAAAAAAAAAAAAAAAAAAAAAAAAAAAAAAAAAAAAAAAAAAAAAAAAAAAAAAAAAAAAAAAAAAAAAAAAAAAAAAAAAAAAAAAAAAAAAAAAAAAAAAAAAAAAAAAAAAAAAAAAAAAAAAAAAAAAAAAAAAAAAAAAAAAAAAAAAAAAAAAAAAAAAAAAAAAAAAAAAAAAAAAAAAAAAAAAAAAAAAAAAAAAAAAAAAAAAAAAAAAAAAAAAAAAAAAAAAAAAAAAAAAAAAAAAAAAAAAAAAAAAAAAAAAAAAAAAAAAAAAAAAAAAAAAAAAAAAAAAAAAAAAAAAAAAAAAAAAAAAAAAAAAAAAAAAAAAAAAAAAAAAAAAAAAAAAAAAAAAAAAAAAAAAAAAAAAAAAAAAAAAAAAAAAAAAAAAAAAAAAAAAAAAAAAAAAAAAAAAAAAAAAAAAAAAAAAAAAAAAAAAAAAAAAAAAAAAAAAAAAAAAAAAAAAAAAAAAAAAAAAAAAAAAAAAAAAAAAAAAAAAAAAAAAAAAAAAAAAAAAAAAAAAAAAAAAAAAAAAAAAAAAAAAAAAAAAAAAAAAAAAAAAAAAAAAAAAAAAAAAAAAAAAAAAAAAAAAAAAAAAAAAAAAAAAAAAAAAAAAAAAAAAAAAAAAAAAAAAAAAAAAAAAAAAAAAAAAAAAAAAAAAAAAAAAAAAAAAAAAAAAAAAAAAAAAAAAAAAAAAAAAAAAAAAAAAAAAAAAAAAAAAAAAAAAAAAAAAAAAAAAAAAAAAAAAAAAAAAAAAAAAAAAAAAAAAAAAAAAAAAAAAAAAAAAAAAAAAAAAAAAAAAAAAAAAAAAAAAAAAAAAAAAAAAAAAAAAAAAAAAAAAAAAAAAAAAAAAAAAAAAAAAAAAAAAAAAAAAAAAAAAAAAAAAAAAAAAAAAAAAAAAAAAAAAAAAAAAAAAAAAAAAAAAAAAAAAAAAAAAAAAAAAAAAAAAAAAAAAAAAAAAAAAAAAAATAAAAACAAACCCAAATCAATGTATGATAACCAAAAGCCAACGATCAATAATCAATGAAACATGAGCCACTAATCACAATATAAACCAACTATACGTACATATACTTCAGAGGATTCTACTTTCTTCAAGTCCCAGATGCTTATGTATAGGGTCACCCGCAGCCTTCCCACCACATCTAAAACCCAAAGGAAGCATAACCGACTTCCATGTATGTACGTCTATCCTAATATATAAGTAATACTTAACGAAAACACAACCCAAGTCAATCAAACGAAAAGATACGTCTCATCAATCCAACAATCAAGTCAAACCAACAATGCATCAATAAATACAAGTAAACACGCCAGGTTTACACTTTTCAGCCCGAATCCCAAGCGGGTAGGGAGATACGAAACTCACCTCGATTGGTTATGAAAGCTAAGATTGATATAAAGTTAAGTTATCTTCGAACAATGTTCACTCCACGTCCAACACCTAAATATCGATCATATACATTCACGTCAACATACATAAACACATATACGCAATTATTGAAAACACGGCGAAACCCTAATTAGGGTTCCAAAGTGTTTCGCGACGTTAAATGACTTCTACGACTCTTAATCAATGTTATATAAGATAAAAAGTGAATTAGATTAAGACTCGGCGCGTAAAACGGTCTAGAAGGTCAAACTAGGTCAAACAATGAACATTCCAGAAAACAACGGCCGTAACTTACGGCCAACAGGGGCGTAAGTTACGGTGGTCAAAATACAACGGGCGTAAGGTACGGTCACGAAGGGGCGTAAGCTACGCTGGGCAAACTTGACTGGGCGTAAGGTACGGTGAACAGGGGCGTAACCTACGGTCCTCTAGAAAGTTCACTTTTGGCGTCTGGAGTGGCGTAAACAGAGGGATTTTTGGCGTAAGGTAAATCCTAGGCGTAAGCTACGGCCAACCTAGGCGTAACTTACGGCCAACAAAATAGACCTGGCGTAACCTACGCCTGGGAGGGGCGTAAGTTACGCCCAACACTGGGCAAGCCTAAGAACAGCAGCACCAGCAGCTGCAAGTCCGACCCAAAAACCCCCAAAAACAACCCAAAACGATTTGTAAGCGTTTGCAACATAATTTGAAGCATCAATAAGCATTGCTACACATAACCACACTTAACCCATACCATAAATCCGCCCATTAACATCAAAATCATGCCGAATCGTCCCAACCCTAAATAAAACCCTAATTACCCAAAATCGCCATTCGACTCGATTCAAGACTTGCAACTGCACCAAATTAACTAGAAACAAGTAAATGAACATAAATAGAAGTAAATGGGATGATTTAGACTTACCAAAACTCTTTCTAGCGCTCAAATCCGAATTTAGGTCAAAATGGGTGAAATGTTAGAACTTGGCCTTTGATTCTTCAAAGATGGCGACAATGAGAAGATGATGATTACGGTTCTTGTATTATAGCAATTCCAAAACACAATTTAGATGGAAGTGAGATGATGAACTAAGGATGGGAGAAGATTTGCTTTTACTTGGAAGAAATAAGGGAAGTATAGATAGATAGATAAGAAAGAAAAGGAAGGAAAGGATAAGGGGGGGGGAAAGTAGGCCTTGGGGCTGGTGGGTCATGGGCTACCCACGGGCCGACCCGCTTCTCCCACAAGCCATGAAACAAACGTTACACATTTAAACACCCATCAAAACATATTATCGACTCAAATAACACACATTGTCATTTAATTCACCAAACGACCCAATTATTTCATTCAACTAGATTGTTAGTCAAATTACACAAAAAGTCAACGGGTCAAAATTCACGGGTGTTACATTATTCCCCCGTTAAAAGAATTTCGTCCCGAAATTCAACAAAACCCTAATTAACAAATAAATGCGGATACTTCGACCTCATATGATCCTCTCTCTCCCAAGTGAACTCGGCTCCACGTCTAGCACTCCATCTAACTTTGACAATTGTGTAGCGTTTCTTCTTGAGTTTCTTTTCTTGACGGTCCATGATCTCTACCGGTTCTTCAACAAAGTTTAGGCTCGAATCAACCCTAATTTCGTCCATAGGCACATGATGTGTAGGATCCGCCAAACACTTGCGCAAATTACAAATATGAAACACATCATGCACGCCGCTAAGCTCTTGAGGCAATTCTAGCCGATAAGCAACTTTCCCAACCCGTTCAAGAATCTTGAAAGGACCAACATACCTTGGTGCAAGTTTTCCCCGCTTCACGAATCGTACGACGCCTTTCCAAGGCGACACTTTCAAAAGTACAAATTCACCAACTTCAAACTCCAACGGTCTTCGTCTCACATCGGCATACTTCTTTTGACGTTCACGGGCCAATTGCAACTTCTCCTTAATTTGAGATATTACCTTGGTAGTTTCAATCACAATTTCCGGCCCGATAAGTTGACTCTCTCCAATTTCCGCCCAAGCTAAAGGAGAACGGCACACCCTACCATACAAGGCCTTAAAGGGTGCCATTTGAATAGTAGCGTGGTAGCTATTGTTGTATGAAAACTCAACTAACGGCAAATGGTCTTCCCAACTTCCACCAAAATCAATTGCACACGCCCTCAACATATCTTCGAGTGTTTGGATGGTTCTCTCGGTTTGCCCATCCGTTTGAGGGTGAAATGCCGTGCTCATGTCTAGTCGAGTACCCATGGCTTTTTGAAAAGCTTCCCAAAATTTTGATTTAAAACGGGCATCTCTATCCGAAATGATAGAAATTGGCACTCCATGCTTAGATATTACCTCCTTGATATATAATCGAACCAAAGTGTCAAATTTATCGGTTTCACGAATGGCTAGAAAGTGAGCCGATTTCGTTAACCGATCTACTATCACCCAAATCGTGTCTCGGCCGCTTCTCGTCTTCGGTAGTTTGGTGATGAAGTCCATTGAGATATGTTCCCACTTCCATTCGGGCATCACCGGTTGTACCAACAATCCGGGTGGCTTCTTGTGATCGACTTTGACTTGTAAGCAAGTAAGACACTCACTCACATACCTTGCCACATCACGCTTCATGCCCGGCCACCAATACAATTCCTTCAAGTCAAAGTACATCTTATCCGACCCGGGATGGACCGAATAAGGTGATAGGTGGGCTTCATTCATAATAAGCGTCCTTAAATCGCCGAATATAGGAATCCAAAGTCTTTCCACCATGTATAGCCCGTTATCATTCTTTCGGTCAAATAGTTGCTCCATGCCATCTAGGTTTTCGTTTCCAAAGTTTTCCGGTAGGGTGGCTTGAATTTGGGCTTCAATAATCCGATCGCGAATACTTGGCCCTACCGTGAGGCTCATAGCTCTAGCCCGTCTTGGTCTCACTCTCTCCTTTCGGCTCAAGGCGTCGGCTACTACATTTGCCTTGCCCGGGTGATAACGGATGTCACAGTCATAATCACTAAATAGCTCTAACCAACGCCTTTGCCTCATGTTCAATTCACTTTGGTTGAAGATGTGTTGGAGGCTTTTGTGATCGGTATAAATCACACATTTGGTGCCATAGAGATAATGTCTCCAACACTTCAAGGCAAACACAACCGCTCCCAATTCCAAATCATGAGTCGGGTAGTTCTTCTCATGCACCTTCAATTGCCGAGAGGCATAAGCGATGACTTTACCCCTTTGCATAAGAACGCAACCCAACCCTTGCCCCGAAGCATCGCAATAAACCACAAAATCTTCTATCCCATCCGGTAATGTCAAAATAGGAGCATCACATAGCATATCCTTAAGTGTTTGGAAGGCGTTCTCTTGTCTTTCGCCCCATTCGAAGTTTTTATCTTTTTGAGTCAAAAGGGTGAGTGGTTGTGCAATACGGGAGAAGTTTTCAATAAACCTTCTATAGTAACCCACCAATCCAAGGAATTGGCGGATCTCGGATGGCGTTTCGGGTCTTCTCCAATTCTTGACCGCTTCAATCTTGCTTGGGTCCACATGAATACCATCCTTGCTCACTACGTGACCAAGGAAGTGGACCTCCTCCAACCAAAACTCACACTTGGAAAATTTCGCGTACAACTTCTCCTTCCTTAGTAATTCAAGCACTTCACGCAAGTGCTTAACATGCTCCTCCTTTGTCTTCGAGTATACAAGTATGTCATCAATGAACACAATGACAGACTTGTCTAAGTATGGTTGACACACCCTGTTCATCAAGTCCATGAACACCGCCGGTGCATTAGTCAACCCAAAAGGCATTACAGTGAATTCAAAATGGCCATACCTTGTGCGAAAAGCCGTTTTGGGGATGTCATCTTCATGTACCCGGAGTTGATGATAACCCGAGCGAAGGTCGATCTTTGAGAAGTGCTTAGCTCCTTGAAGTTGATCAAACAAGTCATCAATTCTAGGGAGAGGATATCGGTTCTTCACGGTGAGCTTGTTCAATTCCCGATAATCAATACACATTCGGAAGGATCCGTCTTTCTTTTTGACGAAGAGAACAGGAGCACCCCAAGGAGATTGACTAGGGCGAATGAAACCCTTCTCTTGGAGTTCCTTGAGTTGAGTTTGTAGCTCTTGCATTTCGGTTAGAGCTAGTCTATAAGGAGCTTTTGCTATGGGCGCGGCTTCGGGAATAAGATTGATGCGAAAATCAAGTTCACGGGGCGGAGGCAACCCCGGTAAGTCATCCGGAAAAACATCGGGGAAATCACAAACAATAGGAACGGTCTTCAATTCTACCTTGGTGGTGGTAGCACTAAAGACTTTAGAATTAGGGGAATCGGAGATTTCGCCTTGGACCCTAAGAATTTTACCGTTGGCCAAAGGTATCTTAACGACTCTCTCACCACAATCAATGGTTGCATTCACCGCCGTCAACCAATCCATACCCACTATAATATCGAAACTACCAATGTCAAGAGGCATAAGGTCAATGAAGAAGTCAACGTCCTCCAAAGTCAAGACACAATCACGGAGTATTTGGCTAATTCTAGTTAGTGACCCATTACCATTTCAATGTCAAGCACATAGTTTAGAGCACATGGATGCACATCAATCAAAGGAACAAAGTTAGAAGACACGAGGCTAAATCGGCCCCGGAATCAAATAGTACGGTTGCATAGAGACCATTAAGGAGGAAAGTACCTGCCACTACGTTAGGATCATTTCGGGCTTCATTTACATTGGCCGCAAAAGCTCGGCCGCGTGGTGGCACTTGGTGGCCTTGTTGACCCCGGTTTTGATTAGGCCCAACCATTTGGAGTTGATTGGGATGAACGGCCACTTGAACTTGTTGTCCCACCCATCGAGGACAATCATTACGATAGTGGTCACGGCTACCACATTCAAAACACTCGCCCCTTCTTTGGTTACCTTGAGGAGGAACGGCCCGAATAGGAGCCGCATTCATTGGGCCCGTTCTTGGAGCCCTACAGTTCTTGGATGCGTGCCCAACTTGGTGGCAATTGTAGCATGCTCCACATGGAGTGGTGGCGGGATGGTGCCTGTTGCACCTCCCACAGAAAGGATGAGGCCCGGTATAAGGCCTCCTAGCCGGTTCTACCGCCGCCATCACCCTACCCCTATAAGCATTCTTGGGATCAAACCTTCCCGCTTTCTTTACTCCGCTAGACTCACCCACTTCCTTCCTCTTGTTTGACGAGGATTTGCTCAAAACACCACTCCTCAAAAGATCTTCGGTCACACTCCGGCTTGGTTGACCGCATTAGCCAAGGAAGTAGGCATGTTTGAGTTCACATATGATCGGACTTGAGGATTCAAGCCCAATACGAATTTCTGGATGGCCTGTGACTCGGTACCTACCAAGTGAGGAATGAGAGTAGACAACTCTTGGAATCGTCTCACATAGCCCTTGTAATCGGCTCCTTCCATGTTGAGATTTGCAAATTCGATTGTTAAATTTTGTAGCTCGTACGGAGGACAAAACTTAGCCTTTACTTTTTCTTTGAAGTCAATCCACTCCAAATTTTGGGTCCGCCCCAACGTTATCTCCTGGTTCCACCAACTCAAGGCGTCATGCCTAAACATGCCGGATGCATAGAGATATCCGGTCATCGTAGGTGCAATGACTCCTTTCAATCACCGCCTCTATCGCTTCAAACCACCTTATACATTCCGTGGGACCACCTTTCCCATCAAACTCCGGTGCCCCGCAACTTTTAAAATCCTTGAATATACACCCTTGACGGTAACCGCCATATTGGTTATTCATGGGCATCCCGATATTGACTCCCATTGGTTCCTCTTCCTCAAATTCTTCGGCTTGAGGTTGATCATTTTCATTGTTTACGTTTTCTGGGGCTTCGTTATTTTGCCCAAGACTTGCTGTGACTTGAGCAATGATGGTGGGCATGATGCCAGCAACCGTTTGAGCAATTACCTCAGCCAAGTTTGGCTCAGGAGCTCTACCACGACCCCTACCACGGCCCCTACCACGACCTCTACCGCGGCCCCTACCTCCTTGTATTTCCGGTTGAGGTTCTTCCTCTTCAGCCCTATAGTTCGTTCGGACTCTCCTTGGTCTCTCCATTTCTATAAAACAAGTGACACGTTGACCCGAGAGTTAGTCTCAAATGCTCACATGTTAGCCACACAAGTAGTCAATGCTCTCAAACCGATACTACATACTCATTTCATATCGTTAAGTTAAAGCAAGAGTGTTAGCATCATAAGGGATTTTTACATATCATAACATCAAGTAATCATGCTCGTTACGTCATGCAATTAACAACTAACACGAATGATTCAAAGTATAATCCGAATTCGATATGCTCTCTAGTTATTGACCGGGTATGTATACAAGGTGTACCAACGGCTAACCTTCCACCTAATCAACTTCCATTAAGCATATCGGTTCCTTATTATACTTTAAGCCACACGTGCGCAATCCACGATGTCATGAACTTGCTATAATATCGGGTAACCATAAAAGAGTTGATCGGGTTCTTTTAGGGTTGCCACAATATTATACTAAGTTAATGGCATCCCATCATTTTGCCCTAACTCATCACATTAGTTCCAACAAATAACAACAACAAATCATAATAATCACATTCATCACATTGAATTTAAGCTATCACACAAATGGTCTTAACTACGAACTCACACTGGGATTCACATAATTCACATTGCATACGAATTTCCTAACCATGCATGCTATATGAAGAGTTTTAACTTAAGCCGTAGTCTAGGTCAAGCCACCTAATTCTCTACGACCACGCATGGGCCACCATTCTGTAACACCCCAAGCCGGAGCTCGAAATGTCACGGAAATCATACAGCACCCGGTGGAATTACAATAGAAAAACTAAATGCAATTAACGATTCGGTGAATCCAAACATAGCAAAACAAGTAACAAAATACAACAGGAGCAAATAGCCATCAACGTTACATAACACATCCAAAGATGGCAAACGATCCTAAGTATAATGCAAAAGGAGGGTCAATGAATCCTTGATCCATGAGGTCCAAGTCCGGGTTAGACAGCAAGCAAGCAACTAAACACCACGTCCTGGGAGTACCTGATTACCTGAAAAGTGTACTAAGCATAGTCAACACAAGGTTGGTGAGTTCGTAGAAATGGTTCGTAACGAACCAACATCAATAATCACATATAAGAATAGAGGCTAGACATGACTTACAGCGAGCCTCTAAGTAACACAATATCGTCCAACAACAAGATTACACAAAAGAAATGAGAGTGTAATGAGGATGCACAAATGATGTATGTATCAATGCAAATGCCGAATGAATGAATAAGCAAATATGCCTATCCCAAGCGTGACCTTCAATCACGTATGCAACGATACCCCTCTGCCATCGCCATGGACAGGGCTGTATCTCAAAAACATCGAGATATATATGTCTATATACTCGGGTCAGGTCTACATCCAAAATGGGTGCATACATCTATGCACCAGGATGCCGGCAATCCCCTGCCGAGGGTCCAACAATAATGTATGCAATGCTTACAAATAAATGTAAATGCATACTTCATAAACCAACAACCAATATACGATAACCTGTGCCAACAATCAATATTACTCAAACATAACCCAGAAATCAATGTATGATAACCAAAAGCCAACGAACAATAATCAACAAACATGAGCCACTAATCACAATATAAACCAACTATACGTACATATACTTCAGAGGATTCTACTTTCTTCAAGTCCCAGATGCTTATGTAACACCCGTCGTTTAAAAATATGGGTTTTCAAAAACTTTTCACCTAACGGTGTTAAATTGCGGAAGAAAGGACCTTAAAAGTCAAAACCAATAAAACATTTTGGTTTCTGCATTTAGTTGGTGTTACTGCGACATCATAAAATAGTTCAAATGAAAACCCAACGGTTGCCCAACATAAAACAACCGTCCAAACGTCATTACATAAATTCGACATTAAGTACTGAATGTAACAAATGTCTAAACAAAGCGTCTATAGGGTAGCTAAGGCTCCTGCATTGCATCTACCCAAGCTCACACGTCCTGCATCTAGATTCCATCAAGCTAAACCTGAGGGAACAACCACATTAAAAGAAACAAGTGTTAGCTATAAGAATAGCTAAGTAAGATAACACTTAATTTAAAAGCAATTGTCCGATTAAAACAATCTTCATTATTAGACAAGTTTTAGTAGGCACAACACACATCACACGTTCACACATATACTGCATTACAACTTCGTATCAATTAGGATAATCATCCTAAATGTGCCTATCCTGCATTAGTTCCCACATTATCACACATATCTTCGTTATCTGCATTATTAGTTCACACATAGTCACACGTATCTTCGTTAGCTGCATATAAGTGTGCCCTGCATCACACCCGACTGGATGGTCAGTCAAAAGACTACTCATCTTACGTCGTTAAGGAATGGCAAGCCAATCCTTGAGTAATCCGTATGTGAGGTTGGTCAAACCCCTCGTATTACTCGCCCTGCGTTATAAAGACCATGTTGCGAGGAGCCACCCAAGCAACAACTGCATCTACGCACTCGCCCGGCTAAGGCTAGTACGGGTTAAGCTTAACACTTTTCACTGCATCTGTTTTATGAGCTCAATTTCACACATATAGATTTGGGTCCCTGCATTCCCAAACATTCACACACATATAGTCTAGGTAACACACATTCCTAGACAATCACACACTTTATCTTCATTACGTTTGGATCCTTAAACGTGCAAGTGACATAGCAACCTAGCAAGTCTAGTGAACTAGGTGTACAAGTCAAGCATGCATATCACACATCAACTTCATTTCGATACATTATGCATATAAAGATACTTCATTAAACTACATCAACTGCATAGCTACATACTACATTAAGCAATACTGCATTACACTACAATAGGGACTGCATCCCAGGTCTCATGGTCAACTGCATAACCCATAATACCTCCCAAGTAACCCTTAAACCCACATACAATAATAAGGTACCGAATGGAAGTGTATACGATTTGAAACCAGCTTTTAGTTGATCCCCCAGCGTGACAAAGTAGTGTATCTTACCTGATTGTAGTACACGCGCACAAACAAGTAGCTAGTACTGCTTATCAGTAACCTCCGACACCTATCGTACATTAACATAATGAATATAAGTCATTTAGGACCTTAAATAGACCCTCGTACGAATTTAAGACTGGCTACGTAAAATTCCAGAATTACACCTAACGAATTTAAACTTCGTACGAACTTTATCTTCGTTCGTTCTACTTTACGAAATAACCTCCTTACGAAGATAGACCTTATCTTCGTTTGGTTCTTACGAACTTAAGTCACACGTTACGAAGATAGGCATTTAAACGAATTTAACTTCATTTTCGTTTGTTTTCCAGTTTACGAATTTGCCAACGAATTTGACTTCAACGAATTTAAACAACGAACTTCATCTTCGTTAGGCAAACGAATTTAGACTGTATGAACGAACTTGGCACCAGCAAACGACTTTAAGCATATTTTCGTCCAGAATTCAAAAACGACCAACTTCATCAGTTTTCCAGATTTTTGATCGATCAAGGCTTCTTTCCAAACATGTTTTTGACCCCAGTAAACACATTTTGATCAACAAATCGGCTAAGGACTCGATTGACACCATTTTGAACGTTAATTAATCAAAACACCATTAAACACTAATTCTTTGAAAACTCCTTTAAAAACCAGATTTGAATCCATATAATTCGACCTTAGATCTCGAAAATACATTCAATGATTCAATAATTACCTGCTTGACTCGATGATTGATCAATTTCCAACACCAAAACGTTTGATCAAAACTCAATTAACGGCTTTAGGACTCCAGGAAGGGTTAATTACTTTGTTAATTGCTAATGGCTGCCCATTAACACTAGATTAGGGTAATTCTAACCTAAACCCGTTTTTCACTTTCCACCTATGTCAAAATCAGTCCTCGGACTTCTATATCCTTCATTATTGGTCACAAACTGCATTATTGACCATATACAACATTAGTCCTTCATTAAAAGGGCACCACATAGCCTTTAAGCGACATTAAACACACTTTTATTCATCATTAGTATTTAGGCTCTCAAACCTAACTACTTTATCTACGTTAATCACACATAGCTACATTCAAATATTAAGTAAGGACTTAACAACACCCCAAATTGACTTAACGGCATTAGTCAACCATTACATAAAAGTTCGGGATGTTACACTTATGTATAGGGTCACCCGCAGCCTTCCCACCACATCTAAAACCCAAAGGAAGCATAACCGACTTCCATGTATGTACGTCTATCCTAATATATAAGTAATACTTAACGAAAACACAACCCAAGTCAATCAAACGAAAAGATACGTCTCATCAATCCAACAATCAAGTCAAACCAACAATGCATCAATAAATACAAGTAAACACGCCAGGTTTACACTTTTCAGCCCGAATCCCAAGCGGGTAGGGAGATACGAAACTCACCTCGATTGGTTATGAAAGCTAAGATTGATATAAAGTTAAGTTATCTTCGAACAATGTTCACTCCACGTCCAACACCTAAATATCGATCATATACATTCACGTCAACATACATAAACACATATACGCAATTATTGAAAACACGGCGAAACCCTAATTAGGGTTCCAAAGTGTTTCGCGACGTTAAATGACTTCTACGACTCTTAATCAATGTTATATAAGATAAAAGTGAATTAGATTAAGACTCGGCGCGTAAAACGGTCTAGAAGGTCAAACTAGGTCAAACAATGAACATTCCAGAAAACAACGGCCGTAACTTACGGCCAACAGGGGCGTAAGTTACGGTGGTCAAAATACAACGGGCGTAAGGTACGGTCACGAAGGGGCGTAAGCTACGCTGGGCAAACTTGACTGGGCGTAAGGTACGGTGAACAGGGGCGTAACCTACGGTCCTCTAGAAAGTTCACTTTTGGCGTCTGGAGTGGCGTAAACAGAGGGATTTTTGGCGTAAGGTAAATCCTAGGCGTAAGCTACGGCCAACCTAGGCGTAACTTACGGCCAACAAAATAGACCTGGCGTAACCTACGCCTGGGAGGGGCGTAAGTTACGCCCAACACTGGGCAAGCCTAAGAACAGCAGCACCAGCAGCTGCAAGTCCGACCCAAAAAACCCCCAAAAACAACCCAAAACGATTTGTAAGCGTTTGCAACATAATTTGAAGCATCAATAAGCATTGCTACACATAACCACACTTAACCCATACCATAAATCCGCCCATTAACATCAAATCATGCCGAATCGTCCCAACCCTAAATAAAACCCTAATTACCCAAAATCGCCATTCGACTCGATTCAAGACTTGCAACTGCACCAAATTAACTAGAAACAAGTAAATGAACATAAATAGAAGTAAATGGGATGATTTAGACTTACCAAAACTCTTTCTAGCGCTCAAATCCGAATTTAGGTCAAAATGGGTGAAATGTTAGAACTTGGCCTTTGATTCTTCAAAGATGGCGACAATGAGAAGATGATGATTACGGTTCTTGTATTATAGCAATTCCAAAACACAATTTAGATGGAAGTGAGATGATGAACTAAGGATGGGAGAAGATTTGCTTTTACTTGGAAGAAATAAGGGAAGTATAGATAGATAGATAAGAAAGAAAAGGAAGGAAAGGATAAGGGGGGGGGAAAGTAGGCCTTGGGGCTGGTGGGTCATGGGCTACCCACGGGCCGACCCGCTTCTCCCACAAGCCATAAAACAAACGTTACACATTTAAACACCCATCAAAACATATTATCGACTCAAATAACACACATTGTCATTTAATTCACCAAACGACCCAATTATTTCATTCAACTAGATTGTTAGTCAAATTACACAAAAAGTCAACGGGTCAAAATTCACGGGTGTTACAGGGGTGCCCAGATCATGTGGGGACTAGGATGGAGGTATTGAACCGGCATCATATGGCTCATACGAGGTGAGTCGATGGGTATCCAATTGTGGTACCGGGGCTAGGGTTCCCTCCATTACCCTTTTTACTTATGAAGGTGGCTTTTGAAAGGCTATGTGTCATGGTGGGACTAGACGAGGAAAGGAAAATGAGGAAAGAAGAAAAATATGGGAACGGTGGGTTTTTATTTTAAAAAAAAGGTAATGGGGGAAACCCTAGCCCCGGTACCACAATTGGATACCCATCGACCCACCCCGTATGAGTCATATGATGCCGGTAAAATACCTCCATCCTAACCCCGTATGGTGGGTTTTTATTTAAATAACATGTCCAAAATCCTTTTTATTTTAGTTTTAACCATGACAATTATTAACATTTGATGGATTCTTTATAGATGGGTTGGTTGGGCTTGGGGGCACACCAAAATTTTAGGCGAGGGCATCATGATAAAACTTAAGTTTCAAAAAGAAAAGCTACACTAATTAGATGAAATATTTGGGCTGCTATAGGGGGCATTACCCCCCGGTACCTTTGCTTTACATCCGCCCCTGTATGATATGCAGATTGATCATCTAATAAAGATAGCAGATTGATCATTGATGGAAGTATTTTTAGAACTGTTGTGTTAATGTGCATTGTGGAAGTGTTAGACTTACTTTGTACAAAGTGATACTTTTGGAGTTGAAAAGTCTGGAATAGAATTGCAACACAAGGCATGGTGTTGGAGTGAGCATTACATAACATGACTATATTACTCTTAAATCTTATTAGTTAGACTTATTTTTTATGTTGCAAAATGATAACATGGTAAAGATGGATAGTAACTTATTATAAAGTTTCCAATACCTTCTACAAAACATTCAAATGTTCGGTTTACTCTATTTTTTAAAAATAATTACTTCACTAAAAATCTTTTGATTAGTATATTCTAAAAATCTTTCTGAAGGCTTTGGGTCTTTGGATTGGAGTATATATTCTAAAAATCTTCTACATTGTCATGATTAATTCTATTTTTACCATAAAAATAATTACTTTACTGTTTGCCAAAACAATAAAGCGTATTTAGAAGAGCATATAGACAGGAATTTGGGCTCCAAATACGGTTTGGGCTCTTGGGCTTACGTAGACTAAATGGGCCAAATCTAACGAAAGTTAAATTAAGACAGAAAATTGGGCTCGAAATTCCTTTATATAATTACATGATAATTTGGTTAAATTAAAAGGATTTTTTATAAAAAAAATTCTAAAACATTGTTTGTTTACAAATATTTAAAAGTAAATTTAATTTTGTAATATATTTTAACTAGCTCCGCGTGGCTTTAAGTCTAGTTAATATAAAAGTAATTGATATAAAATGAGATATTATGATTAAATTTAATGGTTGAGAAATTTATGTTGTTAATAATTTTATTAAGGGTATTATAAGTATTTTAGATGGGTAGTTTGGGTACATCAAGTTCTTTTTTGAAAAAATAAGAAAGTTAAATATTTTATAAAATAGTTAAGAAAGAAAAGATAAAATATTTTATGCACCTTAAATGCATTTAATATTTTCCTTTCCATTATAATGGTTTCAAATATAATATTCTTATTTTAGCATATCCCGGATAAAATTTGTTTCGCATCCGTCGTGAAGCGGGCCGCATAATCTATCTCGTTCAATTTAATAGTGCAATGCAATCAAGTAACTCACCCCGAATTGGATCTGGGTCAAACTTTAATTTGGGGCCATAAATTTCACCAGTGTAGGCCCATAAACATCATTTAGGGCCATCGGTTTCTAGCCCAAAGCAACAATTAGCCGAATTGTTCCATAAGTTGCTGACCAGTTTTTTTTTTTTATAGAATAAAGATCATTGAAGTTTGGTAAATTCCGCAAACAACTACAACTGCAGGGTGATTGTATGACTTTTAACCGTACCACTGCTATAAAAGTCATAGGATCACCCCGCGGTTGTAATACTTGCGGAATTTCCCTACTGTAATAACTACTATAAAAAGTTATCTAGATGTATATCATTGGAATAATAGTTGTGAGAGGAATCCGCCAAATTAATTCCATCTAGCTAGTTCATAAGATGATCAAAATCTTATACTCCTAGCCGATCCCAATATAACCAACTCCTAGCCCAGCTTGTCAGAGGCACTCTCGGTTTTACGCAAGGTATTGATTTCGTTTCTCATGGATGACAAGCTTTGAGGTTTTTCCCTCCGAATACTTGTAACGGCCTATGGTCAATATCTCGTTGTCTAGGGTACGTGCAAGGCTTCATCTTATACGGTGAGGTTTCCCTGATGTCGTATACCGATTGAAAATGTTCGGAAAAAAAAAGTTAAGTTGATCGAGGTGCCTCTATATTTCGATTGTCATTTAAAACTAATTAAGCAAAATCCACATATAAAAGCACATACGTTAAATTAATTAATATTCCACGGATTAGGAATCCAAAGAAACAAGTGATAATCATAATTTCCAATCAATCTTATTTTTGTCGACGAATAATAAGGATTAATCCAACGAGTTTCTCTCGGATCTCGCCTAGTAACTACTTTCCCATGAGTCAGAAATTACTCTTTATGTGGATTTACTAATGTATATTCATCCAAAAAAAGAAAAAGTTCATAAAAAATTAAAACAAGGCGCAATTACACTACTATTACATTGCATAGTACTTAATTAATTACTAGTATGTATCTAGAGTATGAATTGAAGTAGCTAGAGCAGAAATGATGATCACAAGCGCGAGACATTTGAGCCAACAGGAAAGTAGGATACTGGAATCGGAGCTCCACGTGACTTTGATCGAGACACTTGTTTCGCCTTCTTCGTATCATCATTTTCTTCAGAAACTCGTGGAGAGGCGAGACAGCAAAAAACTATAGAGAAGAAGCTAGCCATTATATTATATTATTATTATTATGATAACAAGAGACCAATTGATCGAGAGAGAGAAGTGATAGCTAGCTTGCGTTGTTTTTTAAAAAATCAAGACCAAAAAATTGCTCCTGAATTCACCTGGCCAGTGAGCTAGCTTTTATTTATACAAGGTGGATAGGACGGATCATGGATGACGTATAGAATGACTATTTTCAAGTCTGAGTGATTTTAATTGAATAATTTGAGTTTGAGCGTGCTGAGCAAGTATGGTTTTATTTGAGAAAATTCAATTAATTCGATAGAGCTACATATTTTGGATCACACAATTTCTATACTTAATTAATGTATTAAAGTTTCACCTAATTTATTTAAATTTTTTTATCTCAACAGCCGTAAACGAAAAAAATAAATAAAAAGTCTTAAAATTTTGTCCTCTTTCAATAAAGATATGATACGATATACTTTTGACTAGGTAATTAGCTAGTTGATTATCAGCAAAACTTCTCATTAGCGTATTCTACATGTCATCAAGTGTTCCAGTTTTTTCAGATTACTTATTAAAATTGTACATATTTATTAAACTAAAAAACGTTGAATTATTTAGCAAGTATAAAGTATTAAGTATTTGAGTTTCATGTGTTCTATTTTTGGCTTTCAAAAAGATAGTGCATATATCACTGGATAATGAAATATTACTTAATAATACAAACAACTTTTCCACATATGGAGTGATACATGCATTTCAACTATTCCACAAAGAAAGTCTTAATGAATGAGCTTGCTCTGCAAGGAATCATATATTTATTGTATCAGAAAAGTAAATATATGACTGTTATATATCTAAGCTTAGATATAGTTCTTAATTTTAGACATATTAATTTTTTTAATATTTAATATATAATGAATATATAATTGGATTGTTATGATTTTTATGAATTAAAATATCAATATATGAGAGGTTTTATATCCAAACTTAAGTATGTAACAGTCACATATTTTCATTCCTATCTTTATTTGTATATATATTGTGTGGATCCCAACTAGATGTGAAATGCCAAAAGTATTACATGCAATTTTAATCTAGCAAAAAGAAAAAAAAAAGAAAAAAAGAATTTGATGACAAGTTCTTTCTTTGATAGATGATAATTAATTGTTGTTTACAAAGAAACTATTATAAATAAGCCGATATATGAATCTTAGTTAGTACTTGTAGATTATTTTCCAGAGGTGCCTTGGAGTTAAGGCAGACAATTTTGACACGAAACCTGTTAACACGACACGACACGATCTGTTCTTAACAGGTTTCGTGTTTGACCTTAACAGGTTTCGTGTCTTAACAGGTACATACATGTTAAGACCTGTTAAGATTCGTGTCTTAACAGGTTTCGTGTTTGACCTTAACATGTTCGTGTCTTAACAGGTTTCGTGTTGACCTGTTAACATGATTCGTGTTCTTAACAGGTTTCGTGTTTGACCTTAACAGATTCCGTGTCTTAACAGGTACATACATGTTAAGACCTGTTAAGATTCGTGTCTTAACAGGTTTCGTGTTTGACCTTAACAGATTCCGTGTCTTAACAGGTACATACATGTTAAGACCTGTTAAGATTCGTGTCTTAACAGGTGCAGACCTGTTAGGACCTGTTAAGATCTGTTAAGGTTATACACATAAAAAAACACTAATAATTGATATTATGATTTGATATATGATATATTAGTTAAGATGTCTATGAACTTTGTAATGTTAAGGATTATTATCGTTATGTATTGATTGAGATTTGTAAGAATTTTTGTATCATTAAGGTTTTTTTTAAGTATTAATCAAGACTTATATAAAATAAATGTTAACAGGTTTCTTAACAGGTCTTAACAGGTGCACCTGTTAATTTTCGTGTCGTGTTCGTGTTTGAAAAAAATGACACAATTAGTTAACAGGTCGTGTTCGTGTTTGACCTTAACATGTTCGTGTCCTAACATGTTCGTGTCTTAACAGGTTTCATGTGACCTGTTATGCCAGCCTTACTTGGAGTCTTGCATTGGAAGGATGTGCACTAGTGATTGGTCAAAGTTGTCTTATACAAAACAAAATAAATAAGTAGTTTTTTTTTTCTTTTTTGAAAGGTGTGGATCATTTGCTCGCAACAGGAGGATCTAGCTTACGTTGTCTTAACCGGGTCCGCGCTAGAGAGCCCCCTCACCCTCAATACCTAGTAGGAGGAGAAACCCCCAACTAAACCGCCCGAAGGCACGACATTTAATTGGGGTAAAACCCTGCCCCCTCTGCTGGACTCGAACATGCTTCAATGGAGGACTTTATTTGTGAAATACCTTTAAATGTCTTTCCCATGTCTCGAACTCGAGACCTCCAGCACGTAAAACTGGTGCTCAACCACTGAGCTATAATGAGAAGTACAAAATAAATATGTGCATTT
The DNA here is from genome assembly GCA_034093135.1 of Erigeron breviscapus. Classification (NCBI taxonomy): domain Eukaryota; kingdom Viridiplantae; phylum Streptophyta; class Magnoliopsida; order Asterales; family Asteraceae; genus Erigeron; species Erigeron breviscapus. The sequence goes on from CM067167.1 coordinate 282,319,869, forward strand.
TTAGTATAAAATATGCCAATTGTAAGTTAATTGGGACCCATACCCATTGTCAAGATTCCATTCTTTCATGGCAAGCTTAACTAGAGTTTTTAGCCGATATATGTCTCGTACTCTTGTAGTGCTTTACAAAATTTTATGCCAAAAAGAAAAATGTGTGGGAACATTTTGGTTCTATATACCATTTTGGCTTGCAGTCTTTATATTTGGCTCATATGATCACGGCAATACAATTTATGATCAGCTGGTATTCTAATACTTATATACTATTACTAGACTTATGTCCGCACAATGCGACGGAGGTGGTGGTGGTGACGGTGGTGGGGGCGACAATGGGGACAACGATGAGGGCGACGATGGTGGTGAATGCTGTAATTGATGTTAAAGGTGGTATTGTAGTTATTTTAAGTGTTGATGGATCTATATTGTAAATTATTTCATTAAAGGTATTATAGGTATATTAGATGGTGATGTTTAAATTAGTGAATAAAGGAGAGAGGTATTTTTGGTTTTTCAAATGCGGAAAACTTAAGGGGAAAAAAGGGTGATTTGTTTTATTAGATAGTATAGATATAGAAATTATATACTCATGTTAAAAAGTTACACTTTTGGGACGTGTAGAATGACGAGTACACCCATCTCACCTATTTACAATATATTTATCCAATAATTCTTAAAATCGCACTACCTGCTTTACATAGATTACCACCATCACCACCCATCTCTATTTCTTTTAACGTAATGATTTTTTGTCTATTCGATTAATGTCTTTTGAACCGTCTAAAGTTAATAAAAATAGACGTTAAATAAAAAAGATACTTTTTTTTGAACATTACAATAAAAAAGATACTTTTTTTTGAACATTACAATAAAAAAGATACTAGTAGCAAAGATCAAAATGACACAAACCCAATAAAAGATGTGAATTTAATTGTGTGAGTAATTGTGAGTGGTTGTTCATTACGTCTTCAATGCCAGGTGTATGCATCATAATTGTCCACATTTTCACCATTCTAACAAGTTATCTTCTTTATATGTCATCAACCAACCTTCTGTTTCATTTCCATTTCCTAAAACATACACAATTAGCTTGGAAAAGAAAAGAAAAGAAAATGGAGAATGGTGAAGGTTTCCATGGCTACCAAACACCTCCTCCCCGACCTACAAATGGTATAACTTTCTTCAAACACTATTTAGCTTGCTTAATATATTTGTTATAGCAATTGCATTGGCTTGTGTCCTTAAGTTTTTGGTTTGTTTTAAGGGAAAAAAGGTAATTGTGTTTAGTTTAGATTTGAAATCAAACTTGAATGTAGCCCACGTTTTGGTGTTTCTTTAAAGGAAATTTTTGGGTAATTGTCTGAGTTTTGTAAATAACCATTTCACATGCAATGAAAGTTAAATGTGATTTTTTTCGTCTAGAGTAGCAATTAACTAACCTTTTCTAGTAGCTTCATTATTGGGTATTAGAGTATATACTAGTTAATTACTCGTATTACAAGGATAATAGGTATTGTTTCATATGTTTTTCTTCTTTTTTTTATTGAGAAAGAACTATAATTGATGATAAAGTGGAGTGTGTTTTCCATGATATGCTTTCGATTGGGAGAAAGAGACACAAATGTAAGGAAACAAGTGTCGTTCATGCATGCTCTCTTTTTGACCCCACACACCTCTTTACTCTCTCACTCTTCTAGTTCTATTTCTATTTTCTTTTTAATGTTCAGAAAAAAAAAAGTTCTATTTCTATTTTCGTCAATTCATTCCTAACATTTTCTCTAATCATATTTATGAGACAAAGCCAATACATATTCGTCAAAAGGTTAAATAAGTATGTATCTTATTATGTCTGTTTTTAAAAAATATGTGTTCGTAAATTTTAGACTTTTAGTTGATCAAAATATTATAGAAAATATATATATAACATCTTTTTTATTGAAAGTAAAATCTTTAAAATTGTGTCAATCAATTTTGTAGGAATTAAACATATGATGGGACTAAGGAAATAATGCAATATACCATTTATAATTAATAGAAAATTTAAATAACTAACTGATAAAATTTGGTGATGAATTTGAATAATAACACAAAGAAAACTATACTAATTAATTTGTATCATGAGTATTTACTAAGTACCATTTTATAAGATAGATGACTAACAGTGGTATTGGTCATGACCAGTGCCAATGATACAACGACCACCATTGCCGAACAATAGCCCACTCATTACACGTGATAACGAATGCCTTGTTCGAGAACAAGATCGCTTGATGCCAATAGCAAATGTGATTCGTATCATGCGAAGAATCCTCCCTCCTCATGCCAAGATCTCAGATGATGCCAAAGAGACAGTCCAAGAATGTGTTTCTGAGTACATTAGTTTTGTTACAGGCGAAGCTAACGACAGATGCCGACGCGAGCAAAGAAAGACCATCACGGCTGAAGACATCCTTTGGGCAATGAGCAAATTGGGATTTGATGATTACATTGAACCCTTGACCATCTACCTTCATCGTTATAGGGAGATCGATGGTGGTGAGCGTGGGTCGTCTGTAAAGGGCACGACTGAGCCACAAGCCAACCTATTTGGAATTGATGTTTTTCAAATGGGCCATCATGTCTTTGGGCCTGCCACCCTTGCTGGCCTTGTGAAAGATCCATCTAATGTTGGTCCTTCTAGGCTCATTGCTGGATATGAGCCATATGCTGAGTGTAAAAAATAGGATTATAATGATGATTTTTGTTTATCCATTTGTCTCTTAAACTTTTGTTAGTCATGATTCCAAATTGTCATCTTATCTTAATGAGAAATATAGCTGAAATATTATTCATGTGCATCTTAGAACATTATTTTAAATATATGTGCAAAATGGAGAATGGATACTGGATAGTTCATGAATCATGATTCATTAAATTCGTAAATAAGATTTATTGATAGCTATTTTTCAACTTATACTCCATATTTTATTCACGATTTTGACTTAATATTTTTTTTTTTAAACTTTGGAGATCATGGAAAATACTTCTCATACATAATTTAATTTTGTTCTATAAAATAAAGAGTTGTAATCATTAAGAAGACATCGGATCGGATTAACTACATTTTGTTTTCTTTGTTTCATTATGCCTCCCACTTTCTCATATTTTCTAGTTTGGGAGTCATGTCATAAACTTATAATGGCATTTGAACAAAAATTTTCTTTAGCCCATTAGCCCAACCATATGATCACGTTTACCTCCATCTTATTTTTCGATCCCCAACCCCATGTAACTTCGCAATATTAATTTAGGTCTTCACTTATATAATTCAAAACAAAGATTGCGCTTTTGTTAAAAGAATATTGCTAAAACATATATTGGATTCCAAAAGTTATTCCACGTAAAGAAAAGGAAGCATTTGTTAGTTTTTGTGAGATCGAAGGTGATTATATTTTGTTTGCGACTGATTCTCTCTTCATGCAAAAATAACTAAACTTGTCAACATGTCAATTTGTAAATTAACATAGGATTATATATATGTATGTATATAGATGGATACAGATACTTGTATTTTTTTTTTGGCTTTTTCATTTTGAGGGTGTTGAGAATCTGAAAGATATAAACAAAGCTAAGGTTTGGGAAGAAGAAGAAGGGGGTTGCTTTATATGTAAACTGACTAAAATACCCTCACGTGCATTGCACATGAGGGGTTTAACGGAGCACAACTAACGTCTGTTAGGGTAAGGGGTATGTAATGATACGAAAAGTCACCATATGGGTATCTAATGATAAAAAAAAACTAGAGGGGTGAAACTTGATAATATGGCAAACCACAGGGGTATGTAATAAAATTTTCTCCGGAGTGAATTATAGCCAATGAATTGAAATGTATCTTTATCTCGGGTATTCTTTTTTTTATTTATTTATTTTAACAGCTTGTATTATACTCCTCATCTATTTTAAAACCCCCAAAAATACTATTTTTAGGACTTGAACTTGATTTTCTTTAATACAAAAGCCTCTATATCAAAGTGGGTTAATTGTATGTTGGCTCCGGTAACTTAGTTAAGGTGAAATAAACAAAAGGAAAACAAAATAAATTTTCTTTTAGCTGACAAAAGAAAACAAGAGAAATGGTATGTATACAAACTAAATCCAAACATAATTTTACAAAATGATGTGGCAAATTTGATGGACCAATTAAATGTTAAGTGATTTTCTCTTTTTCTGTTCTCTCTTTTCATTTGATTGGTTAGACATGAATTTGTAAGAATACCAAAAAAAAAAAATAAAAAAAATATTTGATAGACGAAAAATAAAGAAAGGAAATAAAAAAGTAATATTTCATTTAAAGGGGGCTCAACGACCTTTCCCTGGATAGTAGGCCAAAAACCTTCTCAGATTGAAGGGTTTTTCTAGGGTTTATCAAATCTTTCAAAACCCACAAATTTAATGGTTCGTTCCAACGCAACTAAACTTGTCTTATGGGTCGCTCGCCATTCCCTCTCTCACAACCCTGTATGTATCTATATCTATATTTATATTATATATATTTCTATTTTTTTTTTTTTTATCATTTTATAGAATATAATCAGTTTGTTTTTTTGCAGTTATTTGAATCTTTGGTTAAAGGGGGGTATAGAAAGTTTGGATCTTCATGTCACAATAGTGTTTTTAATACATCCAATTATAGATATGGTAATTTTTTGAAAATAAATGTAAAAAAATGTTCTTTTTGTTTTTATTGTTTTTGTTTTGTTATTTGACTATGTGGGGTGCTATTTTTTTTTTCTAAAAAAATGTAAAGCAGGTGTTGGTGCAAGATTTTTGGCAAATCTTGGAACGGTTAAGGCGAATTGCGGCTTGACAAGATCTATTCATGGCACTGGTAAATTTTTCGTTGTATTTAGTTTGGCTTAGGATGAATGTCTTACTAAAAGTTTAGAAATTTATGGCTGTGACAAGTTTAGGTCATCTGGTTTGGATCTTATTTGAAGTTTAAAATGTTGTTTATACGATTTGTAAGCGGCACATACAAATCGTTCTCCGATGGTACACTGCTCGAAGTCCGATATCCATATTTTAACATTTACTTGTTCATATGACCTAAAATGAAACCGTAACACTTCATTTTCATTAGTTGAATTTCATAGGTAATGATGGAGTTTACAATTCTAGCACTGATATATGTTGTTATCTTTACCAGCTTATATGGCTTCAAAAGATTATTATGATACTCTTGGAGTTAGTAAGAGTGCATCTTCTTCAGAAATCAAGAAAGCTTATTATGGGGTTTGTATTTTTTTAGAAATTATTGTTTCTTTCTATCTTTAATTTTTCTTATTTCCTGCAAGTTGTTTTAGTTGAGTGCAAATGTTCATTGCATTGCATTGTCTTTTCTTTTAGTTTTTTTTATTTGTTACTAACATTTACTGATTATTTTTGGATATTTGACATGTCTAGCTAGCAAAGAAATGGCATCCAGATGCAAATAAAGATGACCCAGAAGCCGAAGTAAGATTTCAAGAAGTTTCGAAGGCATATGAGGTCTTAGTTTTTCTCCTTTCAAACATTACTGTTGCTATAATGCTGTGTTATGTAAATGTTCTTTTTTTTGAACGACTTAGTATTCTACTCCTACTCCTACATTACATGAATGTCTTGGATGGAACCCAAGACTCTCGAAACCCCACCCCCACATTAATCTACCCCCATAGTTGTGGGAAGTGAGACTCGAACGCAGGTGGATCCTCCCAAGGTCAAAGACCTTACCAATGGGTCGCCAACCCCATTGGCGTTATGTAAATATTCTTGGTTGTATTTTATGTTTTTCAATTTCTCTTGTTATTAAATTTTTTAACTGTAATATCGTTCTTCACATTAAAAAATGGAGATTTTAATTACTAGTTTCGAATGATTTTTTGTCATTATATTTTCTAAATATTCGATGGTCCCTTGAAGATTGTATATTTTGCCATCTTGGAATGTCCATGAAAAGTGCAATGATTACCCTCAATTTCGGCTTTCAGGTTGAATATTCTATTTACCCATCTCATGAATTTGTTATTGATGCTACGGACTTCAGTCTGCAAGATTCCCCTGTTTTGTTTGCCATTCAAGGGCATTCTAAATAGAATGAAAATGTTGCTTTATATTATTAAGGGTTGTCAAGTCTAACCACACAATTTAAGACTCTACAAAGAACGTTTTTAGAATGTAAAGTCAAAAAGTATATTGAATAGTGCGTCTATTACCTTTGCAGGTTCTGAAAGATGAGGATAAAAGAGCAGATTATGACCAGGTTCACATTTGCACTTTGTTATATAAGATGCTATCCTCTGCTTTAGGCTGTTGACTAGTTGCATGTTATTTTATTACATTTTTTTTTGTTGGATTCATAATTATATAGCTTGGGCATGAACAATATGAAGCAAGTGTCAGTGGTGGAGGTGGTCCAGGTGATGCTCCATGGGGCAATTCTTCTTTCAATGGCTTCCCTGATGTAAGTTTTCAATACTAAAAAGCAAGTCAACTTCTTTGGTTTATTAATATATCTTCTATTTTCTTGTCTGAGTTGACGTCTCTTATTCTTAATCTAAAGTTAATTGATTGTTTTGTGGTTAATTTTACAACTCTCACAACTTGACATGTTTTTGGTTGGCATTTTGACTCCCTTGGTGGATCAGATATTTGGTTCCTGGGCTAACCCATTTTCTCGGAACTTCAGTGGCGAGGATGCTAAGGTTATGATCTATTTTATGTTTGCTGGTGGTATTTGTATATTTTACTTGCCATCTAAGTTATCTTTTTTATGTACAGGCGTCTGTTGAGATTTCTTTTATGGAAGCTGTGCAAGGATGTACCAGAAATGTGGATTTCTATACCGAGTTGACTTGTGACACTTGCGGTACAAAAAATCCTCTGTATAGTCACATTTATAGTCACATTTTCTTACATTTTTGGTCCACCTCATTTTCATAAATTACTTGAAAAGAGAAACATTTGTTTGCATTATATTTACCCTGTGGTTAATTGCAGGCGGATCTGGTGTTCCTCCTGGAACAAGGCCTGAAACCTGTAGGCGTTGCAAAGGAGCAGGCATGGTTGGTATTAGTAAATCTTTAAAACCTAATTATTGTGATCAGAAAATAAATGCTTTTGGGCTTTTGGCTAAAATGTGTCTTCTCACTATGCACATGGACAGACAATGTTTCAACAAGGTAATATGAGAATGCAGGCCACTTGCCAACATTGTGGTGGAAGTGGAAAATTTGTCAAGGTATGTTGCCAATCTCTGCTAGAATAATCTAAATACATTTTTCTGCTTGCAATAAGATTTTTGTGTATTAAAGTGTACGAAAATGCTATCTATACCAAAAATATAATATTCTGGTGATGAATTAGGAAAAGGAAAGTGAAGATAGTCTTCTTTGTGAAATGAAATATTCTCTTGGAATTGATTATGTCCACCTGTTTATTTGAATAAAGACTAAGCTCAATGTTTACTCAACTAATACTAACTTCATGTTTTACTTTTTTTTTTGGTCATAAAGGGTTATGCATATTTTGTTTTAGACAGTACATATAACTGTATAAGTATATAACTTGTCACCATAAATTGACATTAGTTTCTTAAAGTAACAGAGGTCTATGTGTTTAACAACTCCAGTAAGGAAATGTTTGTATTTCTCAATTTATATTGAATACAAACTTAATAAGGGAGCTAGATGAAGGAACCCTAACACAGTAAATAATAATAAACTATAAATACATGCTGTAAGTATTAGTTAAATTTGCATAGAATTTGTTTTAATGTATTTTGCAGAGTTGATTTTTGTAAACAACAGAGTGCAAAAAATTTTAAATTTAGAAGAAAGAAATCAGTGTGCTTATATGTGATGAAGTAAACCACTGGGTAATAGCCCAGTGGCCACCAACTGCCACTTCCCAGGGGGATCTTGGGTTCGAGTCTTGCCAAAGGCAAACTTGAGATAATCAGGGGATTATTAAGTGGTTGAGATTCACCTGGACACTAGCCTGGCTGGGGGATTAGTGGGTACCAAATGGTACATGGGATCAGGGGGTTCCCATCCAATTACCCTTTTTTTATGTGATGAAGCAAGGAGAAACCATAGATTGGCCTTGGTAAGACTGTAAGAGCAGATTGAAAACGGAAGAAATTAAAAGACCTATCTTTCCTTTTTTCTTCTTCTGATGTTCACCTTTCGTATTTCCGCGTTTTGACATACAATATTTATAATGGAGGTTTGACTTACAAGTCTGATTGTCTTACAGAGCTTATGTAAGTCGTGTAATGGCCAGCGGGTGGTGAGAGGACCAAAAACTGTCAAAGTAAACATCATGCCAGGTATATTATGATGATCTTTTATCTTTTTTGAGTAACTCGAAACCTTTTTTATCCATTATAAAGATGGTACGATGCTTGATGTTTTTGGGCTTTGAAATGTTCAGGAGTGGATACAGATGACGTAATAAAGATGTCTAGACAAGGTGGAGCAGATCCGGATGGAGATCAGCCTGGCGATCTTCATATTTTTATCAAGGTAGCTTCAAGTAACATGACTACAGATTCAAAGACTGTTGCCTATTTTGCATATATAAGATTTAACTGATTTACGGTATCCCTCTTGTGTGGTTAATCTTTTCCATGACAACCTTTGCAGGTGCGCGACGACCCTATTTTCCGACGTAAAGGGGCCCACATATATGTGGATGCTACGCTGAATATCACTCAGGTAATCTACATGCATAGAAATGAAGAAAAAAGTACTTTGTGGAACACATTGCAGTTTAAGTTGTACATTTATTGATGCTTTATATAAAACTTTTTTGTGCAATAAAGCTGTTTTGCATGTTATACTTTTTAAATTCAAGATTATTTGCCTTGTTTTATAGCACGTTTAAGTTCAATATCTGATACTTGCTCGAGTTCATTTTTCTGCAGGCAATTTTGGGAGGAGTCGTTAACGTCCCGACTCTAACAGGAGATGTAAATATTAAGGTTCGTTTTGACAACTTCCATTACAGTGGTTGTTTAGATCTGGTTTTGTTTTTAAGTTATCATCATCTATCTTCTTGTTTGCAGGTTCGTCCAGGAACTCAACCAGGTGATCAAGTAGTCCTAAAGGGAAAAGGTAAGATTTTATGATGATTATTCTTTTTAATGGATCTTCGTCTGTTATTATTGTGTTCCTGGTTAGATTTGTTTCACCTGCTGTTTTTATTAGGAATTAAAAGGGGTGCTTTAGGTAAGGCTATTTAAGGGCTTTATTAGCTTATTGTATATTATAAGAGCTGAAAAACCTGTTCAAGTGTTTGGATAGAGGTTATGTGAAAGGCTTTAACAGCTTCTGAAAGGGCAGAAAGTGTGTATCATAAATTTGGTTGGATTAGGCTTTTCGAAATGCCTAAGCTGTTCTAAATAAGCTTACTCATACACTCCTAATTGTAAAATTATCCTAGGTTTTAATTATATTTTACAATCTTCTCCTGTTTTAATCTTAGGAATTAAAACAAGAACCTCTTATTCGTACGGAAATCAATATGTACAATTTATTGTCAGCATCCCGAAGTAAGTCTTTATACTCCCTCTATCTTTGTATATGGTTGCTTAAGTTATGTTGCACTACGTTTCAGCATGCTTGTGAAGTCAAAAATGCAGTGCATCAAAATAACTGCATATCTTGAAGCAAACTAGACTTGTTATTTAGAGAGTTATCTATTCATTTCCCTGGACAAGTGTGTCAAAATTTTATTGGAGTATTAAATATAAGATTAAAATGGTAAGTACTTAAAACTTTTAAACTTTGAGACACACCCCATATGCTTTATATGGGTTGAAATTGAAATTCCTGCAACTACCAAATGATTTCTTCATCTGTAACCTATGTTAATGTGGGTTACAATGTTTTGGGTTATATCTGAGACTAACTTTTATTTTTAATTAGGTAACTATAAATTAATGTGTTAAATATGATTAAAAACACTATTTTATAATCGTAGGAATCTTAGACCTTGATGAACAGAACACTTTGGTAGACTTGTTAGAGATAAAATGTAACTCAGAACAGACCCATCTATAGGAGTAATGGTTAACGGGTTGAATGTGGCCACTAATATTATTTCTAGGTGGTTTACCTTTTATTTTAAAATGATATGCTATACAGGAACATAACACAGCGACAGCGTGAGCTGATCGAGGAGTTTGGCAAAGCAGACAAAGGTGAAGACAAGAAGCAAGCTGCTGCTGTTGCTGGAGGGTCTTCTTAGCCTGCAACTTGCTAGGGGTGTTTGGTGATGGTCTATAAAAGGCATGGGCAATTCTTTTTATAATATTCCTATAGGTTCCTCTCATCATAGTGATAAGTGATAACCCTTTCCTGGAGCGTCAGGAATTTTGATGGGATAAGTTATCTCCAATTAGCATTTTGCTTCTGGGTATAATATACGAAAGTATTCGTTGTATAAACCATTATGGTCAAGGCTAAGTGTCGTTTTGAAACCATCCTTGCTTGATGTTATATTGAATAACTAACCAAACATTTATTAGCCGAGCTTGGGAGATTAATCATCATAATCCAAATATCATATAGCAGCAACATCAAATATCAATTTTATGATAGAAACTCATTATCATTTGGATCCTGATAGTCACTGCATTTGCTGTGGTTATTTTCCATGTTGTTGCATATAATTTGTTTATGATTTTTCCTTTTATAACCATTCTGTTGTGATTTATATATTCATACTAGTTATAGAGGAATTCCGGTCGTGGTTTTAAATGGTAGAAATCCTTTATAGGTTACTTTATCTATCTTTATGATCTTCAAATCACTTATAATAATGCTAAATAAAATCTCCAATTAATAAAATCTGATATTAATTTTGATTTTGCTTCAACAAAGTTACGACCCGTCTGCCATACTTACATTGCCCATTGCTGAATTTGATCTCCAATTTCAACTACTTCAAAATCCTCGGGAAGTTAATTTCTGATGGAGACAAGAAAAAGAAAAAGTGGATGATGATTGATAAATAAACACAAAATCCAATTGTGGTAAAATCCAATTATGGTAATGGGGAGTTTGTTTCATTGCTTTTTTACTTTTTTTTTTTTTTTTTCATTTCAACATTTGCATAACTAGTATTATACCCGGACTTTGTCCGGGAATAATTAAAAAATAATGCAATGCATTATATTAAAAATAAATAAAAACAATAAAAAACAATATAAAACATAAAGTGATGATAAAAAAACATTAACAATTATCATATTATTTTATAAATGATCTTTTTCTTTTTGTATAAATGTTTACATTGTTTTTAATATTTTTATTTATTTTTAGTTATATCTTGTGGATTTTTTTTATTATGTAAATAAATGTGATTTAAGTATTGAAAATGTAATTGAAATCTAATGTAATGACCTTAAATATGCAATGTAGTTTGTTTATAGTGGCTAGAAATGAGTTTCTATATACAAATCTCTAATGATATGTGATCAAATGAAACGAAATTCAAATATAAAACACAAACCAAAATCATAAACAAAGGAAATTGAGATCATCATAAACCAGAATCTTCACAAAAATGCAAAATAAATTGCCAACATATCAACTTAAACACATAAAAAGACAACCAAAATATGAGACAAAGATGAGGGTTAACATTCAGCAAATAATCAACACTCGTTTCAGGGTCGATAGTAATCCCGACAATGAAGGAAAACCAGTACATGTCAATTTTTTTGATGGCCTTGTCAGCAACATCTTTGACTTTCCGAAACTCAAAAGAATCCTCGTGGACCATTGCGGATTGCTTCCCCAAATTCAAGGACGTTGGCACCATCCGTCAAGGTTTAATTTTTATAAAATAAAAACATAACTTTCATCTAATATAACCAAACATAACGTAAGTAACAAACCCTCCCACCCCCACCCCCACCCTGAAAAAAAAAAAATTCTAAGTAAACCATACTACTCGTAATACTTATATTTTTCCAAGTCTGTTAACTTCATCACAGCTATAAAGACGGTGTAGGATTCAGGCCCCAAATATAAAATAGACTTGCAAATAAAAATGAGAAAACTTCAAAAGAAACTTGCAACTCTTAATTTCTGAAAAATGGGTACGAAAGAAACTACTGCCTACTACATGCTATTTATAAGAAAAGAAATAAAACTAACACATGCCTAAAAGATAAAACTACTTCCTATTATTTTGCTACTACTCCACTTAGCCCACGTTCATCTCTTTTACCCGGTCATTCCATTGTGCCACTACTTTATTGGTCAACTAACAACTAGATGCTTCAAATATTATCTTCATTTTCTTGCTGCAACTTTCCTTCATTTTCTAGTCTCCACGCCATACCACTTGAAGATTTACTACATGCATTAACTTTAATATACTAACTTAATAAAACATGTTATTAACTAACTTAAACATACTTAAATCAAGATTAGACCCAACAGACGGAACTAAAAAAACCTTTTCATTTACTTTATTTATATTAGTCGAGTACCTGCGCGATACACCGACAACAATTTGTCGTTATTGAGAGCCGATACTAAAAGATGATACTGAAGTGTAATACTGAGTGTCGATATTGACGTACGCTTACTAAAAGATTAGCCATACTGAATGATGATACTTAAGCGTGAATACTGAAGTCCAATTCGATTACTGAAGATGATACTGAAGTATTACTGAGAGCCGATATTACGTACCGTTACACAATTACTTTATTGCGCCTTACATGTACTGTATGGATGAAAAAATATGGTTATATTGTAATATAAGTGTTTTTAACACGCGTTGATGTAATCTCGTCATTGTTTCAATGAAAGTAGCTGCAAGCAGTCCAGGACAAAGTACCTGCAAATATGATAAATAACTCAAGGTTAAAGGAAAAAAATACATGGTGATCCTATACAAAAAGAGTATAATGAAATATCTTTTCCAATTGCAGTTGCTTTACTAAATAATATAATCCATATTTAAATGCTTACACCAACCTTTCATCAAAATAAAACAAAAATGATTAGAGTACTAAATATTACCTTGTTGTATCCACAATGCAAACTGACTAATATGCAGCTCTGGGATATCTATAGGCTACAAACTATAATTAAGAGCAAGTATGGCCTATTGAATTTCAAACTTGGATTACATAGTAAAAGACTGAGAATAGTTGGCATTGGCATCACTTGAATAACAACAATGTTTGTATATGTGTATGAATGATGTTGTATATCAGCAGATTGTCAGTCTGAATATCTTGGATAAAAAATCAACTCAATACATCGATTCTTTGAGCCACTGAATATGCTTGTAAAGGAGAATAAAAGTGAACAATATTAAGTGCATCATAAGCACTTTACAAGTGCATCATGCACACTGTGATAATGTATAGATAGATTTGGTAGATAGATACAGAGCATAGATATAGAGAAGTTTGTGAATAGGTCGGTTAGAATTTTAGTATAAATAGCTGCTGCTGCTTCATTGTTAAGCAAGCCATGTAAATAATTCCCTGTAACCCATAATTCATTCAATATAGAAAATTCCCCCAAATCTCTTCTCTCTTAATTCTCTCTCAAACCTCTTTAGCTTGTAACAGGCAAGTGAAATCAAAATGCTATCATTATTAATCCGCTGGCTAAAGAAGTGCTACATATATACATACAATCGTTCATGAATGTAAATTACAGATAAACAAAATTTCATTGTAGACTATTGCATTTACAATCAAAGTTAGGATAAAGACATAAAATTAACAAAATAAAAAATAATCTTATGTAAAATATCAAAGCATCATATCAATATCTAACCACTACACTTACATATAATATTCATTTGTTTACCGCTCAAGCGAGCTTATAAATACCATATTTTTTGAATAAATAAATACCATCTTTTTAAAAGGTACTAAACGTATATCAAATTGTAAATTAGAATTGTATATATTTTTCATCTTTATCTAAGCATTCAATTTTAAATTTTCTTTCTTAAAGTTTTAGGGTCAAAAAGTCAACTATTTGTGTTTATAGTTACTTTTTAAGAACTTTTAAAAGTAACTTTACATCAATATATTGAGATTTTCAAATTATGTATTTATAGTTAATTTTTAAATAACTATTAGTTATGTTACGAGTATAATGAAAACTTATGTCTATACCGTGTATTAGGGGAGAAAAGTTATTTTATAGTTTAAAAATAATGCATTGTTATAATTCATATTTATTGAGATGATCTTGTAAAATAAAGTTGCAAGATTGTTATCAAATTGCAATGTAATCGAACAAAATAAGACAACTGTGTATAATATAGATAAATAAGATTATATTTTGTCTAAATATATTAAATGGAAAGACTAATGTTGTGTTTATTACATTTGTCTATACATTTGATACCAGTGGCGGTTAAGAGTGGCTATACCCCGTAATGTGTATAAAAGTCTAAATTTTTTGTACTATTTTTACGTATTACAATAGTTTAATACAAAATTAAATTGTCACACCTAGAAAACATATACCTAAAATCTCATACAACCCAACCCAACTTTTCTGAGTTAAAAAGTACTTACATAATCTTCTGTTCATAAATCTTGTAATTTAGTTTTACAATTTTAAAAGTGTCATTACCGTGTATTTTGTAACACCCCGTCAAGGCGGAAAGACAAGGGTTACATACTAAGCACATCACGACATGAAAATTAAGTAGAGACAAGTCTAAATGCATTAAAAGGATTGGACAATCCATACAAATCATTCAATTACAAGTACCGGATCAAAAAAATAAAAAAAAATAGTTTAAAAATAATGCATTGTTATAATTCATATTTATTGAGACGATCTTGTAAAATAAAGTTGCAAGATTGTTATCAAATTGCAATGTAATCGAACAAAATAAGACAACTGTGTATAATATAGATAAATAAGATTATATTTTGTCTAAATATATTAAATGGAAAGACTAATGTTGTGTTTATTACATTTGTCTATACATTTGATACCAGTGGCGGTTAAGAGTGGCTATACCCCGTAATGTGTATAAAAGTCTAAATTTTTTGTACTATTTTTACGTATTACAATAGTTTAATACAAAATTAAATTGTCACACCTAGAAAACATATACCTAAAATCTCATACAACCCAACCCAACTTTTCTGAGTTAAAAAGTACTTACATAATCTTCTGTTCATAAATCTTGTAATTTAGTTTTACAATTTTAAAAGTGTCATTACCGTGTATTTTGTAACACCCCGTCAAGGCGGAAAGACAAGGGTTACATACTAAGCACATCACGACATGAAAATTAAGTAGAGACAAGTCTAAATGCATTAAAAGGATTGGACAATCCATACAAATCATTCAATTACAAGTACCGGATCAAAAAAATAAAATAATGCATAAGGAGCACGTCCATCAACCGTTTACAAAATGATAGTTCAAAAGATGGTAAATGATCCTAAGCATAACCCATAAACGGGAACTATGAATCACGGATCCAAGGAGTAGTCCAAGTCCAACCTAGTATGCAAACAATCAAGCAATCATCCAACACGTCTCTGGTTTACCTGTTCACCTGAAAAGTGTACTAAAATGTGTCAACATAAAGTTGGTGAGTTCGTAGGTTTTTGTAATAAAATCAAGTGTCGGGATATCAACCGTTATCGATAAATGAGGATTAGAATACCTAATCACGTCACGTCAATACATAATAATATATCATACGTCATACGTCACAACTATAAACGTCACATATAAGCATCACATAACACGTATCACAATCAATCAACTAGATGTCTAACGTCTCAATTCATATCACAACACATTGTATCAACCGACAACCGTTTAACAACGAGTACACTTTCCACCCCAAATAAAGTAAATGTAAGGGCTACGAAACTCACCTTTGCCGATTAGAAGCAAGTTAAGTTCAAGTTATAAGTATCCAACGAGCTACGAATATCCGGAAATCTTCAAGGTTCACGACCTATCAACATTTTTATATCACATGTGTTATTAATATGTAAGCATATTAATTTATATGTATTTATATGTAAATTATATTAATTTGTATGTATTTATATGTAATTATATTTGTTTATATGTATTTATATGTAAATTATATTAATTTGTATGTATTTATATGTAAATTATATTAATTTGTATGTATTTATATGTAAATTATATTAATTTGTATGTATTTATATGTAAATTATATTAATTTGTATGTATTTATATGTAAATTATATTAATTTGTATGTATTTATATGTAAATTATATTAATTTGTATGTATTTATATGTAAATTATATTAATTTGTATGTATTTATATGTAAATTATATTAATTTGTATGTATTTATATGTAAATTATATTAATTTGTATGTATTTATATGTAAATTATATTAATTTGTATGTATTTATATGTAAATTATATTAATTTGTATGTATTTATATGTAATTATATTTGTTTATAAAAATTCATCCCTTAGTTGGTGACTTTTGACTTCCACATCGACAATTAAGAAAAGGAAAAGGGTGGGAAGCCAATTCGGATATAAGCCCAACCGACCCAAGGGGGTTTCAGTCCAACTTTTGTTATTTCAGGAAAAAACAGAAAAGGAGAGCACCGTCCAAGACGGCTCAAAGCAGCGTCTCAGACAGTCGGCGATTTTCCGGCCAACGTTTCAGACGGTCCATGCCACCGTCCCAGACGGTGGCTCCTATTTCCTGGTTTCACCGTCTTGTTCACCGTTTCAGGGGCGTAAACAGAAGTTCTGACCGTAAAGGTCCACAAAGCAAACCAAGGCACCGTCTCAAACGGTCAGTTGATCGTAAGAGACGCTAAGTGGAACCAGGCAGCGTCCAAGACGCCAACAATGGCGTGGCAGACGGTGGTCTGCAAATGAAAGGATTCTGGGCAGAATTTTGGGCAAGAACAAGGTTGACTAAAAAGTCAAAATTGACTCATGAGCTTAGAAAACTCAAATTTTCGAATGGAAACGATTTGTGGCGATCTGAAACATGTTTTTGGGTGTCAATATTCGAAATGGATATAACCAATTACAAACCCCTTCTTAAACCGACCCTTACATCATCAATTTGCATAAGAATCTAGTTTGACCTAATATTTATTATATAAACCCTAATTTTTGACTTGTATGCAATTTAACCCGGATTTCGACCAGAAATGGTTTGTGTTACATTAGAAACATTATTTTAACTAAAATCCATTCAAAGTTTTGACCTATAACACCCGTAAATCCGAAACTCGGTTTTTGACCCATTTTGTTCATAAAATCCCTAAATTTGATTTAAATGGATTTTAATCAGAATTTTTGACCAAGAGTTGTTTTCACTAGCTTAGAAATATGATTTCAAACATAACCCACTTTAAAGATTCGATTCATAGCATCAAAGGAACGAAAACTCGACTTTTGACCCATTTCCATTATTATGAACCTTAAAATCAACTTTGACTAGATAGTTGACTCAAGAATGCTTGTATATGATTAAAAACCTGATTATAAACATAAAATGATAATGTTGAGACGAATTTGACTTACCAAAACTCCACCGAAGCTAAAAATCCGAAATTAAGCTATAACACAAGATTTCTTGCACTTGAAGGTTCCAACTTTTGATATGATGATTAGATGATGATTATGATGATGATTTTAATGTAAATCTATCTTGAACAACATTTAATTATACTAGAATTTAGTGAGAGAGAGAAAGGGTAGTCTTGCAATGAATGTGAGAGAGAAAGAGATGGATAGGTGAATGAATGAATGGATGAGAAATGTGAGAGTTGGATTGGGTGGGGTTTGGATAGGGTTGGGTCAAGGGTGGTGGTTCATGGGTCATGGGTCGACCCATGGATCACCCGATTACAATTCTAGTTGATTTAAACGTCACGTTATGTCATATACCGACTTAATACCGTAATAAAATCTCGACTAGCATAAACACGTCCTAAAATCGTCAAATAGCATTCAAGTCATTTCATCATCCAAGAATAAATTAAATTAAGCTCACGTCACGTCAACGGGTCAATTTAGCTAAAATTTCCCTTAATTGCGAAATCAAATTACATATAATCACGTTTAATACAAGTCAAAAATCATGAATGTTACATCATTCCCCCGTTAAGGGAATTTCGTCCCGAAATTACAATCTAACTAGACTCGGTAAATAAATGAGGATACTTGGCTTTCATGGAGTCCTCACGCTCCCAAGTAAATTCAGGCCCACGTCTAGCTTGCCATCTCACTTTAACGAGTGTATACCGGGTGTTCTTAAGACTCCTAGTTTCCCGGTATAGAATTTCTATTGGCTCCTCCACAAACTTCAACGTTTTATCGACACGAATTTCTTCAAGAGGCACGTGAAGTGTTGGATCGGCTAAACACTTCCTAAGATTACAAACATGGAAAACGTTGTGAACTCCACTCAAGTTTTGAGGAAGTTCCAATCGATACGCCACCGGGCCAATGCGTTCAAGAATTTTGAATGGGTCAATATATCTCAGTCCCAACTTGCCACGTTTCACAAACCGAACTACGCCCTTCCACGGGGACACTTTAAGCAACACAAAATCACCAACTCCAAATTCGAGTGGTCGTCGTCTCACGTTTGCATACTTCAATTGTCTTTCACGGGCCACTCTCAATTTCTCCTTAATTTGTGAGATCACCTTGGTCGTTTCAATGACAATTTCGGGCCCAATGAGTTGGCTTTCACCAACTTCCGCCCAAGCTACCGGTGACCTACAATCCCTTCCATACAATGCTTTAAACGGAGCCATTTGGATACTAGCATGGAAGCTATTATTATAGGAGAATTCAACTAGCGGTAAATGTACATCCCAATTGCCAAAATCGATGGCACAATCCCGTAACATGTCTTCTAGCGTTTGAATCGTCCTTTCGCTTTGACCATCGGTTTGAGGGTGGAACGCCGTACTCATGTTGAGTTGAGTACCCATTGCTTTTTGGAACGCCTTCCAAAACTTTGAAGTATATCGGGCATCCCAATCGGATATGATGGAAATCGACACTCCATGTTTGGATACCACCTCTTTGATGTACAAGCGTGCCATGGTGTCAAATTTATCATCTTCCTGGATGGCTAAGAAGTGAGCCGACTTAGTCAACCGGTCAATTATCACCCAAATGGTGTCCCGACCACTACTCGTCCTAGGTAACTTCGTGATGAAGTCCATGGCAATGTCTTCCCATTTACACTTCGGTGTTGCCGGTTGAACTAGCAAACCGGGTGGTTTCTTGTGGTCGGCTTTCACTTGTAAACAAGTGAGGCATTCACTAACATATCTAGCAATGTCTTTCTTCATTCCCGGCCACCAATACAAGTCTCTCAAGCCAAAATTCACACTTGGAGAACTTGGCATACAATTTCTTCTCCCGAAGTAACTCTAAGACTTTCTTCAAATGTTCGGCGTGATCTTCTTTAGTCTTGGAATAGATAAGGATGTCATCGATGAAGACGATGACAAAATCATCTAAGTAGGGCGAACACACCCGGTTCATCAAGTCCATGAACACCGCCGGTGCGTTAGTCAACCCAAAAGGCATAACCGTGAATTCAAAATGCCCATATCGTGTACGAAAGGCCGTTTTGTGGATATCATCTTCATGGACACGTAATTGATGGTACCCCGACCGCAAATCAATCTTAGAAAAGAAACGAGCGCCTTGGAGTTGATCAAACAAAATCATCGGCTCCATCGGGCAAGCTTAAGATGGGTGCATCACACAACCTGTCTTTCAACAATTGGAATGCATGTTCTTGTTTTTCGCCCCAATCAAACCTTCTTTCTCGTTGAGTCAACAAGGTTAAAGGTTGGGAAATCTTGGAAAAAGTTTCAATGAATCGTCGGTAATAACCCGCCAAATCAAGAAATTGACGAATCTCGGTTGGCGTCTCGGGTCGTCTCCAATTTTTCACTGCTTGAATCTTGCTTGGGTCCACATGAATTCCTTCCTTGCTCACCACATGACCAAGAAAGTGGACCTCTTCAAGCCAAAATTCACACTTGGAGAACTTGGCATACAATTTCTTCTCCCGAAGTAGCTCTAAGACTTTCTTCAAATGTTCGGCGTGATCTTCTTTAGTCTTGGAATAGATAAGGATGTCATCGATGAAGACGATGACAAAATCATCTAAGTAGGGCGAACACACCCGGTTCATCAAGTCCATGAACACCGCCGGTGCGTTAGTCAACCCAAAAGGCATAACCGTGAATTCAAAATGCCCATATCGTGTACGAAAGGCCGTTTTGTGGATATCATCTTCATGGACACGTAATTGATGGTACCCCGACCGCAAATCAATCTTAGAAAAGAAACGAGCGCCTTGGAGTTGATCAAACAAATCATCAATCCTTGGAAGGGGATAACGGTTTTTCACCGTGAGTTTGTTTAGTTCACGATAATCAATACACATACGGAAGGAACCGTCTTTCTTTTTGACAAATAAGACCGGTGCACCCCATGGTGATTGACTAGGGCGGATAAAACCCTTTTCTTGAAGTTCTTTGAGTTGGGTGGCCAACTCTTGCATTTTGGTGATGGCTAGGCGATAGGGTGCCTTGGCCACGGGAGAAGCATTTGGAACAAGATCAATACGGAAGTCAAGTTCACGGGATGGAGGCAAACCCGGTAGGTCATCCGGGAATACATCCATGAACCTATTAACCACGGGCACGTCTTTTAGTTCGATCTTTGTGACATTAACATTATAAATTTTTCCCTCCCACGGCTCAGTCGTCTCGCCTTGAACCACTAGCTCTTCGCCATTATCCAACGGGATTCTCACAACTTTACTACCACAATCTATAACCGCATTCATTGCCGACATCCAATCCATACCCACAATCACATCAAAACTACCGATATCGAAAGGAACCAAATCTATAAGGAACGGGTAGTCACATAACTCTAAGGTACAATCACGAACAACTTGATCAATTTTAGTTAACCCGCCATTTACCATTTCAAGTTCAAAGTAATACGACAAAGGACTAAGGCTAGCATCAATTAACGGTATGAAATCATTGGAGACAAGACTAAAATCGGCCCCGGAATCAAATAATACGACAAAGGACTAAGGCTAGCATCAATTAACGGTATGAAATCATTGGAGACAAGACTAAAATCGGCCCCGGAATCAAATAATACGACAAAGGACTAAGGCTAGCATCAATTAACGGTATGAAATCATTGGAGACAAGACTAAAATCGGCCCCGGAATCAAATAATACGGTAGCATATTGGTTGTTGAGGAGAAATGTACCTGCAACGACATTAGGATCGACACGAGCCTCGGCCGCATTCACGGCAAAAGCTCTTCCACGGGGAGCAAGTTGTTGTTGTGGAGCTTGATGTTGTTGTTGACCTTGGTTTCCCCGGTTTTGGATTGGACCGACAATTTGCAATTGGTTAGGATGCACGGTCACTTGAACTTGTTGGCCAATGAGATTAGGACACCGGTTACGGTAGTGATCTTGGCTACCACATTCATAACAAGTACCCGGTGCCATCGGGGGACGTCTCATATTGAGGGGAGCAACATTCAAAGGAGCAACACGGCCGTTAGTAGGACAAAATTTTGAAGTGTGACCCGGTTGTTTACAATGGAAGCAAGCATCACACCTTACATTAGCCCAATGGTGACGGTTACACCTAGGGCACAAAGGACTAGCCCCGGCATAACCACCTTTCGGGGGCTCAACATGTGGCACAACCGCCGCATACACCTTACCACCACGATTATGACGTTTGTGATCACGCCTTTCATCCTTCTTGGTGCCGCTTGACTCGGCCACATCTTTCCTCTTGACATCATTTTACCTAGTTCACCACCTTTCACAAGATCCATGGTGACATTAGCGGTTCGAGTAATGGCTTCATTGATGGTTAGTGGCATGGTGGGATGAGAGACAAGCACTCTCACTTTATGAGGCAAACCGACAACATACTTCTCCACCTTCTTATCTTCGGGTCTTACAAGATGAGGGATGAGCCTAGAAAGTTGATTGAACCGACGGGTATAACCCACATGATCGGCTCCTTTCATGGAGATGCTTGTAAATTCTTCTTGTAGGTTCCTCATCTCATACGGTGGACAATACTTGGCAACAATCATTTGCTTGAAGCTTTCCCAAGGTATGGAATTTGCAAGATCAATCCCCAAATTATCCACCTCCACATTCCACCACTCTAGAGGATCACCTCCTAGCATGCCGGTGGCGTGAGAAACTGTAAGTGCCAACTCAATAGATGGTACTACCTGAAGACACCTTAATGTCGATGGTGGAGTTACTTTGCAATATAAGCTCTGAACTGGAGACGACCAGTTACAGAGAGTATATACCAAGTTCAAGATAAATTACTTATTAAGTGACAATAAGTAAAGAACAATGCAATAAAGTAAAATACTTAAAGTAAATTGGTGAGACAATATGTAATTTTCAAGTGTAATTTATTTATTAACTTTAAATAAATTACAAGGTTGTTGCGGAACAAGATAATACAAAGTATGTAAATATCCTAACAACCTATGAACTACAATTGATCTACACTTGGAATTTCTCTAAACAATCGAAACACTTAAAGTTGTGAAATGTTCCTTTTTGTGATTGAGAGAAAATTGCACAAGTTCACCAAGAATATTGCAGGTATGCAAAGTGTGAATTCTTTCGAAGTGTGTTCGAAGAAGTAAATATTCTTGTTGTGCAATGACTTGTATTTATAGGCAAAGTTAACGTTGGGATGTTAACTTTGGCCGTACAAATGTGGTTGAGATCATTTAAGGAATAACATTTAATTCCTTAAAAAGCAGTGTAAAGTTGCAATATAAAGCAACTTTACTCAACCAGCTTTATGTACCTTTTATTACTTAAATAATAAGATAAATCTTATTATCCGGGTAAAAGCACATAAAGCATAAAAGTCAATTCCTCGTAATCAGTGTAAAGCTTTGTAAGAGCTTTCCACTAACGGTCTCCAGTTTGTAACTGACTATAATGTCAACTGGGCTTCGCTGCCATTGTCATTCTCTATCTTCCACTTGTTGTCTTCAACTTCAACTGGTAGGATTCTTCAACTGTTCAGTTCTCAACTGGAGGAAGTCTTCAGTTGCGTTAACTGTACGATGCAACTGGACTTCAATATATTTCTGGACAAATCTTCTGGGTCTCCAGTTTCACTGGGTCTCCAGGTGCAACTGGAGACTGGCTAGTTTACCAGTAAACTGGTCCTAACAAATTCCCCCTATTTGTCTAGAAATATTGGCAAGTCTTTTTCAGTCCTTGTATCTGTACAAGTGTGAACTGGAGACACTTGTTCGATTAAATCTATCTAAGTTTTCCAAGGCATTTTTATAGATCAATAAATGCCTTGGGTTTTTCTTTTAAGTTTGTTAGATCTAATCTATTATCTACCTTGTGGTTACAAATTGGTAACTTCATTTATACAAGGAAATGAAATTTATACAAGTTACAGAATGTAAATAAATTACAAGTAGATACAATGAAAAGAGAACTTAATGAGATGGCCCTTCGCCAGTTCTTCTTCTCTTGGTCACTGAAGAGATAGGCTGAGAGTCTTCAGGATCAATATTCAACTTTAGCTCCAGATTTTCTTTATGTTGAATCTTGCCCCTTAAGAAGTTCACCCATGCTTTCTCAAACCTATTCTTTTGTGCCTTTGCATCCAAAACATTCACTATTTCAACCCATTCAGTGAACCCATACTGCATTGCACCAGGATTGTCAGTTTTAACCAGTGGCCCTCTGGTATAACTAACTTCAACTTGAAAGTGCTTGGTGCCTGGCTTAATGGTTACATTAACATCATTGATAGTCCCACTATGTCTTCTGGTTGCCATGATCTGGGAGTAATAGCTTCTTGCTTCAGATTCATTTGTTATTTTAATACTCCCAGCTCCAGCAGCCAGTACAGCAGACTTGATGTCATCATTTGATACTTCACCAGCTGGTTCAATGAAGGTTCTAAGGTCAGCATCTCTTGTCAGTGGTCTTCTTGGTTGAGGGATCCTCCTTGGTGGATTCAATACCCTTTTCACAACCTTCTTAACATGTTTAATTCTTTTTAGAATCCCACTGGCCCTATTCTCTTTAGCCTTCTCCACTGATATATTCAAGCTTCTGGCATCAAATTCAGCTTCATCATCAGGATAGTGTCTGTCCAGTTCAACATCAAGCATTTCTTTCAACTGGTCAACTATCCTGGGATCATTCTTTACTCTGGCATACTCCTCCTTAGTGATTCCCAAAAGATGAGCATCACTCATATCAAGCAGTTTGATTTTAGCAAGATGCTCTCTGGCTTGAACTTGGTTGGCTTGTTTCATTTTCTTTCTTTCTTTTATTTGATTACCAAGTCTAGCCAGTTGTTTGCTAACACTTTCAGAAACTGGAGGAAGTACATCAGCATTGCCAGTTTCCAACATAGGTACATCAGTGGCCGGCTGGGCAGATACATCACATGCTAAACCTTTGCCCTTATCAACAACATTCCCCCTATCACCTACATCACCAGTTTCAACAACTCTTTGCTCACCAGCTTCAGTACTGGCAGCCACAATCAATTCTATACCAGATTGACCTCCAGATGGAGTGCTTTCAGTTGCAATTGGTGCAAGAACTGCACTTCTTTCCCCCTTGGCAGCATCTAGACTTGCCCTAATCACTTCCCATTCAGAATGGTGAGCTGGCAACCGGTTAAGAGGCTGCCATGATTGCATGTTCTTGCATTCTTTGAAGATTGTGCACATCATCCTGAAAGATCTCCAAAGGTGGTTGGTTTCTTTAGACTAGGTCAGAACATTAGCTGCAACTTGTTCCTGACCAGTTTTCAATTCATTTAAAATCTTGGAATCTTCATCCAAACCAGAAACCACCTTATCCTTGACTTCTTCATCCTTCTTCTTCAAACTTTCTACTTCAGTTGTCAGTTTATCCAAAGATTGAGCATAAAGTGATACCTGGGTGTTCAAGTTATCAATGCTGCCCCTCAACTGGTTGATCTCATTTGTGAGTGGGGCCAGATCAACCTGAGGAGTGGCCAGCTTGGTGATCTCAGACATCACCCTTTCAATCAATTGTGCTTCTCTTGCACCCAGCGTATCATCTATCTTCTGACCAACTGAAGTCATTAACTGCTCTCCAAGTTCAGTCACATTCAACCTAGGTTTGTCAACCAATTCCTTTACCTATTTTTCAATCTCCCTTAAATCCACTTCTGATGTTCTAACAGTGTTGCCCAGCAAGTTGGAGATTGAGGTTGTGACCTTGGACTGAGTGAGGTCAAAGGCTTCTTTTAAAGTACCTGCCAGATTGTTGTAGCCAGTGACCAACTCATTCAGCTTCTTCAACACCAAGTCTTCATTAGATGAAAACTTGTTAATCCCCAGATCAACCACTTTAATATTGGTCAAGTGATCCTTGTGGTATCTGGAGAAAGACTTGGTGTTTTTGTCAAGTGTCTTTTGAATCTCCTCCACCCTGGTGAGAAGGTTTTGGAGATCGGCTTGTACAGAGACAACTTGACTGTCCAGTGACGGAGGAGAAGGTGTCACTGGACCAGCAGCAGTTTCTACTGGAGCAACTGGAGGAGGCAAACTTAGAGAAGTCTCCCCAGTTGTCAGTCTAGCAGTTGAAGAAATAGTAGGAGTGGTGGTAGAAGAAAGGACTGGAAATTCAATGTGTTGTTCATGCTGAGAATGCTCAGGTGTGAACAACGGCGGCGGTGGGGGTGGCATTTCTTGAAGGAGTGAGAATTGCCCAGATGGTGAAAGTGCCATACGTCTGTTTCCAGACATATAGTTATAAGTTGGGAATGGAATATCTGTAGGCTCATTTTGTTGGGATGGTGAAAGTGAAATTGATGCATCTGGAAGCGAGACTGGAGATGCAGGGTTTTGATCTTGTACAGCAGAATAAAAAATCTCCAAGTCTGAAGCAGTACCTTCAGAATCCGAAGATTCTATAAGGATTTCCTCGTCATTAACATTCATGTCCAGATCCATGAATGTAACTGAGGGCTGACCAGAAGGGTCAGTCTCCAGATGACCTTCCCAGTTTCCTGGTTGGGTGCATCTGTTGGAGGATCAGATACCGAGGTATCTTCACCAGGGATAGATGTTATTGGAGTTGCCTCAGTTATGGTTGCTCTATCCTCAACCATAACAATAGACGAACTGGAGGGTCCCTCATTATTTTGAGGCCCGCCCAGTTGTCTTTCTGACTCACCTAGAATTGGTGCATCAGTTTTGGCGAATGCCAGCTGCATTCGATCTGGAATCTCGACCTCTCTAGCTTCAGATACTAGAGAGTCTAAATTCCTCAACAAATCTGGCACAGTGTAAGGTGAATCTGTGCTTAAGTATGCTTCACTGCCCAGAATTTGTAGAAAGCAAAGAGAGAGAAACCTTGAGAAGGGGATACAAACTCCCCTGGTGCCCTTCAGTTTTTGTACTAGGCTTCTAAACAGGATATCAACAAAGTCTACTCTCAATCCATTCCACAAGCAGTATGCCATCTCTGCTTGTGCGGAGTTAATCTGGTCAAGACCACCAGAACTCCCACCCATACTCTCCACCAGGTGGATGAAAAAATACCTCCATGAAGGTGTAAGAACCTTCATGGTCATCGCACCTTTCGTCTTCAAAACCCCTTTCTCCAAGCACTCCTTATGTCCCATTTCAAGGAGGACTTGGCGAAAATTAACGTTTGGGGGTAAGACAACTGGAGATTCACCCTCTCTCCAGTAGTTGAGGTGTAAGGCATCCCTCAACACATCAGCGGACAAGGTACACTGGATTGTTCCACCTTTTAATGTAAAAGTGATGGAAGAACAATCGGAAGAAAGAGTGGCAGTGTACCAAAACTCACACAAGTAGTCGTGAAACATCTTGCGTGGGTTTAGAGAGAATGAGGGTCCTATTGGAGAATCCTTCAAAATTTTTGAATTCTTCCAATAAGGGTATTGGACCCTTGATATCCTTGTAAACTCGCCATCGGATTATTTGGATTGAGTTTGATGAGCGAAGTGTTACTAGGAGCACCAGATGCCGGTTTGACATCTGGTGAAGGAACATATGGAACAGTTAAGAGATTTACATCTCTTGAACGGGATGATTTAGGCCA
>CM067167.1:282348067-282370567 GCA_034093135.1 Erigeron breviscapus
AGAAGCGTGGACGTCCTCGCAAAGCTACTCCTGAAGTTGTTCAAGAGGAAGAAAACTCTGAGGAAGTTCCACTTGCCGTTTTCATGAAAAAAGGGCGTGGGCGTCCTCCTAAAAATGTTGCTGTTGCAGTTGAAAAGGTTGCACCAATGAAGACTGGTAACTCCATGACAGGGAGGTAAGTGACATTTTTTTAGTTAATGTTTTTGTTATTTGTGAAATGTACATTATGAGACTTTTGTAACTGTTTTTGTCTTCTTTTTTTTTAGTTCATGTGGTGAAAATGTCAGTAGGAAGAAGTCTTAGAGGGCATTAAGGATTAAGCTTGGAAAGAATGTCAAAACAAAGGATTGGAAAGGGCTGGATAAGGAGAATCCAGTGGAGTTGAAGTAATTGTAATTTGAAACATTTCTTATGACTGTGAAACTTATCATGTACTTTTTATATATTCTCTCTACTCGTCTAAACAATACTAGAATCTGCAGTAACGTGTGCTAACGGATAATGTTTCAGTTGGTTATTTTTGGTATATGTATGGTGCAATGAAGTAATTGGAAACTACTTTCTGTAAATAACTAATTGATTGTTGCTTTATTTGTTTTTGTTCTTTGTAAATTTTTTATCCAGTTATGGTTTAAATCTCTTAGTGATTATGTGCCAATCCCATGGGGATTATGTGCCAATCCCATGGGGATATCAGTCATATGGTAATTAGAATGTAATAATTGAATCTATTCGTGATTAAGTACCAATCCCATGGGGATTATTTGTTTTTGTTCTTTGTAAATTTTTTAACCAGTTACGGTTTAAATCTCTTAGTGATTATATGCCAATCCCATGGGGATTATGTGCCAATCCCATGGGGATTATGTGCCAATCCCATGGGGATATCAGTCATATGGTAATTAGAATGTAATAATTGAATCTCTTCGTGATTAAGTACCAATCCCATGGGGATTATTTGTTTGTGTTCTTTGTAAATTTTTTAACCAGTTATGGTTTAAATCCTTTAGTGATTATGTGCCAATCCCATGGGGATTAACTGTTAAAATACACAAACAAAAATGTTTTACCCAGTTACGGTTAAAATCTCTTAGTGATTAACTTCCAATCCCATGGGGATTAACTGTTAAAATACACAAACAGATGTCTTGGTCATCTTTGTTATTTTCTTAGGTTTTGTAATTTGTTTAAAAACAACTGAATAAACAAAAATATACTATGGGAACACATTTCATAATCACGAAATCACTAAAATAACCAGTTACAGATTAAGCAAATATGTAATTCACCAACCGTAACATTTGTCTAAGTTTAAAGAAAGAATATAATAAAACATCCAACTGTCTACGAAGTTAAGTTTTCGGGAAAGGTAACAAAAAGTAACATTAAATTCTTCAAGGCTGCTGATCAGACTTTCCTTCAGCTTCTTTTTGTTTCTTTGCTTGTCTTTCGCAAGTCCTTTGATTGTGGTTGGCACCTCCACACTTTTTGCAAACAATTTTTCTCTTTTTGCTTTGTTCTATCCCAATCTCTTTCCCACTCTTGATTCGATTATCATGATGACATCCCTTGTAGCTTCCAACTGGTGGGTTTTGAATTTCATTAGAGTCTGGCTTCTCATACCCGATCATTGACGATATAATATCATCTTTTTTCTTTGATGGTGTGTTTGGGTTATCAGCTTCTACCTCAAGCTTCAATGCTTTAAGCTTGTTAACAAACTCCTCTAGCTTTTTCTCATTCGGCCCAATTCGTTGTAAAGAATCATCGATAACTGAACTTGCTTCATTTATCAATTTTTGAACAGGTATGTTCTCGTCTCCATATCTGTTTCTTCTTGATCTTGATTCTGGGGGAATAACATTCTTCATCCAACGTTTCATTACGTATTTTTTGGGCAATTCATCAATTTGGAAGTTCCTCAACACCCAAAAACAATGTCTGCATAGAAGCCCAAGCTTAAGGTACTTTTTGCAAGTACAAATGATGTCACCTTCTTGTTGGTTGAAAAGTACCTTCAGCAAACACAAACAGGGGGGAAAAAACAAACAACTTTTATAGAAGCAATCACTTAATTATCAAATGTAATCATTATATTATTGGAAACAGTTTGCATGTTACAACTTGGTTTTGTTTACCTTGTATTGGATTGGCTTTGATGAATTGATACTGCAATCATTGATAACACAAGCAGAAGTTTTAGTTTGTTCATCCTTGCTCATCTGATCCAACGTACATTTGTAAAATGAACCTTCTATCTCCTCTTGGATGAACTCAAACATTGTATGTGTGTAGACATTGGCCGCCTGCTTTTCCATCTTCAGTTGTGTTTTCAGTTGTCTTGTTTTTGTTATGGTAAAGGCATCCAGTTTTGATTGAGTTGATCTCTGCTTGAACATAGCAGACTCAAACCCGCTCATGAAGTTCACTAAATTTGATCCTGACTTTGTGAAATGAGAAAAGAATGCGTTCTCGCTCTCGGATCTTGAAGTTGTTCTCATCAACCCAAACATTTTTGAAAGTTCCTGTGACCGATCGATTCGTGATTCCTACGACTATGTAAGTGCGGAATCCAAACATAATCGTGATTGAGGTAATCGAATGAAACAAACATATATGAACACGAATTTAACAAATATGAACAGGAGATATAGAAAGAATTCCTTTATCATTAGTCGAATGATTACAATGAATAAATCCGTTTACAATACATCTACGATGATTACGGATTACAATCAACGAGACGACTCTTGATAATCGAATAATATGGGCGGCATCTCGAGGTATAGATCTCTACCTCGAGAACCTAGTGAATGACATCTGTTGCAACTAAAATCATTAACCTAAAACCGAAACCTAAGATCTCTATTTATAGTCTACAAAACGGGCTGGGCTTCAAAACTCCTGGGCTTCCAAACACGTGCTACAGTAACACGTGTTTAGTCAAACTCGTGTTACTGTTCACACGAGTTTGTCCAAACTCGTGGTACTGTTCACACGAGTTTGTCCAAACTCGTGGTACTGTTCACACGAGTTTGTCCAGATGTCTGGATAATCTCTGTAAAGTAACAGCCCTTTAATTGAGATGCATCGGACACAAATTGTGCACCAACGTGCACTTACATTTCTGTATCAATAAAGTATGCAGGTATCCAACTCGATCTAATTTCAAACATATGTTTGAACCATGTATCGTTCTTCAATGAGAAGTCATTCATCAGCTGGTCCCATTTCATTTCAAATTCAGCTGGTTCAATGTGCATATTCCAAACTATGCTATCAAATCTTCTTTTGAAGTCACTTTCTAACTCATCCTCTATACTAGGAATGACATCCCTAACATATGGCACGTGTATATATTTCAAGATAATTAGAATCATTCAGTGACTGGGTAACATATTTAATACATTTTTTTTTGCCTATTTCATAACTAAAGTGTATGCAGATTGTCAATAATACCTTTGATGGCAGCTTTTGGGTAATGTGCCACATGCACAATCTGTGTTTTGCTTTCTTGAAAACAGTCTTTATCGCTTTCTCCATTGATTTGTCTTGATCTGTAACCACCATGATTGGCTCTTTCTTGAATGCATCCATGAAACAATTAAGAAGCCATATGTAACTCTCTGCTGTCTCGTCACGTATCAGACCTCCCGCAAAGGTTACACATTTACTGTGGTTATCAATACCAGTGAATGGAACGAACATTAAGTTGTACCTGTCAATGAAATAAACAGGTTAAGTCAATGTTATTTTTCTGTAAACATTGGCCGCCTGCTTTTCCATCTTCAGTTGTGTTTTCAGTTGTCTTGTTTTTGTTATGGTAAAGGCATCCAGTTTTGATTGAGTTGATCTCTGCTTGAACATAGCAGACTCAAACCCGCTCATGAAGTTCACTAAATTTGATCCTGACTTTGTGAAATGAGAAAAGAATGCGTTCCCGCTCTCGGATCTTGAAGTTGTTCTCATCAACCCAAACATTTGAAAGTTCCTGTGACCGATCGATTCGTGATTCCTACGACTATGTAAGTGCGGAATCCAAACATAATCGTTATTGAGGCAATTGAATGAAACAAACATATATGAACACGAATTTAACAAATATGAACAGGAGATATAGAAAGAATTCCTTTATCATTAGTCGAATGATTACAATGAATAAATCCGTTTACAATACATCTACGATGATTACGGATTACAATCAACGAGACGACTCTTGATAATCGAATAATATGGGCGGCATCTCGAGGTATAGATCTCTACCTCGAGAACCTAGTGAATGACATCTGTTGCAACTAAAATCATTAACCTAAAACCGAAACCTAAGATCTCTATTTATAGGCTACAAAACGGGCTGGGCTTCAAAACTCCTGGGCTTCCAAACACGTGCTACAGTAACACGTGTTTAGTCAAACTCGTGTTACTGTTCACACGAGTTTGTCCAAACTCGTGGTACTGTTCACACGAGTTTGTCCAAACTCGTGGTACTGTTCACACGAGTTTGTCCAGATGTCTGGATAATCTCTGTAAAGTAACAGCCCTTTAATTGAGATGCATCGGACACAAATTGTGCACCAAAACGTGCACTTACAATTTCTGTATCAATAAAGTATGCAGGTATCCAACTCGATCTAATTTCAAACATATGTTTGAACCATGTATCGTTCTTCAATGAGAAGTCATTCATCAGCTGGTCCCATTTCATTTCAAATTCAGCTGGTTCAATGTGCATATTCCAAACTATGCTATCAAATCTTCTTTTGAAGTCACTTTCTAACTCATCCTCTATACTAGGAATGACATCCCTAACCTATGGCACGTGTATATATTTCAAGATAATTAGAATCATTCAGTGACTGGGTAACATATTTAATACATTTTTTTTGCCTATTTCATAACTAAAGTGTATGCAGATTGTCAATAATACCTTTGATGGCAGCTTTTGGGTAATGTGCCACATGCACAATCTGTGTTTTGCTTTCTTGAAAACAGTCTTTATCGCTTTCTCCATTGATTTGTCTTGATCTGTAACCACCATGATTGGCTCTTTCTTGAATGCATCCATGAAACAATTAAGAAGCCATATGTAACTCTCTGCTGTCTCGTCACGTATCAGACCTCCCGCAAAGGTTACACATTTACTGTGGTTATCAATACCAGTGAATGGAACGAACATTAAGTTGTACCTGTCAATGAAATAAACAGGTTAAGTCAATGTTATTTTTCTGTAAACATTTTGGTGATTCTCTGTTAGTCATATACCTGTTGGTCCTGTAGGTGGCGTCAAAAGACATTACGTCATGGAAACAGTTGTAGTTACACTTTGCCACCTCATCCGCCCAGAAAAGAGAGTGTAGTATGTTATCTACAGCTTTGTAATAGAAAGAAAACCCTGGAACGTATTTCTTTCTTTCTAGCATTTTGTTCACAAGCATTTGCGAATCACTTTCACTGATGAACACGTTCAGATCACGTGACCAATTTCTAAAGTCGACAACTGTTCCATTCATGTTCTCTTCACAACCCTTCATCTTACAGTAGAGCTGATGTGCCTTTGTCGGACCAATATTCGCCTTTGAGGCGTTGTATATAAAGATTTGTTCGGCATACTTTAGTTGTCTTTCTTGCTTTGACAGATGCTTATATTCAGGTCTCAACAACTCATGGTTGTGTATTGGTTGTATAGCTGCTACTTTGTATTTGGAACTTCCAGTTATCTTCACAAATTTGATTTTAGCCTGACAGCCTGTACGTTCCAAGTTTGATTTTCTAACTGGCTGTTCACCGGTTTGCAATGTGTCCACTCCCATTGGCTTTGGATTACCATTTCTGTTACATACATAATACTTGCTCACAACAACCCCAAAGTTATTTGCGGTTTGAGTTGACTTTCTGACATCAAATCCTGAAGCCAATGCATACTCCTGATACATTTTGACACAATCATCTAGGTTTTCCAAAACCTGTCCAACATACGGTTTCAACTTATCGTCAACAATTGGTTCGTCATAACACGTTCCTCCCGGTGTTTGATGTTTCTTTGTTCTGAAAACTGTTTTCGGTGTGACATTCCTTCTAGAACCTGTTTCAAGTAAATGAAAAAACACATGTGATGCAACTCTGACAAAATCAACAGCTTATTATAGTTCAATCCCAAAGTGATTGGCACACAAAGCATCCGGACATTGCCGTATATCACAATAAATACATAAACTTGCTAAAACTTGAACATGTTAGTTAAGAATTATGCAACTTAAAAAAAAACTTTCGGCAAAAAGCCCAAAAAAGAGTTCCTAAGCTTGCTAACCGTGCTGCCACACACTTCCTCAG
Source organism: Erigeron breviscapus (assembly GCA_034093135.1). NCBI lineage: Eukaryota > Viridiplantae > Streptophyta > Magnoliopsida > Asterales > Asteraceae > Erigeron > Erigeron breviscapus. Next base: position 282,354,398 of record CM067167.1, read on the forward strand.
TTATCTTATAGTACAACTATAGATTACATTAATCAAATAAAGTGATAGATCAGTCTTATTGGTTTTAAATTACTACTTTGGTTGTCTAAAATTACAAAATCTGAACAGGGAGCAAGTTCTTAAGCTACATCACAATAAATGAATGAATGAATGAAACAAGGTACAATTTAATGTAAAGTAACAATCACAATCATACCATCAAAGTTTATTTCACCGAAACAGTCCACTCAAAACCATACATACTTAACAAACAATAACAAAAACAACGAGAGTTCAATTATCTAAAATATACTCGAACACTTACAATAAAGTACATTTTCTGATAGGAATGTTTCTAAGCATATGAAGTGTAGGAACAAATTATACTACATCTGCCTATTACTCTCCGATGCACCTGACTTTACTCATTGGTGTACATCAAGTAAGTGCATCAGGTACATTCAAACCATAAAAACTAAAAAGTAAGTAAATCACATGCATCGTAGTCTAAAAAGAGGTGCATAAAATCCCTTTTTTTGAACGCCAAACGTAAGTAGTTAGTTTCCTCATAGTCACTAATTAACGCCAATGCCAGGGTTTGAACATAGCCTCCCACCTCCCCCTTGGACCACTAGACCAAGGGCTCATTGGCGAGGTGCATAAAATCGTTACTACCGGAACCTCAATTTTACAATTTGCACAACAACCACACTTTATTTCCAAAACAATATCAGTTTAGCAAAAAAAAAAGAAACAGAAATGATATAGGCAGAAATGATATTACCGGAAACTCTTTACGATTTGCACAACACGGACCAGAATTTATTTCCAAAACAATATCAATTTTACAGGAAAAAAAATAATTTTACAGGAAAAAAAATGACATAGGCCGAATTAGAAACGAATAAATCTAAATTAGTACCATATAAATCTGGCGTCTACTCCAAGCTAAGGAACCAGAACACAACCGATCGGAAACTTCGAAAGGTTATTTAATCATAAACTTGCTGGCAAGTGGCAACAGATCAAAGACTATAAACCATATATATATATATATACACATGATGAAGTAAAAAATTAGCCTTCAATCTATAACTTAAGATTCAATTAACACTTAATTAGCTAAAAATAAAGCTAAGGAGTTACAGAAACAGAGATAACATAATCACTATAATTCGACAATCAATCACATGAGCTTTGAATCGGAGCTACACAAACAATATAGATACACTGATACATATACATAGATAAGAATACAGATATAGATACACATACACATATATAGATATACATAGATAAGAATACAGATATAGATACACATACACATATATAGATATACATAGATAAGAATACAGATATAGATACACATACACATATATAGATATACATAGATAAGAATACAGATATAGATACACATACACATATATAGATATACATAGATAAGAATACAGATATAGATACACATACACATATATAGATATACATAGATAAGAATACAGATATAGATACACATACACATATATAGATATACATAGATAAGAATACAGATATAGATACACATACACATATATAGATATACATAGATAAGAATACAGATATAGATACACATACACATATATAGATATACATAGATAAGAATACAGATATAGATACACATACACATATATAGATATACATAGATAAGAATACAGATATAGATACACATACACATATATAGATATACATAGATAAGAATACAGATATAGATACACATACACATATATAGATATACATAGATAAGAATACAGATATAGATACACATACACATATATAGATATACATAGATAAGAATACAGATATAGATACACATACACATATATAGATATACATAGATAAGAATACAGATATAGATACACATACACATATATAGATATACATAGATAAGAATACAGATATAGATACACATACACATATATAGATATACATAGATAAGAATACAGATATAGATACACATACACATATATAGATATACATAGATAAGAATACAGATATAGATACACATACACATATATAGATATACATAGATAAGAATACAGATATAGATACACATACACATATATAGATATACATAGATAAGAATACAGATATAGATACACATACACATATATAGATATACATAGATAAGAATACAGATATAGATACACATACACATATATAGATATACATAGATAAGAATACAGATATAGATACACATACACATATATAGATATACATAGATAAGAATACAGATATAGATACACATACACATATATAGATATACATAGATAAGAATACAGATATAGATACACATACACATATATAGATATACATAGATAAGAATACAGATATAGATACACATACACATATATAGATATACATAGATAAGAATACAGATATAGATACACATACACATATATAGATATACATAGATAAGAATACAGATATAGATACACATACACATATATAGATATACATAGATAAGAATACAGATATAGATACACATACACATATATAGATATACATAGATAAGAATACAGATATAGATACACATACACATATATAGATATACATAGATAAGAATACAGATATAGATACACATACACATATATAGATATACATAGATAAGAATACAGATATAGATACACATACACATATATAGATATACATAGATAAGAATACAGATATAGATACACATACACATATATAGATATACATAGATAAGAATACAGATATAGATACACATACACATATATAGATATACATAGATAAGAATACAGATATAGATACACATACACATATATAGATATACATAGATAAGAATACAGATATAGATACACATACACATATATAGATATACATAGATAAGAATACAGATATAGATACACATACACATATATAGATATACATAGATAAGAATACAGATATAGATACACATACACATATATAGATATACATAGATAAGAATACAGATATAGATACACATACATATACATAGATAAGAATACAGATATAGATACACATACACATATATAGATATACATAGATAAGAATACAGATATAGATACACATACACATATATAGATATACATAGATAAGAATACAGATATAGATACACATACACATATATAGATATACATAGATAAGAATACAGATATAGATACACATACACATATATAGATATACATAGATAAGAATACAGATATAGATACACATACACATATATAGATATACATAGATAAGAATACAGATATAGATACACATACACATATATAGATATACATAGATAAGAATACAGATATAGATACACATACACATATATAGATATACATAGATAAGAATACAGATATAGATACACATACACATATATAGATATACATAGATAAGAATACAGATATAGATACACATACACATATATAGATATACATAGATAAGAATACAGATATAGATACACATACACATATATAGATATACATAGATAAGAATACAGATATAGATACACATACACATATATAGATATAGGTGAAGAATTGAGTAATGTGTGATCGGAGATGGTGGGGCTCGGTGGCGTGTTGATTTTGGAGTCACCGAGTTGAGCTAGATTGTCGGGACAGAGGTAGTTGGTGGTGGTGGATTTTTTTTCCTGATCTGGTGGTTCAAGGTAAAAATGGGGCCGATTAGTGTTGTTATAGAGATGGTGACTAACGATTGAGAAAGATATCTAGCAGTATATCAAAGAAGATGGGAGGAGACGTTGTGACAGATAGATATCTGGTGTATATGCATCTTTTTTTTCTATGTATATGATATGATGAATTGATGATATATGATATCTCTACTACATTATAAAACATTTGTTCCCTTCAAATTTTTTCAACTTTTCAACTTTTTAACTTTTTCAGCCACTCATTTTCATCTCTCTCCTCAAATCTCAACCACTCATTATTTTTTCTCTCTTCCATAAATCATTTTATTTCTCTAATTCATTCAAAATCTTTTATCTCAAAAACCGTACATCGATAAATTATAAAAATTATATGGGTGTTCTTAAAATTGCATGCTCTTTCATTAGAAAGGTCATTCGATATACTTTCGACGAATTTTTAAATCCGAGTGCGGAGCCCGTACGGCTAAGGCATTTGGCTATCACACTCTATGACCTATCACCTCCTATGACCTATCACCCCCACCATCTCAACGCCGCAACGCGCGGGTACTTTCTCTCGTGTATGATGATGTATATGAAGTGTAGCAGCATATGCATATGTATGCAAAATAAATTCAGTTTGACCAAATAACTAAGCAGTCCACGTGGCTTGTTTTAATGACGTGGCATATCTACGTGGCATTTAACGAACGACTAACGACGAAAATTAATGATGTTACCTTTATTGAAAAACGTTTGAAAATTAAATCCTTTTAATAGTCAAAACACTCTATTAGGAATTTAGAGTAAAAAAGTTACCTTTTTATGGATTTGTCCATTTTTAAAAAGTAAGTAATATTTTTTTTTGGAATAGCTAACTGACCCACTGGAGTATCATCGTGCCACCAGTGGTAGTAGCCCCATTCACCATTTAGAAGGAAACTAAAGATGAAAAGGGACTTCTAGTCAGGTTGGCATGAGGATTAAACCTTAAATTTTTGTCTCAAAAGGAAGAGTTCTAATGTTTTTAAATTTTTTACCGGTAAAAATAAAAAAGATACAAATTTTATATACACAATCCAAAATCGATCGTATCCATTGTATCAAGTATATAGTCTACTAGATTTATTTTTGGAATTTTTTATACCTGAATTTAAATTTAAAGTTTTTGAAACAATAGTGTCCAATTATTTGCGTTGGTGTTGCCCGCGTTTTCTTGTTGATTAAGTTCAGTTAGGTAGGTATAAGGTAATGCTTCTGCTTTTTGTTCACTCACTCACTCTCTTTTTAGCCCAAAACTTTCCGCATCATAAAATCTCTTTTTTCCTTTGCGAGTACCAATACCATGCATATTTATCTATCTTTCCACATACACTACACTAATAAAAGCCACTTTTTTATATGTATAACTTTCACCTTCAATTATTCTAATTGTAAATTCATCATCCATCTTTTGTGTTAAATGTTCTTGTAACTTTGTACGCAACTGCTGCTTGTAGCCCTCCAAGTTTATATGGTTGTTTTATACAAATACTTGTTACAAGTGTTTGAAGGTTTTGCTAATTAATTGCTGAGTTTTTCTCTCTTTAAAAGATTTTGTAAAAAAAAAAATAAGGAGAAACCTATGGCATACAATCGGAGAGGGCCTGAAAAGCAGCCGTCTGCGAGGCTGCTACGGACTCAAACTGCAGGGAGTTTAGGAATGGAGCCAATGATGGACAGTGAGGTAGTGCCTTCATCTCTTGTTCAAATTGCACCTATTCTTCGCGTTGCTAATGAAGTCGAACCTGCTAATCCGAGAGTTGCATACCTTTGTAAGTCCTTATCTATTTGTTTCTTAATTATATCTGTCCATAACATTTCAACTTTATGAGTAATTTAATGGATTTTGAAAAAACATTTGATTTTGTATAGATAGATGAAACTAATACGGAGTAGTATATGCTTTTAGGTCGATTCTATGCCTTTGAGAAAGCACATAAACTTGATCCAAAATCAAGTGGACGTGGTGTTCGTCAGTTCAAGACCGCCCTCCTTCAGCGCCTAGAGAAGGTATATATGTATTGGCTTCTTTAATTTCCATACCTGATCAGTATATAATATCATCTGATGACTGATGTGTTTGTGAACATTTCAGGAAGATCAAACAACTTTAGCAGCACGAACAAACAGCGATGCTCGTGAAATGCAGAATTTTTATCAACATTACTACAGAAAGTACATTCAAGCTTTAGAAAACGCTGAAAAAGCTGACCGGTATTAATATCTCATATGGCTTTTTTTCTTGCATTTTGACGTATGTATTTTTTGATAGTTCTATTTTTACTTGATATATTAGTATTCGGCTTACAAAAGCTTATCAGACCGCTGCTATTCTGTTTGAGGTTTTGAAAGCTGTTAATTTTACAGAGTCTGTGGAGGTGGCAGATGAGGTAAATCCTTGAGATTTTCTTCCCTAAAAGATTTTTGACATGATTCCTCTAAATTTTACTACTTCTATGCATAGATTATCGAAGCTCACGCCGAAGTTGCTGAGAAAACAGAGATGTATGCTCCGTATAATATACTTCCACTTGACCCGGATAGTGCAAATCAAACAATAATGAGATTTCCTGAGGTTAGTTTCAATTTCCTGTATAGAGGTGTCATGGATTTTGTGAGTGTACTTTAAAATTTCAATCCATTAGCCAAAAAACTGAAAAATGCAAACTGGTAAAAGTAAAGATATTAGCCCAAAAGGACATGGATGAAACCGGGTCAAGAAACATCCAAAGTGTCTTTTTTCTGCAAAGACCATCCTAACTTTTGTAATCAAATTTGACATGCTATTGTTCAATAATTGTGATGGAATTCAGACAGAATTTGGTTTCGGGTACCACCCTGTTTGACTTGTAATCATCGTTCCCAATTGTCCCACTTTTTCACTTCTATCTTTTACTGATGGTATATTCATATAAAAATGGTACAATGAGGAGATTCAAGCTTCGGTTTCCGCGCTACGCAATACCAGGGGACTCCCATGGCCCAAGGGCTACAAGAAGAAAGCCCGTGAAGACATTCTGGACTGGCTACAGATTATGTTTGGTTTTCAGGTTTGACCCCACTTGTTCATTAAGGATATTTGGTATATCTTGCGTGACTTGTTGTAATTCACAGAAAGATAATGTCTCAAATCAGAGAGAACACTTAATCTTGTTGCTTGCAAATGTTCACATTCGCAAGTTCCCAAACGCTGACCAACAACCAAAGGTAGTATAATTTAACTGCGCTTAACATAAGATTACAATACCTCAGTTCTTATTGCTAATGAAAACCCTCGTATCTTTATTCCATAAAGCTTGAGGATAGTGCAGTTACAGAAGTTATGAAGAAACTTTTTAAGAATTACAAGAAGTGGTGCAAATATTTAGGCCGCAAAAGTAGTCTTTGGTGAGTAAAGTTGCCCATGAGGTTTTCATAAATGCTCATTCAAGTTACCAAATATTCATCCATAATCAGTGCTTATTGTCTTAGTAACGAACAAATCATCATTTGCTACCGTCATTTACAGGTTACCAAATATTTAACAAGAAGTGCAACAAAGAAAGTTGTTATACACGGGATTATATCTTCTCATATGGGGTGAAGCTGCAAATTTGAGATTTATGCCAGAATGTCTTTGCTATATCTATCATAATGTATGCATCACGATTATGTAATATCATTTGTTCATGACCATGTGTGTTGAAACTATTCTACATTTCTTTGCTTCCATAGATGGCATTTGAAGTATATGGTATTCTGGCTGGTAGTGTTACTCCTACTGGTGAGAATATTAAACCCGCATATGGGCTTGAAAAAGAAGCATTCTTGAAGAAGGTAGTGACTCCTATATACGAAACAATAGCTCAGGTGTGGTCTAAATCTTGAGAGTTTTCGTAGCTTATAAATTGCTAAATTTTCATATGCTTATATTTAATCACTCATTGTCATGTACAGGAAGCTAAAAAAAGCAAAGGGGGAAAGTCGAAACATTCTGAATGGAGAAACTATGATGACATAAATGAATATTTCTGGTATCACGGTCTCTATTCATTTTTGTTTGAACGTAAAACAATTACATATATTGATTGATATAATATCGCAGGTCAGCTGACTGTTTTCGTTTGGGATGGCCAATGCGTGATGATCCCTATTTCTTTTGTCGGTTTAATGAAGATGTAAGTATATTTTTCTAGTTTTCATTATCTGTTCTGGTCAATCATGATGCTTCTAATTTATTTGTGATGTTTATATCAGTCTAAAGAGAAAAAACCTGCTACAAGTGAAAAACAGGCGACAAGTGAACAGCAAAGCGAACAGCCTACTACAGATGGAAAGCCTGCTACAGATGACAAACCCGCTACACGTGATCATTATATAGGGAAAATGAATTTTGTTGAGATAGATTCGTATTGGCATATCTTTAGGAGCTTCGATAGGATGTGGAGTTTTTTCATTCTGTGTTTACAGGTATCTGTTTTGTATTTTTGTTGAAAATCCCTTTTTCATGCTTCGTATATTGACTTGATTCTTTCTTGCTCAAGGCAATGATTATTATAGCATGGAATGGATCGGGTGAACTAAGTTCTATCTTCGATGGAGTTATGTTCAAGAAAGTGTTGAGCATCTTCATAACAGCAGCAGTTTTGAAACTTGCACAAGGTAATCATCATGTATGTATGTACTACTGCTTGGTTGGAGGTCTAATCAAATTGCGCGTCTACATTTTCCAGCTGTCCTTGATGTAGCTATGATGTGTAAAGCAAGGTTCAGCATGTCATTTTATGTCAAGATTCGATATCTTTTGAAGGCGTTTTCTGCGGCGGCTTGGGTGGTAGTTTTACCGACCACATATTCTTATAGTTGGAATAATCCTTCAGGATTTGAAGAGACTATTAAAAACTGGTTTGGAAATGGACCAAGTTCACCTTCTGTTTTTATTATAGCAGTTGTTATCTACTTATCTCCAAATATTCTTTCTGGACTATTGTTCCTCCTGCCCTTTATACGTCGGAATCTAGAAAGATCAGACTACAAAATTGTGAGGCTCGTGATGTGGTGGTCTCAGGTATAACAAGATTCTCCACAACTTACGTCACAATGTTTATTTGGTACTATTAATCCGTGTTATTTTCTTAAAATAACACATGATAAGCCCAAAAAGTTCGGGTCATAATGTTTATTAGTACTATTTTCCAAGTGTATCGTTCAGTTAATCATCATATATTATTAAAATTTGCAGCTTCCACTTTATGTCGGGAGGGGAATGCATGAAGATCCTCTCTCCCTTATCAGGTATGACTTCCGTTTCTATGCATGTATGCTCACATTGCTTGAATCAGTTGAACCTCGCTTAATCGTATGCGATTGTTTAGGTACACTATATTCTGGGTTCTTCTTATAATGGCAAAGTTGGCTTTCAGTTACTACTTAGAGGTGCATTTCTCATCCCTCATCTTTTTATTGTGGCAAACTATCAATGCTTTTTTCCTGAATTTAAACAGAATTGCGTACTGCAGATAAAGCCTCTAGTAGGCCCAACAAAAGCAATTATGCGACTTCACATTAGACGTTATGAATGGCATGAGTTCTTCCCTCAAGGTAATCAAGTTTGAGAGCCATATACGAATACACATATAGTTATAGTGGAAGCATAATATTAACAGGTGAAGATGTTACAAGTTTTCCTTTTCTATTTGCAGCCAACAGCAATATTGGTGTTGTGATTGCACTCTGGGCTCCTATAATTCTTGTATGTTAATTTTATTTTAGACCTATCATACTAGCGTCTCCAAAACTCTCTTATGTATTGTGATTCTTTATTTGAATATTTACAGGTCTATTTCATGGATACCCAAATATGGTACGCCATTTTTTCAACAATATTTGGTGGTGTTTATGGTGCATTTCGGCGACTTGGAGAGGTTAGTGCTCTAATAAGCTTTGTTACCTTTTTGTTTTTTGTTTCCTGGTATTTGAATTTTTGCTTCTTTAGATTCGGACGTTGGGAATGTTGAGAAGCCGATTTCAGTCACTGCCAGGTGCTTTTAATAACTGCTTAATCCCAGCAGAAACTAGTGAAAGGACTAAAAGGGGAGTCAAGGCCACCCTATCACGTAGATTCTCTAAGGTATAGTTTTGTTGATTCTGGATCCTGTCTATAGTTTTTATTTATATTGTAGCTCATTTACTTGGGTGTTTATTCAGGAACCGACCAATAAAGAAGAGACGGCAAGATTTGCTCAGATGTGGAATACAATCATTACAAGTTTCAGAGAGGAAGATTTGATAAACAATAGGTACACCAAATATGACTATGAATCTAAATTTAGCTATTTCTTTCACTTGGTACTAATTTATCGATGCAAATTTCATGTTGTCAGGGAAAGAGACCTTTTACTCATGCCATGCTGGGCAGATTTTGACTTGAATCTTATACAGTGGCCTCCTTTTTTACTTGCTAGCAAGGTTATTAATTTCTGAATTACTTTCATTCATGAAAATATATGTTGACTTTTCAACAATTAATTTACAGCTTCCAATAGCCTTGGACATGGCAAAAGACAGCAAGGGAAAAGACCGTGACCGTGAACGAGAATTGCAAAAGAGGCTTAATGCAGATGGTTATATGATGTGTGCTGTTCAGGAATGCTATGCTTCATGTAAAAATATTTTGGAAGTTCTTGTTCATGGGGAACTTGAAAAGGGGTAAACCACCATCCAAGTCATTTCATAGTAGATGTTATCTGTTGCAATTTCTACTCATTTACTAATGAATGGGTCGATACAAGCTCTTTTATATAACGTGTTATGTGAACAGAATTTCCTAAATCATTATTTTCCCTATATCGCTATTGAAATAGCGACTGTGAGTGCACTAATTGACCAAATATATCCTTTCTAATATAATAAAACTTTTTGTAACGAATCCAAGATATCTGGCAGTAAATGTTTGTGATCTGCCTCACCAAACCCGCTTCAACCATTAAATGACCCATTTTGACCCATTACCCAACCTGCTCATATTTCCACCTCCAGATGTACTAGATGAGTTGTACGTTTATTGACTTGGTTATTTGCAGTGTAATCACAAAGATTTTTGAAATAGTTGACCATCATATAAATGAGCGAGATCTCATAAAGGTGCTAGATATGAGTTACTTGCCTAACCTCACAGATCATTTCATCCAGCTAATCGAGATTTTGGTTAGATACTACCTCTTTATTTTTCATAATTTTATTTTTAGAGTCTTAAGTTAATGACCAACTAAAATCTTCTCTTGCAGAAAAAGAACGAAGCGAGTGACAAGGATAAACTTGTAATTGTGCTACAGGACATGCATGAGGTGGTAAAAAGAGACATATTTGATGAGCCATATTATAGGTAAATTGAAATGTATTCAGTCTCTTCCACTAGTTTAACATTACTTTACTGAATTCTTTTTATTTTTTTTCATATAGCATGCTAGAATTGATTCCAGAGAACGCGTTTGCGGATCTTAATTTTCCTGTTACAGAAGAGACAGAAGCTTGGAAGGAGCAAGTAATTTCTAATCTTGGGGAAAACTTCCACCCATCTACCTTCCTTCTACTTTTCTTTATATTTCCCTGATAATCGATTCAAAATGCTTAAAAACTTTGATCATTTTTAGTAAAGTTCTATATTTTCATGATTCTATATATGTGAACCATGCTTGTCATTTGCCTCCAGATCAGAAGGATTCATCTCTTGCTTACTGAAAAAGAATCTGCCATGGATGTGCCATCAAATTTAGAAGCCAGAAGACGTATGTCTTTCTTCTCAAATTCATTGTTTATGGACATGCCCGAGCCACCCAAAGTTCGGAATATGATTTCTTTTTCGTAAGTTTCCCCTCATCTATATGTTTCATTAGACTCATAAGAAGATTAGTAATTTAGTATCGTATAACCACGGTCAAAGAAAAGGTATATGCACAAAATGTACATAGCATGCAGGAAACCAACAAATATAGTGAACATACGAGTCTTACTTTATGACAGAAGTCTAAAGGTTCTAATTAGCATGGAATCTTTTACAATCTTATTACTTCCATGCTACTTTTGTCATTCAGGGTCCTGACTCCTTACTACAATGAGGATGTTCTTTTCTCTGTGGATACCTTGGAAAAGCAGAATGAGGATGGAGTTTCCATCTTGTTTTACTTGCAGAAAATTTTCCCAGGTTAGTTTTGGTTTCTTAGCTATTTCTTCTGGTTATTAAATTCTATGTTCCTTAATTCTAAATAAAAATGAATTTCAGATGAATGGAACAATTTTCTAGAGCGGGTGAAACATAGCAACGAAGAAGAACTGAAAGTAGATTCAGATTCGAAAGAATTACTTCGCCTTTGGGCATCATATAGGGGACAAACACTTACTAAGACTGGTATATCTTTAATTTATGTGAATTTAACATCGTCTTAACAGACTTAAGTTATTCTATAATATGTTCACTAAAACATATGGCAACAATAAGTTATTCATTTCTATATTCCAATCACACTATACTTTCGTTTCACTATGAACATTATTAGTACGTGGCATGATGTATTATCGTCAAGCATTGGAACTTCAGGCTTTCCTTGATATGGCAAAAGATGAAGGTACATAGAAGCGTTAATTTTAATCACAGTGGCCTTCTCATGGTATTTGACTATATAATGCATCATATATAACTTCTGACCATTGCTGCAGAGTTAATGAGAGGTTACAAGCCTACTACAACTAACATGGAAGAATATTTGAGGAATGATAAATCACTACTAGCACAATGTCAAGCAGTAGCAGATATGAAGTTCACGTATGTCGTATCATCTCAACAGTATGGCATCCAGAAAAGATCACAAGACGCTCGTGCTGTTGACATTTTGAGACTTATGACAGCGTAGGATTCAGGCTTATTTTCTTTAAATTTAATGTGTATAGTGTTTATTCTGTTTTCTAACCAATGTCTAGACATCCATACATTCTTGATTCAGGTATCCTTCTCTTCGTGTTGCATATATTGATGAGGAAGAACATCCTAAGACTAGCGAAGTTTCTTACTATTCAGTTCTTGTGAAAGCTGTACCAAAGTCTGAAGACGCCTCTGACCAAGATCAAAACTTAGATCAGGTAAAAATTTCAATATTTGTCGAGTCTAAATCAATCCATTCTGAAATGTTTATCTACTGAAATATTGTGACAACCTATAAGAAGGTATAAGCAATCTTATTTTCTTCATAAGTACTCGTATAGGATTTCATTACATAGTTTGGAATATTATAATATGCATCAAACAAGAGACTAATAGAAAGAACTGTAGAGTTTCTAAAGCTTTATATGGAACATTGGTATCTCATTTCTGTAAAAAGATTTTGATATTCCCAAAAAAACATAATACTATATATGTAGTTATGTGAAGCAAATTTTCCATTTTCCTTGTTCAGGTTATATATCGTATAAAACTTCCAGGACCAGCCATATTGGGTGAGGGAAAACCCGAGAATCAAAATCATGCAATTATTTTCACACGCGGAGAAGGTCTGCAGACAATTGACATGAACCAGGTGCTCTATTTCCTGCAGTTTTTAAGTACTAGTAGTCTCATAGCCCGAAAATATAGCTAATTCAATTTCTTATCAACAGGACAACTACATGGAAGAAGCCTTTAAAATGAGAAATTTGCTTCAAGAATTTCTAATCAAACATGGTGTCAGAACTCCAACTATACTTGGACTTAGGGAGCATATATTTACGGGCAGGTGAATGATCATTTCATTCTTATTTACCATATACTGTATATATGCATCTCTGAATTTCTCATTATATTATTTGTCCTTTCAGTGTTTCTTCTCTTGCGTGGTTCATGTCAAACCAGGAGACTAGTTTCGTAACAATTGGACAAAGATTGTTGGCTAACCCACTAAAGTAAGTATCTGGTTTAACAATATATCTTCTAGATAATGGATTGAATATAATGCGCTCTTCATCAATAGGCAGTTAAGTTTATCATTGTCTCATCCAGTTCCTCTATGTCTGCTCATTCAGGGTCAGATTTCACTACGGGCATCCTGATGTGTTTGAAAGACTGTTTCACTTGACCAGAGGGGGTATAAGCAAGGCTTCAAAAGTTGTTAACCTGAGCGAGGACATATTTGCAGGCATCATTTTGCTATTGAAACTTTTTCGTTTCTCCAAATTACTATTGCCAGTCTGTTCACAGTTTCACAATTTGTTTTAGGTTTCAATTCAACACTACGCGGGGGAAATGTTACTCATCATGAATACATTCAAGTTGGTAAAGGAAGAGACGTAGGCCTCAACCAAATATCGCTTTTTGAGGCAAAAATAGCCAATGGAAACGGGGAACAGACAATGAGTCGTGATGTATATAGACTTGGACATCGTTTTGATTTCTTCCGCATGCTCTCATGCTATTTTACTACTGTAGGATTCTACTTCAACACACTGGTAAGAAGTGAAATATGTTTTCTTTACTAGATCTTCTAACTCTGCACCATCTAATACCAATTTCTTTCATGTGGCAGCTCACTGTGCTTATAGTATATGTATTCCTCTATGGCCGCCTTTATCTTGTACTCAGTGGACTTGAGAGAGAGTTAACTACGAGCAAAGCGATTATGGAAAATAAACCTCTTCAAGTAGCTCTTGCCTCTCAATCATTTGTTCAAATCGGCTTTCTTATGGCACTTCCAATGATAATGGAAATAGGACTGGAAAGAGGGTTTAGAAACGCATTTACTGATTTTGTTCTGATGCAACTGCAATTAGCTTCTGTGTTTTTCACATTTTCTCTAGGAACAAAAACCCATTATTATGGTAGAACTTTACTTCATGGGGGTGCACAATACAGAGCTACGGGCCGTGGATTTGTTGTATTTCATGCTAAATTTGCTGAAAATTACAGGCTATACTCGCGCAGTCACTTTGTCAAGGGAATCGAACTTCTGATTTTACTTGTTGTATATGAAATATTCGGTGAATCCTATAGAAGCTCGGTTGCATACATACTGATAACGATATCAATATGGTTCATGGTGGGGACATGGCTTTTCGCTCCCTTTCTTTTTAACCAACCACTATTATTTCACCCATCTACACAGCTAGAAATTAATCATAACCAGAACCAACCAGTGTCATCTCCACTATTAGGACTTTGACTTTAGTTGCCTCTTCTTTTATGTAATAAAAAGAAAACTGGGTTTTCATTGTTTTTTATTTGCTTCTATGTGCCTTTCCCTTGTCAGATTGCACAAGCGCTTAAGCCATTTTTGCGACAATCTGGAGTCTGGTCATCAGTTAGAACACTGGCACAATATTACGAAATGATCATGGGTTTGCTTCTATTCACCCCAGTTGCATTTTTCTCTTGGTTCCCGTTCGTCTCGGAGTTCCAAACACGAATGTTGTTCAACCAAGCATTTAGCAGAGGGTTACAGATCTCACGTATTCTTGGTGGCGGGCAAAAGAAAGACAAATCCTCCCGCAACAAGGAGTAACTGTTTGTCCTGCTCACTCACTTTCAGCATATATATATACGTCTCTTGTGTGTATGTATGTAGTAATCAGAATGGAATCATCGAATACATGTATATGGTACACTTAGAGATACTAGAAACATGCTGATGAGATCTATACATGGTTCCAGATAGTATATATGTATAACCATTAGGTGCTTATTTACCTTGAACTGGCCTTCTATAGCTAGCTAGTAAGAAGTAGCAACTGATTTAGATAGTTATATCTTCTTTTCTAGGTGTATCTAATTGGTATTTCTTTGGATATTAAGGACCGCGGAACTCATTTTGCATAATCCTACTTGAGTACCAATATGAATGGACTTGAGCACAGCCACTTCATATGGAACTGGTTCAATTTGGGTTATAGAAATTTAGAAATACCAAATAGTTAATAAAATTAACTTCAACCAAAACAAGTCTGATGGGTTAAAAAATCAACAATGGCATCTTAAATAGAAAACCTGATTAAGTCCTCCGAAAAGCTCAAAAGGCCTGCAGCATCTTGAATCCTAAGAAAACCTATAAAGTGGTACTAGCCTCCAAAACAAGTCTCGAAAAAGCAGGGTTCTATATAAAAATCAACAATGGCATCTTAAATAGAAAACCTGATTAAGTCCTCCGAAAAGCTCAAAAGGCCTGCAGCATCTTGAATCCTAAGAAAACCTATAAAGTGGTACTAGCCTCCAAAACAAGTCTCGAAAAAGCAGGGTTCTATATAAAAATCAACAATGGCATCTTAAATAGAAAACCTGATTAAGTCCTCCGAAAAGCTCAAAAGGCCTGCAGCATCTTGAATCCTAAGAAAACCTATAAAGTGGTACTAGCCTCCAAAACAAGTCTCGAAAAAGCAGGGTTCTATATAAAAATCAACAATGGCATCTTAAATAGAAAACCTGATTAAGTCCTCCGAAAAGCTCAAAAGGCCTGCAGCATCTTGAATCCTAAGAAAACCTATAAAGTGGTACT
>CM067167.1:282375567-282378067 GCA_034093135.1 Erigeron breviscapus
AGTGATTGTGTATGTTTATATAGAGAGAAAAACACAGTTTTAAAAGAGTAAATCAATGTATGTTTTTTCAAAACGCACACCATAATCCATTTTGACAATGCAACCCTAAACACCCCCTTCGAATTTTAACAGCGGTTAACTAATTTTTCTAATATGACTGAATAAACACTTGAGTCTTGACTCAATCATTCCAAAATCCAGACAACTGGGCTACAAAGAAGTTTGGCAAATTAGGCCCATGCTTATAATAGTCTTTGAGCTGCGTCCTCAAGATTTTGGACGCTCGACGCTATGGACACGGGGAGTCCTTGAGCTGCGTCCTTGGCCAAGAGTCTCCACCAAGAAGTTGGAAGACGAAGGGAGGTGGGGTCGGCAACATTTTTTTTTGTTTTATATATGTGTAGTGTATATATATGTGTATTTGTGTGTGTGAGATAAATTATAAAATAATTGATGATGTGCAAAGAAGTTCCAAAAAGCTTTTCTTTATAGAAAATGAGAGTCCTGAGAAGAGTCCTGGTGATGTGTTGCTGAGTTGGCAGACAAGAAGCTCCAAGAAGCTATGCCTGTTATAAGAACCGGCCTTAGTGCCCTTTTTCAAATTAAAGCGGCCCAACAACACACAAACTTTTGAGTTTTGATACTTGTGAAAATAGGTTATATTCATAATTTGATCAATGTTTTCATAACCGGACCGGATCAAGAACCGGTCTCCTTATTGGTTACTGGTTGGATCGGTTGGATCGGATTAAAGAACCGGATAACTATATAATAAAATATATATAGAACATAAAAAATATATATATATATATATAATATAGATATATATATATATATATATATATATATATATATATATATATATATATATATATATATATATATATATATATATATATATATATATATATATATATATATATATATATATATATATATATATATATATATATATATATATATATATATATATATATATATATATATATATATATATATATATATATATATATATATATATATATATATATATATATATATATATATATATATATATATATATATATATATATATATATATATATATATATATATATATATATATATATATATATATATATATATATATATATATATATATATATATATATATATATATATATATATATATATATATATATATATATATATATATATATATATATATATATATATATATATATATATATATATATATATATATATATATATATATATATATATATATATATATATATATATATATATATATATATATATATATATATATATATATATATATATATATATATATATATATATATATATATATATATATATATATATATATATATATATATATATATATATATATATATATATATATATATATATATATATATATATATATATATATATATATATATATATATATATATATATATATATATATATATATATATATATATATATATATATATATATATATATATATATATATATATATATATATATATATATATATATATATATATATATATATATATATATATATATATATATATATATATATATATATATATATATATATATATATATATATATATATATATATATATATATATATATATATATATATATATATATATATATATATATATATATATATATATATATATATATATATATATATATATATATATATATATATATATATATATATATATATATATATATATATATATATATATATATATATATATATATATATATATATATATATATATATATATATATATATATATATATATATATATATATATATATATATATATATATATATATATATATATATATATATATATATATATATATATATATATATATATATATATATATATATATATATATATATATATATATATATATATATATATATATATATATATATATATATATATATATATATATATATATATATATATATATATATATATATATATATATATATATATATATATATATATATATATATATATATATATATATATATATATATATATATATATATATATATATATATATATATATATATATATATATATATATATATATATATATATATATATATATATATATATATATATATATATATATATATATATATATATATATATATATATATATATATATATATATATATATATATATATATATATATATATATATATATATATATATATATATATATATATATATATATATATATATATATATATATATATATATATATATATATATATATATATATATATATATATATATATATATATATATATATATATATATATATATATATATATATATATATATATATATATATATATATATATATATATATATATATATATATATATATATATATATATATATATATATATATATATATATATATATATATATATATATATATATATATATA
>CM067167.1:282383067-282386364 GCA_034093135.1 Erigeron breviscapus
TTATTTACGCTTTTAGTCCTATAGTAATGAAAAGACCAGAATACCCATCATGTGTAGGTCATGTGACCTCTCATTTAACGTCCGTTAGTCATTTGGACTAAAACTGTTGACGGAGCAAACAAATTTGGACTAAAACTGTAATTTTTGAAAGCTAGGGATGAAACCTGCAAGTTGGAGACCACGACAGGGACAAAAATTGTAATTAACTCTAATTATAATTATGAAAACATTGATTGATATGAAATAGGGAAGACAACCACCATGAATGATTATGACAAATTTTTATGTTATGATAAATATAAGATAAGAAGTAAAGGGATTAACCACTGGGTTAAACCCCAGTGGCCAGGGGTGTTTCACTAAACCTGCTATGCGGGGTCCCAGGGGAGTTTACTCCAAGGTCTCAAGTTCGAACCTTGGTAGGTTCTCCTCGACGGTATTTTCCAATTAAGGAGGTGGTATGATGAGAAAAGTTATTTAAGATCCGCTTAGTGCGGGACCCTTTCGTTGTGCGATTTGCACACATCATACGCGTCTGAGGTAAAATTCACTTGTCAAAGAAAAAGAAAAAGTAAAGGGATTAGAAAGGATGGGTTGTATGGTAACTTGTGGAGTGCAAAAAGCCATCCACTCTGACTTGCCTTGTTGAACTTGACAATTTAATTCATGGAATGGAATTTTCGTGTATAAACACAACAAATATGCCACGTGGAATTATGAAAAGGATATTTATGATTGAAAGACTAATAGTTTCCTCCACTCCACACACGATGAACATTTAAGCAATTGCCGTATAGATATTTAGACAAACATGATAATGGTCGTTATCCACTAAAAACGAAATCCTCATATGAATAAAAAAAAACAAAAAACAAAGGGATCTTATTTTTCTAGATAAATAAATGTACACGATACTACCATACATGACACATTCATGAAACTGACGCATGTCGATAATAATAACAATCTTTTGCAGGTGTTTAAATTTTCTAAATATCCTAGTTTCCATTTTGCAAAATCAATTTGAACAATCTAATACAACTTTGGATTTAATATCGATCACTACACTATATGGATAGTCGTGTGTGACTAGCACACATTCAGCGGTATAAATAATAGTCATTGGAACTTATATTACAAGATATATATTCGAGAACAATATGGCAGGCGTGGATGTTTTCTTATGATAGTCTCTGCTTTTAGAATATCTGTATCGAAAAATAGTGGACACTGACCAAATGAAACTATCGAGAAGGAAAAAGCCTCTAGGAAATGATCTCTGTCTCGAAGCTCTCTGTCGAAGGTAAAGTCAAAAGAAGTTTCTAATTTGACAACATGAAATGAAAGTACTTACGGCCCTTCTAAAATACGGTTAGGTATACACTAGCTTGGCTCTAGGCCTCTAGCCCATTAACAACTCATTTGATTATATTCACGAATTTTAATAATCTAAGAGTATATTCGATTAGGATATGATGTGTGCATGAGTGTGTATACACATTATTATAAAAGATGTTGACTTAACATAAGCTTGTTGAAGAAATTCATAAAAGTTTAACTCTCGGGATATTATAACATGAAGACGAAAGGACTCATGTCATGTGACATTTTAAATAGGAAAATGATACGAGTAAAATTATCAGAATTATCTATTATCCTACCACATTGTATAATTTAAGCAGCAATCAGTACAAGTAAGTATTGCATATTTGTAGCATACATGTATTAAGTGGTATGGTAAAGAAACTTTGTTATAAAAATATCTAATAATTATCAAACTGCAGCTGATCTCAAGGAGCATGTGATTAAGCCTGTTGTTCCTGCCAATTACCTTGATGAGAAGACCATCTTCCATCTTAATCCGTCTGGCCGTTTTGTCATTGGTGGACCTCATGGCGATGCTGGACTCACCGGGCGTAAGATCATTATCGATACCTATGGTGGTTGGGGTGCTCACGGTGGTGGTGCTTTCTCCGGAAAAGACCCAACGAAGGTGGACAGGAGTGGTGCATACATTGTGAGGCAAGCTGCAAAGAGCATTGTGGCCTGTGGGTTAGCCAGGAGAGCCATTGTCCAGGTGTCTTACGCCATTGGTGTCCCTGAGCCTTTGTCTGTTTTTGTTGACACCTATGGAACCGGAAAGATTCATGACAGAGAGATTCTAAAGATTGTCAAAGAAAACTTCGATTTCAGGCCAGGAATGATCTCCATCAACCTTGATCTTAAAAGAGGAGGCAACAAGAGGTTCTTGAAGACGGCTGCATACGGACATTTTGGCAGGACAGACCCTGATTTCACCTGGGAGGTGGTTAAGGAACTCAAATGGGAGAAGGCATAAGAAGCTTTGTTTGTTGAAACCATTTGTTGCTAGTAACCCTAAACCATATGCCTGTTGGCTTAATGATAAATGTGTGTTCTTTTTCTTTTCTTCCTTTGTAATTTACAATAGATTTGTTTGTTTTTGTTTAACAAGAAGCTAAAACAGAGGTAGAAGTTGGAGGGCCTATGTGGTGATATTTTGTGTTACTATTTGGAGGCACTGCCTGTTAGAATTAGAAGATTACGGGATCAGAACGAAATCATCACTTCCCAAATATAAGGAATCCGACTTTGAGTAGAATTAGGCAACAAGCGAGTCTTAGGCAGCAAGCAATAGAGTTTCCATATTTACTTGTATTAGAATTATATAAATAGAGGAGCCAAGGATGTAATCGACATCAAGCAAATCAATAAGAAAAACCCTTTTTAATTCTTCTGTTTTAGTTTACATGGTATCAGAGCTACGAAGCTCATCATCTACCCAATAACCATTCAGTCGACTCGCAAACCATCGAGCTACCACCATGGGTGAACCCGGCAGTGGCTCGGGTTCCGAGTTGGCCCTTCAACTTTCGAATTGGCTACAGAATAATAGCCAACAACAACAACAACCAAAACTTTCCGACAATCTTCAAATTAACCTAAAATTAAACAACCAGAATTATGCCTTATGGACTCGAATGATTCGAGTTGCCATAGGTGGAAAATCCAAAACCCTATTGAGTCACTTAACCGAAAACCGACCTGAAAAGGCAACATCAGAACAAAACGAGATATGGGAACAAGAAGACCTGGTCGTCTTTTCATGGCTGATTCAAAACATTGATCTTGTTCGGCCCCACGGGCCGACCCGCTCCCTTCACAAGTCACAACACAATAGCTACACATTTAAATACCGACCAACACATATTATCGACCCGAATATACCACATTGCCATTTAACTCACAAAACGACCCAATTAATTCATTAACTCAATT
>CM067167.1:282394864-282414918 GCA_034093135.1 Erigeron breviscapus
TTTTTTTTTTTTTTTTTTTTTTTTTTTTTTTTTTTTTTTTTTTTTTTTTTTTTTTTTTTTTTTTTTTTTTTTTTTTTTTTTTTTTTTTTTTTTTTTTTTTTTTTTTTTTTTTTTTTTTTTTTTTTTTTTTTTTTTTTTTTTTTTTTTTTTTTTTTTTTTTTTTTTTTTTTTTTTTTTTTTTTTTTTTTTTTGTCCCTTTTCTCTCTTCTTTTTCTTTTTTTTCTTCTATTTCTCTCTCTCGCAACCACGCACCACCGGACTACCATCACCTCACGACGGTTTAGAAAGAAGAAGAGACGTTCAAGCTTCAACACAAGTCGTTATAGATCTGACCATGCTCGATTATTATGTTTTTCTCTTCGGTTTCGGTAACCATAGTGGGGTGGTGGTTCTCGGTTTCTGAGTCTTTATTGTTCTTCATTATTCTTACTTAATCTTCTTTAAAATGTATTTCTAAGATCTTTATAAAGGTTTTCTGTCCAAAATCTTCTATTCAAGTGATTTCTAATTAGCGTAAATCTTTATTTATTTCAAGATCATAAGCACCGGTCCTCACTTACAAATCTTTGGTCACAAAATTATTTCGAGTCTTGTAGAAAATTATCTTGAGTAATTTTTGTCCAAAACAGTAACAACCCCATACTCACTTTTCCCTAAATAAATTTACCATAAAATATAAATTATAAAACTGTATAACAAACTATATAAATATTTAATCATTAATTTCAAAAAATCATTTTTTGTTATAAAAATATGGGAATGGATATTCGTACCACATAATTTGATTAATTTACCACAATGTACACATTTTATAATATATTATATAAATATCTAGAGAAATTGTCACAAATCGTCCCTGTGGTTTGCTCGATTCGCATTTTCATCCCTGTGCTTTTTTTATCATTAGGTGTCCCTGTACTTTTCATTTTCATTGCTAGTCGTCCTGCCACTAACAACCGTTAGTTTTCATCCGTTAAACCCCTCATGTGCAATGCACATGAGGGCATTTTCGTCCAATTTGTAACCATAGGGACTATTTGTGATAAAACATCTTTGAGGGACTATTTGTAATAAAAGACAAAAACTCATCATCTTCCTCCCTCTCTCACTCCCACCACCAGCCAAACTTCCGGCCACCCTCACAGCCTCATGCCGCCGCTCTTTTTCACAATAAAAAACTCCGGCCATCATCCCCAACAACAATTAGGGTTTCATCTTTAATCACAACCACAGAACCGTCGCCGCTGCTGCTGCTCCGCCACTCTACCGCCGCTGTTGTTGCTGTTTCGTTTTCCAGCCACCACTACACGACTCCATAACATCCGAGGAAAGTATGAAACGTAAGTATCAATCTTCCAAACAAACCCATTTTTCCCCTCTCTCTAAAAACCCTAATCTTTTCTTTTTTTTCTTCTATTTCTCTCTCTCGCAGCCACGCACCACCGGACTACCATCACCTCACGACGGTTTAGAAAGAAGAAGAGACGTTCAAGCTTCAACACAAGTCGTTATAGATCTGACCATGCTCGATTATTATGTTTTTCTCTTCGGTTTCGGTAACCATAGTGGGGTGGTGGTTCTCGGTTTCTGGCGAACTTTTCCGGCGGTGGCAGGTGGTGGCCGGCCGGTCAGAAGTGGTGGTCGGAGTTGTGTGGGAGAAGGAATCCAAAGATTTTTTTTTAATCCAATATTTTTATCACAAATAGTCCCTATGGTTACAAACTGGACGAAAATGTCCTCATGTGCATTGCACATGAGGGGTTTAACGGATGAAAACTAACGGTTGTTAGTGGCAGGGACGATTATCAATGAAAATGAAAAGTACAGGGACGCCTAATGATAAAAAAAGCACATGAATGAAAATGTGAAACGAGCAAACGACAGGGACGATTTTTGACAATTTCTCAAATATCTAATGCACAATTATAGCAAATTCATCGAATTATATGGTACTAATATTACACCCTTAAAAATATAACCACCCTTCATATATCGGTCGCAAATAACAATAATTTAGCAATCAAGAGTCAAGACTTAAGAGCCTTGGATAATGTAGATTGAGTAAACCATTATAAAAGATTAAAAGTACACATCACGTGATATGCGTCGTGGTACAACTCAGATACATGGATTCCAGTTTGGAACACCATTGACTTTGACTCTCTTATTTGACTTTCCATAACAACAAAATCTGAATCTAACCCAGATCGAATAATACAAACTTATAGTAATAAAAAAAAAAGAAAAAGATAACGATCACCATCCGCCAGCAACCTTAGCAGCTTCCAAATCGGCGGCTTGATTCAGCAAACTCTGTGCATCGTCATCTTCAATCACCATCTTAATCGGCGACGAACCCAACCGATCAGCTATCTCCAACATGATCTTCTTCATCTCCGACCTGAACTCATCTTTATCCACACTGCCGCTATGATCTCTATCAAACCTCATAAACACTGAATCGTACAGCCGAGTTAGTTCTTCAGACGGCATGGCAGTGTCAAATCCGAAGTGGGTTTCAAGTACACGCATGGATTCGAAGGCATTGCGCATCTCCGACAGGGATAAGACGCCGTCGTTGTTGGCGTCTAGGGATGTGAACTGTGCGTCGACACTTGTTTTGAAGTGGGCTTCGTCGTTTACGAAGCAACGGACTGTTGACCCGTCGATTATTATTACACCCATTATACTAGATTACAAATTAAACTGTGTGTGTGTGAGAGAGAGTGAGTGAGTGAGCTAGTGAGAGTGTATTATTTTGGTGAAGGAGGGATGTGTAGCGAATTGAATGGGTGGTGGTGAAGTTATTTATGCTTTTGTGGAGATAAGATTCGTTTTCTTATTTGATCAATTAAAACGTGCATGTTTGGATTTGGATTTGTGGCTGATTTGTATTTTTTTTTTCTTTTTTTTTTTTTTTTTTTTTTTTTTTTTTTTTTTTTTTTTTTTTTTTTTTTTTTTTTTTTTTTTTTTTTTTTTTTTTTTTTTTTTTTTTTTGTCCCTCTCTCTAAAAACCCTTATCTTTTCTTTTTTTTTCTTCTATTTCTCTCTCTCGCAACCACGCACCACCGGACTACCATCACCTCACGACGGTTTAGAAAGAAGAAGAGACGTTCAAGCTTCAACACAAGTCGTTATAGATCTGACCATGCTCGATTATTATGTTTTTCTCTTCGGTTTCGGTAACCATAGTGGGGTGGTGGTTCTCGGTTTCTGGCGAACTTTTCCGGCGGTGGCAGGTGGTGGCCGGCCGGTCAGAAGTGGTGGTCGGAGTTGTGTGGGAGAAGGAATCCAAAGATTTTTTTTTAATCCAATATTTTTATCACAAATAGTCCCTATGGTTACAAACTGGACGAAAATGTCCTCATGTGCATTGCACATGAGGGGTTTAACGGATGAAAACTAACGGTTGTTAGTGGCAGGGACGATTATCAATGAAAATGAAAAGTACAGGGACGCCTAATGATAAAAAAAGCACATGAATGAAAATGTGAAACGAGCAAACGACAGGGACGATTTTTGACAATTTCTCAAATATCTAATGCACAATTATAGCAAATTCATCGAATTATATGGTACTAATATTACACCCTTAAAAATATAACCACCCTTCATATATCGGTCGCAAATAACAATAATTTAGCAATCAAGAGTCAAGACTTAAGAGCCTTGGATAATGTAGATTGAGTAAACCATTATAAAAGATTAAAAGTACACATCACGTGATATGCGTCGTGGTACAACTCAGATACATGGATTCCAGTTTGGAACACCATTGACTTTGACTCTCTTATTTGACTTTCCATAACAACAAAATCTGAATCTAACCCAGATCGAATAATACAAACTTATAGTAATAAAAAAAAAAGAAAAAGATAACGATCACCATCCGCCAGCAACCTTAGCAGCTTCCAAATCGGCGGCTTGATTCAGCAAACTCTGTGCATCGTCATCTTCAATCACCATCTTAATCGGCGACGAACCCAACCGATCAGCTATCTCCAACATGATCTTCTTCATCTCCGACCTGAACTCATCTTTATCCACACTGCCGCTATGATCTCTATCAAACCTCATAAACACTGAATCGTACAGCCGAGTTAGTTCTTCAGACGGCATGGCAGTGTCAAATCCGAAGTGGGTTTCAAGTACACGCATGGATTCGAAGGCATTGCGCATCTCCGACAGGGATAAGACGCCGTCGTTGTTGGCGTCTAGGGATGTGAACTGTGCGTCGACACTTGTTTTGAAGTGGGCTTCGTCGTTTACGAAGCAACGGACTGTTGACCCGTCGATTATTATTACACCCATTATACTAGATTACAAATTAAACTGTGTGTGTGTGAGAGAGAGTGAGTGAGTGAGCTAGTGAGAGTGTATTATTTTGGTGAAGGAGGGATGTGTAGCGAATTGAATGGGTGGTGGTGAAGTTATTTATGCTTTTGTGGAGATAAGATTCGTTTTCTTATTTGATCAATTAAAACGTGCATGTTTGGATTTGGATTTGTGGCTGATTTGTATTTTTTTTTTCTTTTTACAACTCATTTTTTTGGTAAAAGGTTACCCGTTGACTTTTATATAATCATCAAATTAACAGTACAAGTCGCGTGATTAAGTATCACACTAATTCATATATGGGACAGGCCCCATATATGTAAACAAATAACACTAAACGAAGTACAATGGCAATCAAATACCAGATATATCAAGCCTACCTATATTACAAACAAGTAGACGTAGGATCCAAGTGAGATAGTACCATGAATCAATTATCAGCAAACAAACAATCTCCATGCACCTTCCAAGTATTAAGAATGGAAGTAACTCTCGCAGTCCTTCTGAACCTTAACTTCATGAGTCTCAAACGAACAACAGAAACAATATTGTCGCATAGAACATCCGGTGGCCTGGTATGATTAGCAAACAATCTTTGATTCCTTTCTTGCCAAACAAAGTAGGCAGCCGCTGCAACAAGTAATCTACCCACAACATTATAAAGAGACTTAGATTTTGATCGGGTAATGAGGCAGTCTACGATAGCATCCCACATAGGGGGAACATATTCCATATATGCTCGATCTCTAATAGTTAACCAAACCTTTGCCGAATAGGGACATTCGAAGAAGAGGTGTTTGTGTGAGTCAAAATCAGCAATGCACAGCGGACAGCACATCATATTCATATCTTTCCTTCTCGATGGGCTCCATTGCATAATTTTGTCTTGGGTCAGCAATTTACCACGCATAATCAGCCACATGTTAAATGCATGTTTTGGTATACATTGCGAGTACCAAACAGCCTCCACCCAAGGAACTAGTGGCTCACTGCTACGAATCGAATTCCAAACAATACTCGATGAAAAATGTTGTTCAACATTATCAACCTTCCACGTGATACCATCATGCCTATCTGAATTAAGAAACAGATTAGGTATAGTAGTAAAACCTGGAAACAAGGTATACCAATTCGAAGGCCACAACCATGCCCCTTCAACATTTATGTCCGCCACTTTTGAGTCCATAGAGAATCCAGCTCTTTGAATCTCCCTAGGTCTTACAAAATTACTGAGCGGGCCAATGTCACTCCATGAATCAAACCAAGCAGATGTCTGACGACCACTACCTAGTTTAACCCATATAAAGTTCCGAACAGATTAACGTAATTGCAACAGCTTACGCCAACTCCAAGTGTTATTAGCCGGGATCGGGACATCCCAAAAACTCCGCCGCTTAAGTTTTTAATCATAAACCCAATAAACCCATAGTGATTCTTGTTTTGTAAGTATACTCCATATATGAGATGTCATAAGGGCTTTATTCATTTCAGCAATACGACGAATACCCAACCCCTTCATATTTTGGAACACACCGCTTTCCATGAAACCTTTGCCTTACCTTTCTGCATAGGTCCTTGACACCATAGGAACCCCCTCATCTTCTTTTCAAGCTGATTTATGATTCTTGTAGGAAGGATAAAAACAGATGACCAATGGACATTTAAAAAAGATAGAACAGATATAATCAACTGTAATCTGCCGGCAAACGAGAGGAATTTATTCCTCCAATCTGTTATACGTTTCTCCATTCTTTCAACCAGGACTTCACAGTCTTTATACAACAATCGTGATGATATTAAAGGAACACCCAAGTACCTGATAGGAAGTTTACCCTCCTCAAAAGGCATAAAGCTGGGAATGGACAGTTTTACAAGTTCAGAAACATTACAAAAGAAAGCGGTACTCTTTTGTATACTAGGAACCAAGCCCGACATCTTTTTAAACAACTCTAACGAATCCATGATAACTGAAGCTGATCTATCATCACCACGTGCGAATAAGAAAAGATCATCTGCAAAGCATAAATTTATGATACGTTGCTTCTCACACCGGTTGTGAAATCTGAAAGAGGAGTCCAACCGTACAACATGCTGTAATATCAAAGTAAGCACTTCCATAACCATTGTAAACAGATATGGTGACATAGGGTCACCCTGTCTTAGACCTCTCTTCCCTTTAAAGTAGCCATAAACATTACCATTAATGCACAATGGGAATGATGTAGAAGATACACATATCATAATCCAATTAACCATTACCGAATGAAATCCAAAACCAAATAAAGCTGCTCGTAAGAACTTCCAATCAACTATATCATATGCCTTCTGGATATTTACTTTAAATGCACATCTTGGCGATCCAACATCTCTATGGTAGTTATGCATAAGTTCTTGTGTCAAGAGAATATTATCAGATATCTTCCTTCCTGGAATAAAAGCTGATTGGTTGATACTAACCACCCCTTTCAGTCCCTCATTAATACGATTAGCAATGATCTTGCTAATGCATTTATAAATAACATTACAACAAGAAATAGGCCGATAATCTGAAATATAGGAAGGAGTAGAAACCTTAGGAATGAGAGCTATTAAGGTATGGTTCAACTCTTGTAGCAGCTTCCCTTTTCGAAAAAAATCATGGATTGCCAAGGAGACGTCCTGCCCAACAGTAGACCACGAATGCTTAAAAAAAGCTGAAGTGAAACCATCTGGGCCCGGGGCCTTATTTTCAGCGATAGAGAACATAGCTTTTTTAATTTCATCATCAGTAACTAAGCGAAGCATCCTCTGCACAACAGAATCTTCTAGTTGCTTAGTAAATAATTCAGTGAACGCATGGGCCACCATTCTGTAACACCCCAAGCCAAGGCTCAGAATATCACGGAGATCATATAGCACAAGGTGGAATTAATGTAGAACATGATCTAAATGCAAATAAAGGATTCAGTGAATCCATACAATAAAAGGAACAAGTATCAAAATATAACAGAAGCAAGTAATCGTCAAGGTTTACAAAACGACATCGAAAGAATGCTATCAATCCTAAGTACAATGCAACATAAGGCAAATGGATCCTTGATCCATATAAGTCCAGTCTGGGTTCAACAGCAAGCAAACAATCAAACTCCACGTCCTGGATAACCTGGTTACCTGAAAAGTGTACTAAGCATAGTCAACACAAGGTTGGTGAGTTCGCAGTAATGGTCCATAAGGAACCATCGACAATAATCATAATATACGAGTAGAGGCAAAACATGACTTACAGTGAGCCTCTAAGAACAACACAACAACATCCACCACAAGATTATACACAACAAATAAAACGCGTAATAAACATTATACCCAAGTAACGTTCATAACATCAATTCAAAACAGGTATCATATCCTCTTCAGTGGGATTGATACACAACAATAATTCATATCCTCTTCAGTGGGATTGATACACAACAATAATTCATATCCTCTTCAGTGGGATAGATACACAACATAAGTCATATCCTCCTCAGTGGGATAGATACACAACATAAGTCATATCCTCTTCAGTGGGATAGATACACAACAATAATTCATATCCTCTTCAGTGGGATAGATACACAACATAAGTCATATCCTCTTCAGTGGGATAGATACACAACATAAGTCATATCCTCTTCAGTGGGATAGATACACAACATAAGTCATATCCTCTTCAGTGGGATAGATACACAACAATAATTCATATCCTCTTCAGTGGGATAGATACACAACATAAGTCATATCCTCTTCAGTGGGATAGATACACAACATAAGTCATATCCTCTTCAGTGGGATAGATACACAACATAAGTCATATCCTCTTCAGTGGGATAGATACACAACAATAAGTCATATCCTCTTCAGTGGGATTGATACACAACAATAATTCATATCCTCTTCAGTGGGATAGATACACAACATAAGTCATATCCTCTTCAGTGGGATAG
This sequence comes from Erigeron breviscapus, assembly GCA_034093135.1. NCBI lineage: Eukaryota > Viridiplantae > Streptophyta > Magnoliopsida > Asterales > Asteraceae > Erigeron > Erigeron breviscapus. Next base: position 282,403,162 of record CM067167.1, read on the forward strand.
ATACACAACATAAGTCATATCCTCTTCAGTGGGATTGATACACAACAATAAGTCATATCCTCTTCAGTGGGATTGATACACAACAATAATTCATATCCTCTTCAGTGGGATAGATACACAACATAAGTCATATCCTCTTCAGTGGGATTGATACACAACAATAATTCATATCCTCTTCAGTGGGATAGATACACAACATAAGTCATATCCTCTTCAGTGGGATAGATACACAACATAAGTCATATCCTCTTCAGTGGGATAGATACACAACAATAATTCATATCCTCTTCAGTGGGATAGATACACAACATAAGTCATATCCTCTTCAGTGGGATTGATACACAACAATAATTCATATCCTCTTCAGTGGGATAGATACACAACATAAGTCATATCCTCTTCAGTGGGATAGATACACAACATAAGTCATATCCTCTTCAGTGGGATAGATACACAACAATAAGTCATATCCTCTTCAGTGGGATTGATACACAACAATAATTCATATCCTCTTCAGTGGGATAGATACACAACATAAGTCATATCCTCTTCAGTGGGATAGATACACAACATAAGTCATATCCTCTTCAGTGGGATAGATACACAACATAAGTCATATCCTCTTCAGTGGGATAGATACACAACAATAATTCATATCCTCTTCAGTGGGATAGATACACAACATAAGTCATATCCTCTTCAGTGGGATAGATACACAACATAAGTCATATCCTCTTCAGTGGGATAGATACACAACATAAGTCATATCCTCTTCAGTGGGATAGATACACAACAATAATTCATATCCTCTTCAGTGGGATAGATACACAACATAAGTCATATCCTCTTCAGTGGGATAGATACACAACATAAGTCATATCCTCTTCAGTGGGATAGATACACAACAATAAGTCATATCCTCTTCAGTGGGATAGATACACAACAATAAGTCATATCCTCTTCAGTGGGATAGATACACAACATAAGTCATATCCTCTTCAGTGGGATAGATACACAACATACATACATCACAAGTCCATCAATCATCAAACATCAAACTAAAGTAAACCATACGTACATACACTTAGGAGGATTCTACTTTCTTCGAATCCTAGATGCTTATATATAGGGTCACCCGCAGCCTTCCCACCACACCTAAAATCCTTTGAAAGTAAAGCCGACCTCTATGTATGTACTTCTATCCTAAAGAGTTACAATATCGCAACCAAATTCGTAAACCATCACACGATCAATCCAAAACCGTCTACCAAACGACAATTAATCGGGAATCAACTAGACACACAATCAAGTCAACCAACCAAACAAACAACACGTATATGTACACTTTCAGCCCGAATCTCTATTGAGTAGGGAGCTACGAACTCACCTTGATCGGCAAAGAAGCTTAAGTCGAGTAAATGAAAGATTAATAGCGAGTATTGGGTCCCACGTGTTCACAACCTATCAAAGCATGCCATATATCATACTGTCAACTTTATAATCAGAAACAAGTTGGTTCCTTAGGTTTAAGTTGAGTCACGAACCCACAATTACTTTCTTAACATTACCGAGTGTGAAGCATAACACTTTGACTTGCCATTTTTAGAAATGCACGAAGATTCATACAAAAATAAGTTACTACGTGAAACTAGACTCTCTTACGATTCCAACGATAGGTCATATGACTTATTTGGACTTACGGACCAAAAGTTATTAACGTTGTAAAATTGACGCGCATAATTTCACAGAAGGTATCCACTGCGCCGCAGTGAGCCAGAACCATGCTCACTGCGCCGCAGTGGGCTAAATCGACCCAGAGACCAGAACATTGCCACTGCGCCGCAGTGGGGAAGGGCTGTGCCCACTGCGCCGCAGTGGGCTAAATCGACCCAGAGACCAGAACATTGCCACTGCGCCGCAGTGGGGAAGGGCTGTGCCCACTGCGCCGCAGTGGCCACCTCCTGCAGCCTGCACCTGCAGCTCCAAGTGCAGAAAACCCAACCCAAAACACTCCAATTCGACCCAAACCTTCCCAAAACGACTTGTAGGAGTTTGTAACTCAATTTGAGGTATAACTAAACACCATTAACCATAAATAAACATAACCCAAACCACAATTTCGACCAAAACATCAAAATCACACCCAAATCCTTCAAACCCTAAATAAACCCTAATTTGACCCAAAACAAGATTTAAGCCGATTTAGGACTTGTAAATGTTCAAGATGACTAGAAATGCATAAACAAACATAAGTAGGTATAAATAAGATGAATTAGGCTTACCAAAACTCCTCCTTGAGCTAGAACCCAAAATTAGGTCAAAATGGATAAAACCTTGCACTATGACTTTGATTCTTCGATATGGTGACAAAGAGATGAAGACGATGATGATTCTCGAGTTAAACTAGTTCCACAACGCCAAATGATGCTAGAGAAATGAAGAGAGAAGATGGTTTGGTCTTGCTTTGCTTTTGAGAGAAAGAGAGAAAGAGATAGATAGATAGAAATGAAATGAGAGGGGGAGAAAGGGATAAGGGGGGGGGGAAATGGGTCTTGGGGCTGGTGGGTCATAGACTACCCACGGGCCGACCCGTTTCTCTTTTCAAGCCAAGTTACAATCGTTACCCTATTAAACATCGAATAAACATATTAACGACCCGACCAACATACCACATAGTCATATAATCACAAATGGGCCCAATTATTTCATTCCACAAGTTTGTTAGTCAAATTACACAAAAAGTCAATGGGTCAAGATTCACGGATGTTACATTATTCCCCCGTCAAAAGAATTTCGTCCCGAAATTCAGCAAATCACCAATAGTTAGACAAATGTGGGTACTTAGGTCTCAACTCTAACGGTCTCCATCACACATCGACCCACTTCCTTCGTAGCATGCAAGCTAGTTGCTATCTTCTTAGTTTGAGAAGTTGTTCTTGTCATTCCAATTACTATTCTAGGCCCGCTGCATTGGCTTTCTTTGATTCTTGGCTCATCCATCGGAGAGTAACACCTCTACTACTTAATGCTTCGGTTAGTGACATTCGAATATTCGCGTAACAACCTTCATTGCACAAGATTTCCGCCATGGTCATAGGCACATTTTCTTCACATGTGATCAAGTCTCAAGTCGGTATGAGTACCCGTTGCTCGTTGAATGGCTCCCTGAATTGGAGTTAAGCGACTTTCTTTAGCTGAAATGATAGAAATCGAATCTCTGTGCACTTACACCATTTCTTCTACATACTAATGTGTCAAGTTGTCAGATTTTATCGGTTTCGTCGTATAGTGACCACTCCTTGTCGTCGGCGACTTCATGGTGAAATCCATTACAATTTGTTTTCCTTCGAATCTCCCTCCCGGTCTTTCACTACGAGCTTATTCGCATCTCAGAGGTCTGTAAGGGTTTTGACCACGCGCGCGATGTTAAGTAGTTAAGCATATACGAAATTTAAGCTATCCAGATGGGACAAGCCCGGTAGTCACCCAGAAATCGTTCGGAAGACTCAAGATTAAAAGAGACGACGTTAGTTTTCAGATTCTTGAGATGGTAGTTCTAAGGACCTTTAAGTTGGAAGATGTACATGAAACCCTAAAAACCCTACCGTTAGATATTTTTACATTAGTAACCCTACTATACAATTAAGAATCATATTAACCGTTGCATTCAGATTTTACTCACTTTATCGCCAGGAACCTTAATATCATAGATCATAAAGTACGTGAAGAGTTTGTCGTCTTCTAGAGTCAAGATACATGCACGGGGTATTTGGCCGAATTTAGTTAGAGAGTCGCTAAACATCCAAAAATTTTAAACATATAATTCCAAAACACACGAACGAAGGTAACCCAAAGGAGTAACGTTAGGATAAACGAGATCATATTCTGTTCCAATATCGAATAGCGCCATAATATAATGACCGTTAAGAGAAAGGTACCTTAACCAACGTTTGGATCATTTTGGCCTCCATTGCCAATTCCCGCAAAAGCTCGGCCACGAGGATGAACTTGATGGCCTTGTTGGCCACGGTTTTGGTTCGGCCCGGTAATTTGGAGTTGATTCGGATGGACCGCCACTTCAACTTGTTGGCCAATCCATTGTGGACAATTATTCCGGTAGTGATCAGGGCTTCCACATTTAAAGCACGTACCCCATGGAAAGTTGCCTTGAGGATGAATGGTTTGAAGGGGTACTACATTCAATGGCGCCGCTTTCGGTGCTCTACAATTCTTGGACATGTGTCCAACTTGGTTGCAATTAAAACACGCCCTGCATTGAACGTTGGTGGGGTGGTGACTGTTGCATCTTTCACATAATGGGTGAGGTCCTGCATAAGCTTTCTTCACCGGTCCCGTCGCCGCCATCACTCTACCCCTATTAGCATCTTTGGGATTAAACCTTCCCATTTTCTTCACCCCACTTGATTCTCCCACTTCCTTTCTCTTGTTTGTTGAGGAGTTACTTAAAACACCGCCTCTCAACAAGTCTTCAGTCACACTCCCGGCTTGGTTAACAGCGTCGGCCAAAGTAGTAGGCATGTTAGAGTTTACATATGATCGGACTTGAGGATTCAAGCCCAATACAAACTTCTGAATGGCCTGAGGCTCGGTACCCACCAAGTGAGGAATGAGGGTAGACAACTCTTGAAATCGTCTAACATAGCCCTTGTAATCGGCTCCTTCCATGTTGAGGTTAGCAAATTCGATGGTCAAATTTTGTAGTTCATAGGGAGGACAAAACTTTGCCTTCACTTTGTTCTTGAAGTCAATCCACTCCAAGTTATAAGTCCGCCCCAACGTTATCTCTTGGTTCCACCAACTCAAAGCGTCATGTCTAAACATGCCGGATGCATAAGAAATCCGGTCATCATAGGTGCAATGACTCCTTTCAATCACCGCCTCGATCGCCTCAAACCACCTTATACATTCCGTGGGACCACCTTTTCCATCAAACTCCGGTGCCCCACAACTTTTAAAGTCTTTAAATATACATCCTTGACGGTGTCCACCATATTGATTATTCATGGGCATTCCGATATTAATTTCCACTGGTCCCTCTCCTTCACCCTCTACGGCATGAGGTTGCGCATTTTCATTATTCATATTTTCTGGGGCTTCGTTGTTTTGAGGCCCATTGTTGTGCCCAAGATTTGCCGTGACTTGAGCAATAATGGTTGGCATGATATTGGCGATCGTTTGAGCGATCACTTCAGCCATGTTTGGCTCAGGAACTTCACCACGACCTCTTCCTTGGCCTCTACCACGACCTCTACCACGGCCCCTACCTCTACCTCCTTGTACCTCCGGTTGAGCTTCCGGTTGAGGTTCTTCCGGTTCAGCCCTATAGTTCGTTCCAGCTCTTCTTGGTCTCACCATTTCTATAAAGCAAGTGACACGTTGACCCGAGAGTTAGTCTCAAATGCTCACATGTTAGTCACACAAGTAGTCAATGCTCTCATACCGATACCACATACTCATTTCATATCATTAAGCTAAGGCAAGAGTGCTAGAATCCTATGAGATTGTTACTTAGCGTATTATCATGTCAACTTCATTACAATTGTTCATTATTAACTCAAGTAATCATGCTCAATACATCATAAAATCAAACAATTAACACAAATGGGTTAAGTATAATCTGAATTCGATATGCTCTCTAGTTATTGACCAGGTATGTATACAGGGTGTACCAACGGCTAACCCTCCACCCAATCAACTTCCATTAAGCATATCGGTTCCCTATTATACACTAAGCCAAGCAACTAACACGAATGATTCAAGGTATAATCCGAATTCGATATGCTCTCTAGTTATTGACCAGGTATGTATACAGGGTGTACCAACGGCTAACCCTCCACCCAATCAACTTCCATTAAGCATATCGGTTCCTTATTATACTCTAAGCCATGCATGCGCAATCCATGATGTCATTGACTTGTTATAATGTTGGGCGACCATAAAAGAGTTGATCGGGTTCTTTTAGGGTTGCCACAATATTATACTAAGTTAATAACATAACTTCATTTTGCTCTAAAGCATCCAACAAACATCAATCAGTAGCAACAATCCATAACAATGACAATCCATCTCGATCAATTGCACACATTAACCACATTGTACCCATTCCACATTCATCACGTTGAATTCAAGCCAGCACATAAGTGGTCTTAACTACGAACTCACAATATACACTTTCTAGGGTTCACAGAATTCACGTTGCACACAAATTTCCTAACCATGCATGCTATATGAAGAGTTTTAACTTAAGCCGTAGTCTAGGTCAAACCGCCTAATTCTCTACGACCACGCATGGGCCACCATTCTGTAACACCCCAAGCCAAGGCTCAGAATATCACGGAGATCATATAGCACAAGGTGGAATTAATGTAGAACATGATCTAAATGCAAATAAAGGATTCAGTGAATCCATACAATAAAAGGAACAAGTATCAAAATATAACAGAAGCAAGTAATCGTCAAGGTTTACAAAACGACATCGAAAGAATGCTATCAATCCTAAGCACAATGCAACATAAGGCAAATGGATCCTTGATCCATATAAGTCCAGTCTGGGTTCAACAGCAAGCAAACAATCAAACTCCACGTCCTGGATAACCTGGTTACCTGAAAAGTGTACTAAGCATAGTCAACACAAGGTTGGTGAGTTCGCAGTAATGGTCCATAAGGAACCATCGACAATAATCATAATAAATAATAGATAATAAAATAATAATAATAAAATAATAATAATAAAATAATAATAATAAAATAATAATAATAACAATAATAATAATAACAATAATAATAATAACAATAATAATAATAAAATAATAATAATAACAATAATAATAATAACAATAATAATAATAACAATAATAATAATAATAACAATAATAATAATAACAATAATAATAATAACAATAATAATAATAATATATTATAAATTAAAAAATATATAATAAATAACATACATAATAATAATAATATATATATATATATATGTCTATCCTAGCAGTAATAATAATAATAACAATAATAATAATATATATATATATATATCGCAATCCTCTACTAAAATCAATCATAACTACATTGCACATACATTTCATACGACTTTACTTTTAAGGAATCATAGATGCTTATATATAGGGTCACCCGCAGCCTTCCCACCACATCTAGAACCAACGAAGGCATAACCGACTTCCATGTATGCACGTCTATCCTAGCAGTAATAATAATAATAACTAATAATAATAATATATATATATATATATCGCAATCCTCTACTAAAATCAATCATAACTACATTGCACATACATTTCATACGACTTTACTTTTAAGGAATCATAGATGCTTATATATAGGGTCACCCGCAGCCTTCCCACCACATCTACAACTCATTAAAGGTATCATCGTCTTCCATGTATGCACAACATTACTAATCACAGTATCAATTCACTACAAGATCATAAGGTGTAAAGCAAACGCGTATAACAAATGAGTACGCGAATTATTAACGTCAGATCATGTATCATACGTATGTAATATCATAATGTATATCAAATGCGTATCAATAACGTCACCAATGCAACAATAAAAATATGTTTGAGTGTGCACCGCACAAGTCAAGTATAACAAGCGTATATGAATATCCAACACATTCTCAACATCCATCAATTCCTCTAAACAATGCGCACATCCACTTCGGAGGGTTTTACTTTCATCAGGTTCTAGATGCTTATGTATAGGGTCGTCCGCAGCCTTCCCACCACACCTAAAATCCTTTGAAAGTAAAGTCGACCTCTATGTATGTACTTCTATCCTAAAGAGTTACAATATCGCAACCAAATTCGTAAACCATCACACGATCAATCCAAAACCGTCTACCAAACGACAATTAATCGGGAATCAACTAGACACACAATCAAGTCAACTGTAACATCCCAAACTTTTCTTTAAGATTTGACTAACGCTGTTAAGTCAACCTCATGTGTGTCGTTAAGTCTAGTGTGAATATATGCATATACGTAGTTAATGTGTGTTATGTGTGAGGTTTGAAAACCTAAATGTTAATGTAGTATAAATGTGTGAAATACGAAGGTTTATGTCTATGAAGTGACATTTAATGAAGGGATAATGTTGTATATGGTCAATAATGTAGTTTGTGACCAATAATGAAGGATTTGGAAGTCTAGGGACTAGTCTTGACATATGGGTAAAGTTAAAAACGGGTTTAGGGTGGGATTAGCCTAATCTAGGGTTAGTTTCCAGCCTAAACATAATTAAAAGACAAACACAAAGTATATTCCAAACCTTTCTTGAATCCTTTAGCAAAATCTACAAGTTTTGGGTCATACAATCAAGTGTTTTGCATTGAATCTGTTTGGCTATCATTGATGCAGGTAATCCACGATTATTATTTGTATTTCAGATTCAAAGGTCATATATTAACGAATTAAATCTGATTTTGAAAGGGGTTTTGATTAAGTTAGGGTTTATATTATGTTTAAGCCAATTAATGTTCTAAACGATGTCAAACGAGTTTGTAATCGATCTTGATGATCAAAAGAGGTCTATGTATGTCAAAAACATGTTTTGGGTGAAGCCAAAGTTGATTGATTTCTGGAAAAATGAAGAACGAAGTCGTTTATGAATTCTGGTCGAAAATAAGCTTAAATCCGTTTGCTGATGACAAATTCGTTCCTGCAAATCTAAATTCGTTTGCCCCAACGAAGTTTAACTTCGTTTGAGGCCAAATTCGTTTGATGTTGACAGCCTAAAATCATTTGGAACTAATTTTGTTTGATAGGAGCTTATGTTCGTTTGTCAAAATGAAACTCAAATTCGTTTGCTCATATGAAGTTCAAATTCGTTTGTTAAGGAAAGTCCAAATTCGTTCCAGTTAACCTAAATTCGTTTTATGAGGTCTAAATTCGTTTGGCAAACGAAGTTCATCTTCGTTTGAAGCCAAATTCGTTGGTTAAATTCGTTTTGAAGCTAAAGTGAGGTTTAAGAACAAAACTAAGTTCGATAAGGTCCCAAATGACTTATATTTTATATGTTAATGTACGATAGGTGTCGGGGATTACTATTAAGCACTGTTAGCTTTTGTTTGCGCGCACATACTACTACCAGGTAAGATACACTACTTTGACACGCTGGGGGATCAACTAAAAGCTGGTTTCAAATCGTAAACACTTCCATTCGGTATCCTTATATTGCATGTGGGCATATGGGTTACTTGGGAGGTATTATGGGTTATGCAGTTGACCATGAGACTGAGATGCAGTCCCTATTGTAGTGTAATGTAGTATTGCTTAATGTAGTATGTAGCTATGCAGTTGATGTAGTTTAATGAAGTATCTTGATATGCATGATATATAGAAATGAAGTGATGTGTGATATGCATGCTTGACTTGTACGCCTAGTTCACTAGACTTGCTAGGTTACTATGTCACTTGCACGTCTAAGGATCCAAACGTAATGAAGTTAAAGTGTATGAATGTCTAGGAATGTGTGTTACCTAGACTATATGTGTGTGAATGTTTGGGAATGCAGGGACCCAATCTATATGTGTGAAATTGAGCTCATAAAACTAATGCAGGGAAAGTGTTAAGCTTAACCCGTACTTGTCTTAGCCGGATGAGTGCGTTGATGCAGTTGTTGCTTGGGTGGCTCCTCGCAACATGGTCTTTATAACGCAGGGCGAGTAGTACGAGAGGTTTGACCAACCTCCACATACGGATTACTCTTGGATTGGCTTGCCACTCCTTAACGACGTAAGATGAGTAGTCTTTTGACTGATCATCCAGTCGGGTGTGATGCAGGGCACACTTATATGCAGTTAACAAAGATACGTGTGACAATGTGTGAACTAATGCAGGATAGGCACATTTAGGATGATTATCTTAATTAATATGAAGTCGAAATGTAGTATATGTGTGAACGTGTGATGTGTGTTGTGCCTAATAAAACTTGTCTAATAATGAAGATTGTTTTAATTGGACAAATGCTTTTAATTAAGTGTTATCTTACTTAGCTATTCTTATAGCTAACACTTGCTTCTTTAATGTGGTTGTTCCCTCAGGTTTAGCTTGATGGAATTAGACGAAGGATGTGTGAGCTTGGGTAGATTTGTTGAAGGAGCCTTAGTTATCCATAGACGATTCTTTGCTTAGACATTTATTTACATTTCGTACTTAATGTCGAATTTATGTTATGACATGTGAACGGTTGTTTTATGTTGGGCAACCGTTGGGTTTTCATTTGAACTATTGTTTGATATGGCATGTAACACCAAATAAATGCAGCAACCAAAATGTTTTTATCGGTTTTGACTTTTACAGTCTTTACTTCCGCAATTTAACACCGTTAGGTGAAAAGTTTTGAAAACCCATATTTTTAAACGACGGGTGTTACAAGTTGGTATCAAAGAAGTGGTTTAAGTGAACCAAGGCCTATTAACCATAGGATTTGGACTTAAACTTAAGATATGCATGCTAGGTATTGTAGGATGCCTTAGTTTTAATGAAAGATGATATAGGATGGGTTGGGACGAGTGCGAGTGCGATAGGGCTTATGAGATATTTACGTTACGATGATATGCTTTAGCCTTATCTTAACAAGCATTTTGCTTTAATTTGCGCTTATCGACTCTACCTTTTTATCAAAGGAAAATGGTTAACACTCGCAACCGCAACTTCCGACGTGATGGAGCTACTGCTAGCATTACCCCACCTATCCATCCAGGTGCAGGCGCTGCAAATGCTGCTGCTGCTGTTGCAGCCAATGCAAATAGAAATCGAGGAAATCCCCGCCAGGTCAATCAGCAAGGCTCATTGGGTCCTATGCCTCCACCTCCCGGCAATCCACCTAGGGTTAACGAGGAAGTGGTGGAACAAATCCCTAACGCGGCTGAGTTGTACAATCTCGTACGGACTCTCCAGACCCAATTGGCCCAGACACAGGAACAATTGAACAACGCGCTTGCTGAAAATGCTGAAGGAACTGATGGCAACTATTCAGTGCCTTCTCACCACTCTGAGCCACTGGTCGATGCTGTTGCTGTTCACCCTGCTAATGCTGTTATGGTTCCTCCTAATGTCGTTCAAGCCCCTCGGTTTAAGTTTGAAAGTTTCCAGAAGTGTGGAGGTCAGAAGTTTGATGGAACCCTTAATGCAGTGGGTTGCATGGAATGGCTCGATGATACGGAGATGGTCTTTGAAGCCTGTGACTGTCCCGAGGATAAGAAGGTGTTGTGCGCTAGTCGAATGTTGAAAGAAGGTGCTCGGGATTGGTGGAAGAGCATTACTATTTTGATGACTCCAGCTATGGTATCTGCTATCTCGTGGGCTAACTTTAAGCAGAAATTCATTGAGGAATATATTGGGGTTCATGAGCAGCGTAAGATGGAAAAGGAGTTTCGTGCCTTGACGGCTGAAGTCGGGAAGGTCAACGAGTATGCTCGTTCCTTCATGGAGAAGATGAAGTTCGTGGGTCATTTATTCCGTACTGATGCGGATCAGGTTGCTTGCTATGTTGATGGTTTGCCTCCGAGTTATCGAGGTATCTGCAGGCAGCACAAGACTTTGACTGAAGCTATCAAGGAGTCTAAGAAGCTTGACGATGATTTCGCTTCGGACAAGAAGGTTGAGAAGAGTGATGATAAGAAGTCGGGGTTTAAAAGAAGGTCAAATTGGTCTTCCAATAACAATAATAATAAGAAGTTCCGTGGAAGTGGTAGTTCGAGTGGTTGAG
>CM067167.1:282415918-282428653 GCA_034093135.1 Erigeron breviscapus
ATATACTTGCTGAACTGGAGACGACCAGTTGCAGAGGTATATACCAAGTTCTAGATAGATTACTTATATAAAAGACAATAAGTGAAGAACAATGCAATAATACAAATAACTTGTAAACAATCTTGATGAGACAATATGTAGTTTTCAATGTGTAATTTATTTATTGATATTAAACAATTACAAGGTTGATGCGGAACCAAGATAATACACGAATGTAAATATCCTAACAACCTATGAAATACAATTGATCTATACTCGGAATTCTCTTCAACAATCGAAACACTTAAAGTTGTGAAATGTTCTTTTAGCGATTGAGAGAATATTGCACAAGTTCACCAAGAATATTGCAGGTTTGCAAAGTGTGAATTCTATCGAAGTGAGTTCGAAGAAGTGTGTTTCTTGGTTGTGCAATGACTTGTATTTATAGGCAAAGTTAACATTGGGATGTTAACTTTGGCCGTACAAATGTGGTTGGAAGCATTTAAGGAATAGCATTTAATTCCTTAAAATACTATGTAAAGTTGTACGTGAAAGCAACTTTACTTAACCACCTTTATGTACCTTTTATATTTAAATAATAAGATAAGGCTTATTATCCGGGTAAAGGTACATAAAGTATACAAGTCAATTCCTCGTAATCAGTGTAAAGATTTGTAAGATCTTTCCACTGATGGTCTCCAGTTTGTAACTGACTAGAATGCAACTGGGCTTCGCTGCCATTGTCATTCTCTATCTTCCATTTGTTGTCTTCGACTTCAACTGGAATGCTTCTTCAACTTGGTCAGTTCTCAAATGGAGGAAGTCTTCAGTTGCGTTAACTGTACGGTGCAACTGGACTTCAATATATTTCTCGACAAATCTTCTTGGTCACCAGTTTACTGGTCACCAGATGCAACTGGTGACTGGTCAGTATGAACTGGTGACTGGCCAGTTCCAGGTGAACTGGTCCTAACATATCTTTAATGTTTAAATATCTGCAGTGTATAGACTTTGATCTGGATACGGCACATTAATCTTTCTCTTCACAACTTCAAATCCTATCTGAAAATCTTCCAATGAAGCATATTGAATGCAGCTTGACATATATCGTTTAACAGCTTCAAAGGCAATAACATCTTCACGATATCTCTGCATAGCATTCACGAAATGATTGTAGAGAAAGATAATGTCATCAACTGGCAGCAGCTTGAACTGTGTTTCAGTAAATCTGTAGCTCTTGCCATTATCCCTTTTTACATGAAAACTTGGGATTGAGATAGTATTCCTTTTAACCAAAATGACTCTGATCAGCACCAAGATTTTGTGATTTCTTTGTTCCTCAAGGAGCTTGGGATTATATTGCTTGGTGAGTTTAAGAAGCTCTTTGTATTCTTCTACTTGTCTTGCTTCTTTAAACTTGTACATTGACTCCAACTCAGGTCTTTTGGTTTTAGTAACTTTGGTAGCTCCACAAAAGATTGGAAAAGCTCTTTCCTCCAAGAATCTAGACTTCTTAGCTGCCTCCTTTGGCTTAACACCCAGTGCAACCATTCTTTCTTTATCCCTCAAGAAGTATCCCCGATTAATAAACCTCCTTTGTTCCTCAGTTAATTCTGTTGGAAAATAATCAGGAAGAACTTCCTCGGATATGATTGCTTCTTTCAACACTTGTTTATATGTTGACTTCTTGAAATTCTGAGATGCAGCTTCAGGAGTCTTTCTCAATTCATCAAAACTATTAAAGTCTTCAAAAGTGTAATGTTGTGGAGTTGTGCTAGCAGGAATAGAAGATTCTCCAGCTTCTTTTCTGCTTCAAGAACCTGTTTCAAAATAATCAAGATCTGGGAAGCCTTCAAACACAGGTTCCTCAACAGCTTCATCATTTGTTGGATTCTCAACTATTTCTGGCTCATCAAATGTTACATTATCTTTTAAGGCTTCAATATCTGCATCTCTCTCAGCATATTCAACTATCTCATTTTCAATCACATACCCTTCATCTTCATTTTCAACAACATTTTCATTATCTTCATCATCATTCATCATAATCAGCTCCAAAAACTTCAACTAACCTTTCTTCTAATCTCATCATTCAAAGAATCGTTCTCACATTCTCAACATTCATTTCAACATTCTCACCCTGTGCTCTTTCTTCCATTACCACATCTCCAACATTTACTTCAACACTTGCCGATGTATTTTCAATATTGGCTTGACCTTCTCCTTGGTTCTCCCCCTCGGGGTGATCATCAGAATCAGGATCATCCCGACGAGAAGGAACCGAGGCCGGTCGGCAAGATTCTAATGCCAACAGTCTTAATTCAAAAGCAGCAAGCTTTGCATCATATTCAGCTTTTTGGCGTTCAACTTGATCTTGTAAAGCTTTTACTCGTCTTTCAGTTGCAATTTCTCTTTCTCGCACCTCAAGAGCATTCAACACTCCTCTTTCAGTTACAGTCAACAAATCACCCTCAGACCTTAAGATATTCAATAAAACTTCACAAGCAGAGTCTTTTGTAGGTAAATTTGTTGAGGTTGATGGAATATCATTTGGTGTTGGTGTTCTTTGTGTTTGTGTAGGAGGTGGAGTAGCCAACCCGGGGGTTGTTGGCACACTTGTGGTGTGACCTAAATTCAGCGATGCTGATTCAGGATTTCCTGCGGATCCTCGGGTTATACCCTCACCAGCAGTTTCAGATTCATGGGCTTTGCAACCCGAATCAATTGGTGTCTTAGACTGTGATAAATCACTGTCCTGGACTTGTTGTTGGGCAACACCACTAACAACACCGGGGTCACTGAGAATGCCCGTTAATACAGTCTCAGGTTGATCCTGAGGAACAACAGTGTCACTACGGCGTTCATACTGCTCCCCAGTCTCGGTCTGAGGACTGTTACCTGCGGCTAAAGCTGGCGTGATGTTAGCTAAGGCAGGATTTCCAAGCTATCCTTGAGGGTCACACAAAGTGGGTCCCTCTCCGCTTGTTCCGGCACCAGTACTCAACTGGGCTTGTGAATCAGTGTCCCTAGGGGATCTAGACTCTTGTGCATGAACTGAAGGCGAGAGGTGGGGCTGGTCCTCTCTAATTTCAACACTCTCATCCTCCAAATGAGGAGAGTGTGGTGAGCGTGGCTTCCCCGTGTATTTCTGAGACTAACTCCTGTTGTGAGGAGTCAGAATGGCTGGGAGAGTTTGGTGCAAGCGAGAATGGGCAGTTCCCGATTTCTACCCTAGGGTAAACAACCCGGCTAGACACATTGGTTTGAACTAATGGAGGGCCAACGTTTTCTTTTTGCCCTTGTCCTAACCCGGACCGCACATCCTCTCTGGTATTTTCAACTCCTCCCTCAGTCCCGCCTTGTTCCTCCTACACAACATCATCTCCAGTGCAAACATTCTCAGGCTCAATCTCAGATTCAACATTATGCACAATTCTTGTTGTTTGTTCAACATCAAACTCCGCTGAGGCACCAGGTTGTTCAGTCACATCTGCTGAAGAAGATTCAAGTCTTTGTCTTGCAGATTTAGACGACTTATGTTTTCGTTTTGATTTCTTCTTCTTTGAAGTCTGCTTTAGAACACTTCTAGCAGACATTTTAAGTCGTCTACCTGGTGGTGGAGTTGGTTCATCAGGTATAGCAGATGCAAGTGGTGTTGGATTAAGAATTGGTGATGAACGAGGTGGTGTAAAAGTTGGTGGATTCGGTGAAACAACAGATGGTAAAGGTGTTGATTGCGAAGGTGAAGATTGTGAAAGGTGAACGGTTGGTGTAGATTGTGTAGATTGTGAAACAGGTGATGAAATAGGTACAGGTGAAGCAACATCTTGCTCAAAAATAACTCTTTTTGTCTTTCTTTTCCTCTGCTCAGAGGCCCCTTCATCACTAACCCCTCTTTTTCTTTTTGACGAACTAGGACCCTCACTTGGCGACCTATGCTCAGTTTGGGAAGGAGTCTGTCGGCTTTCAGACCCCATTACTGAGACTAACCACTCGAGATAAGCCCTAAGGTGAGGACTCTGAGCAGGAACCAGGTTAATCAAAAATGGTGGAATCGGAAAAGGTTTTATTGTTTCACAACTTGTGCCTCTGGGGGGGGGGGGGGGGGGGGGGGGGGGGGGGGGGGGGGGGGGGGGGGGGTGGGGTGGGGGGGGGGGGGGGGGGGGGGGGGGGTGGGGGGGGGGGGGGGGGGGGGGGGGGGGGGGGGGGGGGGGGGGTGGGGGGGGGTTAATCAGGGTGGAATCGGAAAAGGTTTTATTGTTTCACAACTTGTGCCTCTCAAGTTTGATTTATACAAGGCAATCACACATTTAAAACTATTTTCCAACCTAGGAATTTCTTCTGCGTTATCAAGAGCATCTTCGATAACCAGAGTGAAAAATCTGATAAAGGGAATATACTTTCTGTCTTGTTTATTCTTTCCCTTAACAACTTGAATCAGCTTTTTCCATATAATTGCCGCAAAGTCACACTGCACATTGTGAGTGACTGCATAGTAGATTGCCAATGAATCTTTTGTCATCAGATCAATACCTTTCTGTGATGGCATCAGGCAAGTTGAAAGAATATTGTACATCGTATGCCAGAGAGTGACTACATTACTTCTTCTGAAGTCTCTCATCGTTGTCAAATCTCCTGCATACCCCAACGAATGAACTCCTGCCAACATTTCCTCAACAGATGGGAGTTCTTCGTATTCTTCTATAACAGAAATCCAATGATTGTTCTAAATTCATCCAGAGTTAATCTACAGTTGAAGATTTCAGCTTCTGATTCTAGTGAAAATTTGAAGTAGTCTGCTGTGTTGTGCCTTTTACTTCCTCGTACATATTCAATTGATTCCCACAGCTCAAAGACATACTTCTCAGGTACAAGTGCACCTCCAGTTAAAGCATTATTTAGTGGATGATAGCTGAGAATCTCTGGAATGATAGGAAATTTGCAAGCAAATGGAATGTGAAGTGCTTGATTGGCTTTCATTTTCATTGAATCTCCTTCTCTGAACATTGCCATCTTGATACTTTATTATTTTTCTGTTTAAGACAAACTGACCAAAGTTTTTGACCAGAAAAGACATGTTAAACACAGAAAAAATAACAAAATATACCAACTTTTAAGAAACACATTTATTACACAGACAATGTTTTGCATATATATTAAAAATGAGAAAACAAAGTAGTACACAAAGGCGTTCGATACCTTGCATCTCACCCAAATATATATACAAAACATGACAATATATAGAATCACATAAGTATTAAAAGATAAGAAAACAAGGTAGTACACAAAGGCGTTCGATACCTTGCCTCTCACTCTAAACACTTATGAAATACTATATATTTACGACACAAAAACACATAAACATTTATACATAACACAACTAATAATGAAAGAAACATAGAGAAAAGAAAAAAAATATAAAAAAAACTTTTGAAATTCTAATTTGTACTATTTGCAGAGCAAAAACCTCTGCAAATAGCACATTTTGAAAAATCTTTTGGCATAATTTTGATTTGTATTGGAGTTGAAATATGTAAATGCAGAGCTCAAAGTTCTGCAAATGAGCAGTTCAGTTCAACTCCTTTGAAATGTATGAAATTTTCTTTTATTGAACAACAAAAATGTTGTCAATTGTTAAAGAACAATTTCAATTTGGAAATTTTCAAATTGTACTGTTTGCCGAGCTCAAAGCTCTGCAAACAGTTGAACTTAAAACTTTTTGAAAATTTTTCATTTTGTACTGTTTGCCGAGCAAAATGCTCTGCAAACAGTTGATTTAAAAAAAACTTTGAGAAAATTCTCATTTTGTACTATTTGCCGAGCAAAAAGCTCTGCAAACAGTTGAATTAAGAACTTGATGAAAAATTTTTCATATTGTACTGTTTGCCGAGCAAAAAGCTCTGCAAACAGTTCATTTGAAAACTTAGGTTAAAAATTTTCACTTTGTACTGTTTGCCGAGCAAAATGCTCTGCAAACAGTTGGTATGAAAACTAAGTGAAGAATTTTCATGTATTTGCCGAGCACAAAGCTCTGCAAATTGGAGTTTGAAAAATTTCAATTTCATTTGTACTGTTTGCCGAGCAAAATGCTCTGCAAACAGTTGAATTTAAAAACTTTGAGAAAATTCTCATTTTGTACTGTTTGCCGAGCAAAATGCTCTGCAAACAGTTGATTTGAAGAATTGGTTGAAGTCTAGTCTTTGAAATTCCAATTTGAACTGTTTGCCGAGCAAAATGCTCTGCAAACAGTTGTTTTTAAGACTTGAAAGACTTGGAAATCAAAAAGTCCTGTTTGCCGAGCTCAAAGCTCTGCAAACAGTTGAATTTAAGACTTGGATTTATTTTGAACAAATTGCACTGTTTGCCGAGCAAACTGCTCTGCAAACAGTTGTTTTCATACTTGGAAAAATTTTGGAATTCAAAATGCTTGTTTGCCGAGCTCAAAGCTCTGCAAAAATTGATTTTAAAACCTTGATGCATTTGAAAACCAAAAAGGCTTGAATGCCGAGCAAAATGCTCTGCATCAAGTTGATTTTAAAAACTTGGTGAAAAACAAATTTGGTTTGTTGAAAACAAGCATTTGCCGAGCAAAAGCTCTGCAAATGGCACTTTTGATCCAAAAATTTTTTTGAAGATTAAGAACAAGTTGAACAGAATTAATGATGATTTGAAGGTGATCAAGAACAAAAGACCCATTTGCCGAGCAAAATGCTCTGCAAATGGTACTTTTCATCAAAAACACATCATTTGCCGAGCAAACTGCTCTGCAAATGGTACATTTTATTAAAAAAATTTTACCCAGCCTATCATCAAATCAAACCCAGAAAATTTCAACAACATGCAGATTCAAGACTTAAAATTCATATTAACAACAAGCAAAAGTCCTAATCATGCATCTAACATACCAAACAATCATCAAAACATCATATCCAGCATAAAGAACATGAGCAGTTCATCTCGACATTTCATCAAACAGTTGGTAACAAAGATTAAGGTTAAGTATATTACCTTGAAATGGATATTATAATCGATGAGCAGAAAGAAAATGGTAACACACTGATGATCAAAGTAGCAACTTCACTTTAAGTGATACTCAAATGATGATTGATTTGATTGATTAATGACAAGTTAAAGACTAATGATGAGAGAGATAAAGTAAGATATTTGGTTTGAATTCGAATTATGAATGAGGTTGACCCGCCCATTTTCCTTTTAAGATACATATTCGGGTCGCGGGTCTGGGTATGACCCGCGTGTGGACCCGAAGTCAAACTGGTCATGGGCTTCACATGGTAGATGATTGGGCTCATAATGGTTTTGGGCTTAAACTAACAACAACAAAAATAAAACAAATAAATAAAAATAAAAAAAAATAACACAAAAAAAAACAAAAAAAATAAACAACAAACAAAAATCTTTTTATCTTTTTAAATGTTTTCTAATTTTATATTTGGTTTTTCAATTTTAAAACAAACACACAAAAAATTTAGTAAAAAAAACTTTAAACATATTAGAAAAATAAACAAATATTTTCATGCATTGCACACTCCCCCTCAAATACAGCATATTAGACTATACTAAATTTACAAACTCCCCCTAAAATCATGCATTCTACCCTTTTTCTCCCTCAAACATTGCATGCAATACCAAGTAAAACACATCAATGTTTGATATAGAAAATGAACATAGAATACATGGCATTAAAGCATTTAAGTTTGTAAATCAAGCATTCCCAACTTGGTTTTCAGAAAATTGAACCTGTTTTCATCCAAAGGCTTAGTGAAAAAGTCTGCAAGTTGGTAGTCTGTTGGGACAAAATAGAGTTCGATGTTACCTTTCTCGACATGATCTTTAAGAAAATGGTACCGAACATCTATGTGCTTGGTCTTTGTGTGATGTACAGGATTGCAAGAAATAGCAATAGCACTCTTAGAATCACAGTATATGGGAATCCTGTTGAATTGAAATCCATAATCAGTCAATTGTGTCTTCATCCAAAGAACCTGTGAACAACAACTTGCTGCAGCAACGTATTCAGCTTCTGCAGTAGATGTGGATACACAGTTCTGTTTCTTTGAAGACCAACTGACCAATCTATCCCCTAGAAACTGTACACTCCCAGAAGTACTCTTTCGATCAAGCTTACAACCTGCATGGTCAGCATCCGAATATGCAATCAATTGAAACCCGGTATCCCTTGGATACCAGAGACCAAGGTTCACTGTGCCTTTTAGGTATCGGAAGATCCGTTTAACGGCCTGGAAATGACTTTCCTTGGGATTGGCCTGATACCTGGCACACATGCATGTGGCGAACATAATATCCAGGCGACTTGCAGTCAAATACATGAGTGACCCTATCATACTGCGATATTTCTTTTGATCAAAAGATTTTCCAGTTAAATCAGCATTAATCTTTGTTCGAGCTTCCATGGGTGTCCCAATTGTTTGACAATCCATCATATCAAACTTTTTCAACATGTCTAAAATGTACTTAGATTGACAAATAAAAGTACCATTTGACAACTGTTTTACTTGTAGACCAAGGAAAAAAGTTTAATTCACCCATCATGCTCATTTCAAATTTCTTGATCATTAAAGCAGAAAAATTCTTGCAGTATTTAGGATTAGTTGACCCGAAAATTATGTCGTCAACATAAATCTGGATTAGAATGATATCACTCCCTTGTCGTTTGATAAACAAGGTAGTGTCAATTGAACCTTTGCTAAACCAGATTTCACAAGATAAGAGGATAGAGCATCATACCATGCACGAGGCGCTTGTTTCAGACCATATAATGCCTTGTCTAACCTGTAAACGTAGTCTGGATGTTTGGAACTCACAAACCTTCTGGTTGTTCAACGTACACTTCTTCTTTGAGAATTCCATTCAAGAAGGCAGTTTTAACATCCATCTGGTAGAATGTGAAGTTCTTGTAGGCAGCATAGGCAAGAAACATCCGAATAGCCTCAATTCGTGCAACTGGTGCGAATGTCTCATCTAGTCAATTCCATCTTGTTGGCAATATCCCTTTGCAACCAATCGTGCTTTGTTGCGTACAACAACTCCAGTTTCATCTTTTTATTCTTGAAGATCCACTTGGTTTTAATTGGCTCCTTGTTATTGTAAGGATTGGGAACCAATTTCCACACCTCAAGTCGTTCAAATTGATTCAGTTCCTCTTGCATAGCTTTCACCCAATCTGGACAACTTAGAGCTTCATTCACTGTCTTTGGTTCAACAATGCTCAAAAAATTCACAACCAGACATTCATTCGCGATTGCGGATCTTGTCTGAACTCCAGTTGTTGGATTACCAATGACTTGAGAAATTGGATGAGCTCTTGTCCATTTGGTTGTGTGAGGAATTGGATCAAGTGGATCACCAGATTCTTCAGAATCAATAAAATCAGGAGTATGTTTTTCTGTCAATTGTTCAAGTGAAGTAGCAATTGGTTCAACAAAGTTATCTTGATCATAATCTGCTGGATTGGTTGATGGATTTGTCACTTGAGAGTTAACATGAGGTTGAGTATGCAACTCTGAATAATCAGTAGGTGGAGGAGAATCAGATGGTGAACTATCATCTGATGATTGTGATGGTGAAGACTCATTGGGATCCATCTCTTTCGAATTTGAACTTGATGGTTCATTTGAATTCTCATCAGATTCAGAAACTTTCTTCGAAACTTGGAAAAATTCTTCAAACAAGATATCCAAATCTTGTGAAGTCGGAGTTGAGAATGATTTGACATTTGATGCAGTCTTAGTTGCGGAAGCTTGTGGACTTTGAAGTTCGGGTCTTGAACTGTGTTGTTCAAGAACCATTCCTGAGAGTTCATCAAATTTAACATTCATACTCTCTTCGATTCTCTTGGTTCTTCGGTTATATACACGATATGCAATGGATTCTCTTGAATAACCGATGAAATATGCCTCATCGCCTTTGGTTCAAATTTGCCCAGATTGTCTCGATCATTGAGAACATAACATACACATCCAAAAATGTGCAAGAAGTTCACATTGGGCTTTCTTTTGTTGATCACCTCATACGGAGTTTTATCAAACCTCTTGTTTATTATGGATCTGTTTTGTGTAAAACAAGTAGTAGCAACAGCTTCAGCCCATAAATTCGGTGGCAACTTCGAATAGGCAAGCATAGTTCTAGCTGCTTCAACAAGAGTTCGATTTCGACGTTCAACTACTCCATTCTGTTGAGGTGTTCTGGCAGCGGAAAATTGATGAGTAATACCCATGGACTTGAAGAAAGAATCAATCGTTGAATTCTTGAATTCAGTGCCATTGTCTGAGCGAACAATTCTAACAGATGATTTAAGATTCACTTGGGTCTTCTTGATGGTAAGACGCCTGGGGTTACAGGTCTTCGCATTCTGCACATTCACAACCTCCACTATCCTCACTGTGTCGTTTTCTGATATACTCTTGCATGAATTCGAATTTACGTCCACTCCCCCCAAAGTTGTCCCACGCGCCAATAATCATCTTACCCCAATCACACTTAGAATGTATCGCTTTCCATGGATACTTTGAACTTTCATTGGGCCACACAAATCCATATGAATAAGGTGCAAAGGACCTTCTGTACTTAGGTGCTTCTTTGGTTTGTGTGAAGCTTTCTTCATCTTACAAGCTGGACAAACATGTTCACTTTCATACTTGTAGTCCGGAAGAACTTCAACAAGTTGTTTATCCACGAGTGTATTAATCGTTTGAAAGTTAAGATGAGAAAGACGACGATGCCATAACCAAGAGTTTTGTGCAGTTGCTTTCGAAAGAAGACAAATCTCTGAAGAATTGGATGGGATGTTGTTGAGATCAATTGTGAACAAATTATTGTCTCTTGTTCCAGTCAGAATATCCACACCATCTTCAGTCTGCACTTTGCATTCATATCTCCTAAATAATACTTGAAGATCATTGTCACAAAATTGACCAACACTAAAGAGATTGTGTCCAAGTCCTTCAACGTAGGAAACTCTCTTGATGGTGACTCCATTTTTGACAATGTCTCCGTAACCAAGAATAGGAGCGATATGATCATTTCCGAATCTGACGGTTCCCATAAACTTTTCAACAAAGTTCGAAAGAATTGACTTGTTTCCAGTCATATGGCGAGAACATCCCGAGTCAACATACCATACACAAATGAGAAATTTCTGCAAGGACAAGGAATATGATTTAGGTACCCATGTAGATTGGGTCCTTGCAGGTTAGAGGGATAACATGCAAGTACACATTAAAAAAATCATCAAGCAAAACGCACAAGCAAACTTGTTATTCAATCATTAAACAAACACACAAAATTGTTCAAAAACACACATACGAATTACAAGAAAGGAACTGTAAAAGTTTATACACATTTTTTGATACAAGCAGGACTAGTCCTAGATGTTGTAACATTATCTAATGTATTTGATCTACGGACAATCCACACTTGTTTGACATGGGTTGTGTTTCCATCAAGTTTGAGTTTTCTAGTAGCATGCAAGAATCTATCTTTTGGAATCCATTTACTGCTACTTTTCATGCACAAGTCACCTGAAACACGAACATTCTTAGAATTAGAAACTAATTTAGCATTTATGTTCTGAACAGGTTTTCTTGATGGGTTCTGTGGTCTTATTCACTTTCTTTATGTTATTAGGTGACAACCAACCATACTGGTCTTTGTATTTAGTCATTCCAGTGACAGTATCTCTAACCCTTTGTAAAGTGCACTTAGGATTCTTCCGAGAATATCGAGGAAAACTAGAATACCTAACCTGCTGAGGTTGTTTGTTACCTAATGAGAAAGTTTCAATCTTTACAATCTTCGGACCACTGCTTGTTTTGACTTCTTTCTGTGATTTAGGTTCAGATTTGACCTTATACATCTGTGTTTGCCTAGAGGTCTATTTCATTGAGACATTGGGACCTTTCTTTGGTTTTGGACTTGAAATAGTCTTAGGTGATTGGTTGGTCTTGGGTTTTGCAACAGTCTTTGGTATTGGTTTGGTATTTGGTTTTGAAACAGTCTTGGGTATTGGTTCAGTCTTTGGTCTTGAAACATTCTTTGGTAATGGGTTGGACTTTGATTGTTGGGTGGTCTTTGGTCTTTGGAACTTATCGGATGAAGATTGTGAAGAAGAGTGTGACTTTGGAATATTCTTTAGATGAAAATCAAGTTTTTCTTCCTTTTTAACAAAATGTTTTTCAAATTCAGGTTCAAACTCATGATTTTCTTCCAAAAATGTTGACATTTCATCATGTTCCAACTTCACACTTACTTCACTTTTCTTTATTGGACTTAGACTTTGCTTGAGTGAAATTGATGCTTTATCTTTATGTAATTGAAGTGCTATTTTCTGAAGTTGGAATTCAACTTTTAAATCATTAAGTTCTTTTAGCACATTTAATCTCTGTTTTCTTTCTTTTTCAAACTTTTGTTTGAAAGCATCAATTTCATTCAAGTAAGATTGAGTTCCTTCAGAAAACTTGGTGAAAGTCTCAATTTCAGAGGTAATTGAGAAATAATCATCAACATCATGAACATCATCTAAATCACCATCAGTTTGAACAGAAACATGCACAACTTGACTCTCAGTTTGCACAGATGCATTCATGATTTCACAAATAGAACATGCATTTTGTGAAGTTGTCTCATTTTGACAAACAGTTTTGGTTGATTGAGATGGAGTGGCCATAACTTCACAAACAGGACAATTGGGATGGTCACAATCATTTCATGATTCTGGGT